>CM023838.1:11207397-11619897 GCA_013266295.2 Branchiostoma floridae x Branchiostoma japonicum
AGAAATAGTAAGGAGGAGGGCCATGCATAAGCCATTAGGGTTTCCCGCCCCCTCCTGCACAGTGTTCTGTCATAATTAAGTTTAACCTTTTTTTTTTATTATTTGTATTTCAAAGTGCGAACAAATAAACAAACAAACAAACAAACAAATACTTACCAATGGAACGCTTTCATTGACCTTCCGCCATCTTGAATTTCAAAGTCAAGGGATAGTTGTCATTGTAATATGAAATAGCTTGGCCTAGTAGGGGATTAAAGTGTGAGAAAAAAACAACATACACGTAGAAAATGTCTGTTGCAAAAATGAAGTTTTTATTTTGTTTGCAAAACGTAGACATGTGGGATTTTGTTCATCACATGGATTGAGGTCGAAGGTCAATAAGCTGTTCACTGCACCAGAACGCATTAACAGAACCTGTCCCCTTGGCTTGCTGTGTTGTTCGCGTTTGCTTGCGGTGCTTCAAGTTACATATACTAACCATTTAAACCCAACCAGATCCATTACTGTGCTTTGTTCTCATTAGGCACCAGTATTGGTATTGTAATTTAGTATTAGTTTTGGTCGTAGTTTTGCACTCTAGCAGCGTACTTTATCTTTTGGTTTTCTTAAGCAAAGCAAAATAGGCTTAAGAGTGTATTTTTTAATACTAGGAAATTGTAAACTTTGAAACAGATAGTTACTATAGTAAAAAGAAAGAAAAAAGGCTGGCAACTGCAGTGCTGAAAAAAAGGAACATTTATAGCTCCTTTGCATGGAGGAACAACTTTATCCCATAATCCTTTTCATTGACTGCATTGCATGTTGGGGACGCAGGGAACTCTGGGAAGCGTAGGAAGCAAACGACAGGATTACCATGGGAACAAAAAAGACCGGACCGGACACAGTACGCATGCACCGCATACGCGTTGTCATGGCAATGGTGCTGTTACCCTATTCATAGTACTCCCGCGTGTCCCAGCATGCAACGGGATCCATGAAAAGGTCGATGAATATCGCTATGCACTATGGGATTGAATCGCCTTTACAAATTCTACTGCATTCTACATTGGCCTTTTTAATACGCCCTGAAAACTGCGTTGTGGTCATCTTAGTTTTGTATTATTTCTTTCTTTCTCAGCCCGAGTGGTGGGAGGAAGCGACGTCATGCGTGCCACAGGGCTTCCCATCATGCTCATCGCAAGTCTTCTGTTTCCGGTCTTCTTTTCTTGACGTAATCAATATGAAATTCTGTGACAACTACGAGAGAAGCCGTTAATTCACATTTTCTCATTCTTCCGCATACCGCCGGGGGGGGTCGGAATTTATGAGTCCCTTGTAGTAAGTCAACTAATTTTGAACACGAAATGCTCAAAAAAGCCAAAATAAAAATACACGGGAAAACAACATAACATATAAATCATCATCATCATAACATTCTATGTAGGTATCCTTCCATCTCAAAAATATGATGGTAGCACTCTATGTCTGGTGTACAGCGTCTAACATTCAACATCATAACATTCACGGTATAGGGTGAAATCCCACTGCTGACCCCCCTGGCGCTATGCATTCTGGGAATGGGAAAAGGTGAATAAAGTACAGTGTAGTTGAAACTCAAAGCTCAAACCTTACATGGCACATACTAATGGCATTTGTCTTTGAATTCTCTGTCAAAAGACATATTTCGATGAAAAGCAGCTAAAGTTTCTATGGTTTTGTCGCTGTGATTCTACTTTCTACAAAATCCCACTCATACGGTAATATTTTCTGTGTACTTTGTAATAAGCTGTTCCGTATCAGTCTGCGAATCCTCTGCTATGTTTACTATTGTGCTGTTTCTGTAAGATTTTTCTTCATGTGAATGCAGAAACCTCTATATCAAAGTTTGATGTTGTGAATAGTAGATGATTTTAGTGACATTTAATCGTAGACTGGTGTATGTGATTGTCGTTGAAAAGTTCAAAGTGTGAATTTCGGTATCATGTGTGATTTCAGAACTGGATTTGATCTATAGGATAGTTGATTTTGTGTGACGAATGGAATCATGGTTTGTTCTACATTTCATAGTACGCCATTTTGCTTGTCTGGAAGATACTAAAAATTGTAATTTCTTCGTCTTTTTTTGTGGTGTTCTGATATTGGTGGCGTCTGCTCCTGTAGTACAGTATAGCATCTTTAGTTAGTACTGTTATGATTTTAATACTAGATATATTTGATCAATTTTACTTATTCGTTTGCTTTCACATTATGTGACTGGTGTTACTTTTAGCACTAGTATCAGTACAATATATCGCCATTTCGATTCTTTGCAAAGTTGTCTTTCTAGTAATAGTCGCTAGAGGCCACTGTTGTCCTACAACCGCTGATATCCTGTCATATACGTAAAGACGGTTACACAATTTGGGAGACCTCAACAAACTTCTGTAGATTATTTTGCCTGTATACGGTTTTCACGACCTACAGAGCATTATAAACAAGAAAAGATATTTCGGGAATTTTGTTTGTTTGTTTGTTTGTTTGTTTGCTTGCTTTCATGAATTCTATGACGTACTTAGTCGGGACTGTGTAGTGTTGGAGGGTCGCTCATGCAATCCTTGGCTTCCTGAATTCCCTCATGTAGATCTCTGATTCCGGGACCCCATTTACTTGTGTCTGACCTTTTGACCTCCTGTCATTCTGCCTGTCAATCTTCCACCTCCCTACGTGCTGTCAACCTACTTTGTACGGACAAACAGCCCCCCCCCCCCACAAACCCACCCAAAACAACACTTCCGTGTCAAAAATCAAAAAGTAAAGATGGACCCTTTTGGCGACGTACAGTAGATTTAAGTCCGGGTAAATTGGCAAACGACAACCGTCTGGATGTGAACCCCTAAACTTCTGATTTTTGTATTCAGCAAAGCGAAACAAGGTCTCGCTAAGAACTCGCCAAAGTAAAGTGTGTTTGAAATACTAGTACATGGCCAATGGACATGAATAAGAGGTGACAAATGCCAGCCAATGTTTTGCCAACTCGGCCTTTTGTAAACTGCACACGCAATCATGTTGACAGTTCCCCAATGTAAGTGGCAATTTGCATGAAATTATACAAAGCGCTTCCTGTGCAAGAAGAATAGAAAACAGTATTTAGTGTTGCAGGAGTGAGTCTTTTGTAACCTCTACCAGGCTTCGGGAGGCGTATGGAAAGAGTAGAAATTGGTCAAATAGACAGATAACATGCCAGGGGAGTTGGTCGACCCGCCAAAGAGTACAGATCGGATCGGACGCGGCAAACTGTTCTCTCTGGCGGGCCAACTCCCCTGGCGTGTTATCTGTCTTTTTGGCCAATTTCTACTCCGAAGTTTCAGCCGCTTCCCGAAGCCTGGTAGAGGCTAAGTATTTTGTACGACTCTTTATCACCAGCTGCAGTTTAGAAATATTTAAATGTTCCATGCAATTCAAAACCGTGTACGTAGGGGGCGCCACTTCAACGATATGAAATGCTGACGCCAAAACATCTGGGTAATTAAAAGAAACGTCTGTCAGAAAGTGGAGCAGTCCGAGAAAGGTAACGATATATATCCAAACTTCTGCCTAGGGAATAGTAGAGACTTCATTTTGAATTCTGCTAACATTGTGAGTTCAAAATCAAACAAAAATCATAATGGAATCTTTCCAAGGAGTCCAGAACTACTGTATCTGTGTAAAGTTATGCTCTGGCAACACACCGTCGTACGATTGTCGTACGATAGCAAACTGAAGTTGTGCACAAGTCGTACAAAATTCAGCTGACTTGGGATAGTCGTGCATAAGTCGAACAAAATTCACTGTCTTGTAGCGGAAAATACTATCTTCGATCCTTGTCGGTGGTTGGTCGTGTCGCAGCCTTCTTAAAAATTCTACGACATTAAAATCGTACAACGACCTACGACTAACGTAGCAACGTCGTCAGATACTGTTACGAGTCACCCTTCCTGTATCTGTACACCTAACATCTGTTACACCTAACCTTTGAACGTCTAACTCTAGACATTGTTTAAAGCTATCTAGTGACGATGCCCCTACTGTACTTGGTGGCAGTGAGTTCCACTCTACGATTGTTCTAGGAAAAAAAGAGTTTTTGAACACCTCAATCCTTGCTTGATGGCTCTGGTACTTGAGGGCATGACTATTTCTTGTTCTTTTCTGAGCTGGTATTAGGTACTTGGTAGTTGGTACATCCACCAGTTCATTAGTCATTTTGTACATCATGCATAGTCTGGACATTTTTCTCCTGTCATCCAGTGACGCCCACTGTAGGTTTGTTTTCATTTCCGTGACACTGGCACCCCTTTCCTAACATCTGCTTGGAGATTATATTCTCACCAACAATCTCTATCTATCACCGTGATTACTAAGTATTCCCACACTTCCAGCTATCACAACACTCCCGTCCTTTTTGTTGTTTTTTAGCCACCGCTCTTCAGGAGGTAGAGATGTAGAGAGATAGTGGACAGGTCGGATTGGCGGCCATTTTGTTCCCGCCGCCATGTTCTTGTTTTAGATCCGCCATGTTGTGATGACAGGTTGAGCCGAATAGAGACACCTGCTGCACGGTTCACATGTACCGGGTTATGTAGCAGGCCAAAATCTGGTGGATGTACCAACTGCCAGGTACCTAATACCAGCTCAGAAATGAACAAATAGTCATGCCTTCAAGTACCAGAGTTATCAACCAAGGATTGAGGTGTTCAAAAACTCATTTTTTCCTACAACTATATCGTAGAGTGGAACTCGCTGTAACCAAGTGCAGTAGGCGCATCGTCGCTAGATAGTTTTAAACAATGTCTAGAGTTAGACGTTCAAAGGTTAGGTGTAACATGTCGTTCGGTGTAATGCAGCCAGCTACCTCCGCGCCGCGTGCTTGCGAAGCTAATGTGTTACGCCGAATAGTGGTTATACCGGCTATAGAGATACAGATACAGAGGATTGAGCTGTTCCAAAGTTCGGTTTTTTCTAGAACTATTGTAGAGTGGAACTCGCTGTCACCAAGTACAGGAAGGGCATCCTCAATAGATATAACTATAAATCTGCGTTGTGTAACATTAGGGCAATACAAAAAGTCAATTTGTTACCAAGTTTCGCATTAAAAAAATACAAAAAAAAAAAAAAATCAAAACTATGGGTACTATTTTTTACTGCGCATTGACAGGATATTGACACCGGCCAACCCCAGTGGGCGGTTTCCCGGCACAAGTATATCGGTTTCACCTGTTCAAAGAAACAAACTTTATTGACATCACAAAAGTACGGAAACTTCCGTAAGAGCACCCAGTTTTAGACAGTACATGATAAAAAGGTTACCATCAAATCAACATCTATTTTAGTAGTGGTTATGCAGATGTGGATAACAATAAAGCACCGACTAAAAACGCTGCAAAATTATGTATACAGCCGCTCCAAACATCTGCTTGGAGTAGAATAGGATTTTTGTAAACACTAAAGTTTTGCTGATCACATCCAAACGCGTGTGTGTGTATATCTGGCCTTACGTGCGGTCACAAACGTAGTATGTTGTTGGACGATTTTGATGCCGTAGAATTTTCAAGGGGGCTGTGACAGAACAAGACAGTGACAACCGTAACAAGACAGATGAATTTTGAAGGACACATGCACGACTGTCGCAAGAATGCCTTCAGTTTCGTACGACAAATCTGACCGAGCCCAAACAAAAAGCCAACTCTTCTTGGCACGATCGCAATGGGGTCCCCAGAATATGCCACCCATGAAATTAAGAATTTATCGTCTGTCACAAAACATGGCTTCCCTTTCCCCACAGTCGTGTTGTATCCACGCCAACATGAGATCACGGGTGACTACAGCCGAACCTTTTGAAGAAGCGACCATAAACACAAGTCAGATCGCTGGAATCCCGGTTGTGTAGGGTCAGGCCGGTGTGTGTATACTACAGACAGGTGTCAACAGGAACTAGATAACATTGGGGAGTATGCGTAAATTATTCATGGTGGGGCTATGGAAAGGGTGTTTACGGTAATCCCTAGCCTCCTTTGCAGGCGTTCCACGGGGGGGGGGGGGGGGGCTGATTTTTTCCCGGTGCGGTCGGCGTTTTTTTAAGGGGGGGGGTGTGTGCTTATTTGCAAGTTCCACGATTTTCTGATCACAAGATCGCACGCGTTAGAGCTTTTGCCGCCAAAGTGCGATCTTGTGATCAGAAAATCAATAATGCAAATAAGCACCCCCCCCCCAAAAAGCCGACCGCACCGGGAAAAATTTAGCCCTCCCCTTTCCCACCGAGAAACGCCTGCAAAGGAGGCTACCTTGGGGTAGTAATAGCAAGTCCACGCTAAGCTTCAACTCCAAGCACATGTTAGAGAGCCTGCGCGGCCGAGTGACCTTCTGTAGGGTCGGATTATGGTTTCGTGGGAACAATCGGTACTTAGGCCAAACAAGGGAACCAAAAACTAGCGACTATGATATCTTGTTACTAAATATTATATCCTTTCCACCGAAAAAGCATGAGTGGAATTTTTTCAAATAATTCAACGCTACTAGGCCTATCTGTACTTCTTTGTCTAGATAAATTTTCTCATAGCAACTTCAGCACAACATTAAAAGGGCTATTCTTGTCGCGTTATTCTTACGTGAAATACCAAAACAAAAACAAGCAAGTCTAGGCTTAGATCAGTAGACCGCGAGGGCCAAGCTAAAAACTTGATGACGACACGGAACAATTGCGTAATCTCCAAGCAGAGGTATGGTAGTGTACATCAGTGGTAGAATTTTCAGCGATGTTATGCCAAAACCGACCGTCGCCAAGCATCTACGACAACATTTTTCTTCACAAGACAGCTATACGACATATCCACGACTGCCCCATGTAGAATGTCGTTATCCTGTCGTAAGCCTGTCGTAAGACTTACCTGACATGGATTCAATGGCCGACTCATCATAGTCTCTATCAGACCTTTTGGTTGACTGAAAAAAAGGATAGAAATCGGCCAAAAGAAGGGGACTCGAGGGAGTATTCTAGCAGAGGGCTGGTTTGAGTGCAATATTATCCGTTGGTTGCAAATGTTACTTTAACTCTATGGCAGCTGGCTAACTTCCCTGGAAAATTTTGGCAACCTATTCGGCCTACCTATACTATTTTCCCTAGTCTGGTAGAGAACAGACTCACTACCTCTACCATGCTTCGGAAGCGGCTGGAAAGAGTAGAAATGGGCAAAATAGACAGATAACATGCCACGGGAATTGGTCCGCCAAGGGAGTACATTTGTCGCACCCCCCAAAAAATGTACTCCTTTAGCAGACCAATTCCCGTGGCATGTTATATGTCTATTTTGCCCATTTCTACTCTTTCCAACCACTTCCGAAGCCTGGCAGAGGCTATAGACTCACCAAAACGGTGTAACATATACGTAAAGAAGCAAGGAAGAACCATATGATAAATTTACGTTCAACAAGGCACAACCTGCATCAAGACAGGTACAGGTCTGATATCACTTCCGGTTGGCCCTAGGCATCCATTGTGTACGTTGTTTATAGAACATACGTAATGAGATATCGGCGGGAAACTGTATAAACTACTGATAACATCGCATTTTTTATGTACAGACCGAAGTGTCTACATGGATATCAAATGTCGGACTTCTTTTTAGTTTCACACGTTCATTTGGGTTGGAAATGTTGCGAGAAAATATGGCGGAAAATTGATTCGCAACGCACATTTTACTTTGTATGTCAGCCAATTTCTTATGTATCCAAGAGGGTTTCACCACTAAGATCTCTCCGAAACCAAGGATATTCCTTTTAACCTTTAGTTCTTGTCAAAACTTTAGATTTTCATTTCTATCTTGTTTCCCTAGCTCTAGGAGTCTTCCGATCTTTTTATTTGTCTCTCATATACATTAAATTCATGAAACATCATCGCGACTTTAGTCTCGTACCCCCATGAGCTATGACTTGACTAGCCACTTTAGAAGTCTTAGCCTGGGTGCCAGACTGTTTCCGGGGGCTCAACAGACCACCTCCTCGGCTCCAGGGCCAACATGCCCCCAAGAAAATTTTACCACAGCCTCTACGTTTTATACAATAGGCCGAAAAGGTCCCAGTCCGTAAGCCTAATATGTATAGCCTGGGAACCATCCGGATTTTCGCTGCGCAACGTCGTGATTTTTTTGAGCGTTGCGCAGCGAAAATCCGGATGGTACCCAGGCTATAATATGTATACTATAGTTGAAACCGTATTAGACTACATGTACTTTCCAAGCAGAGATTTAGGCTTTGGCTTGATTTTTATGTGTTTTATGTGTTTTTATCGGGCTTTCTTTTTTGTACAACTACAACACAAGTATCTTTTTTCGCCAGCCAAACAGGTGGCGTATTGCCCTACTATTGGATACTGTCTTGCGGCCACCAAAAGATCTATCTTAGAAATTAGTATCGGTCATTGTCTTATCTTCAATTTTGCCAAACCTTAAAAGATACATCAAATAGCGATACGTGAACTTTAATCATTAAAACAAGAAGACGATTTTCTTTTCCTTTGACAAAACCTTTGTAGTTCACTAGTTGACACAAGAAAGAAAGCCAGGAGGAAATATAGAATACGACTCCTTTAAGTCAAGTCATTGTCCACGAAGTTGAAAACAATGCACGAGAACTGCAAATATTTAGAATTTTAAGTCCACACGATAAGTGCCTCTTACAAAAAAACAATATATCCTCATATGAGACCACACAGAGGTTTGAGTCCATGGCCACGCTGCGTGGGTCGTTTGTTTCTGTTAGTCACGTCACATGACACTGTGGGAGAATTCTCTGAGTCAACATCACACAGAGGTGTCAATCAAACAAGCCTGATAGTGACGTCAGCAAATATGTCCTGAGCGGGGGAATCGGTGTAAGATTTACGACGAAATTATCTCGTAAAATACGCTTAAAGATTTGTCTCGTGTTACAAGTTTAAGTCTAGGGCTTACAGTAATATAGCCTCCATCAGGCTTTTCCAGGGGCGTTGTAGACAGTGGAAATCGGCAAAATTAGAGTCAGTATTTTGGAGGGGATTGAAACGCGGTAGGGGTAACATTTCCTAGTCTCCACCAGACTCCTTTGCAGGCTGAATAACCAGCACTGGTCCTTCTATGGCCGGCTAACTCCCCTGGACAATTATATCCCTTTTTAGGTCGATTTCTACTATCTATTCAGCCTGCAAAGGAGTCTGGTGGAGACTAAACATTTCCCCAAATTGACGTGTGTTTTTTTCAAACTCTATCCACAAGGTCAAACTATCCATGCAAGTTATTCTCCCTAGTATTTGGCTAAATTTATTATTTTTCAGCCTATGTTGTCAGGTGGAGACTAACAGCAACGGAAGAACAAAAATCTAGGTTGTCGTCACTAAATTTGGACTAACTCTTGACAGTCGTGGTTTAATATTACAATAAAGGAACTTATTTTTTCACGACACGCTTTGAGTAAATGCATCATTACAACAAGAAAATAGCCTCTAACAGGCTTCGGCAAGCGGCTGGTAGGGGGAGCAGAAATTGGCCAAATAGACAGATAACATGCCAGGGGAGTTGGTCTGCTAAAAATACAGTTTGCCTCTCCCGAAAACTGTTATCTTTTTTGACATGCTATCTGTCTATTTGCCCAATACTAATTTCTGTTCCTTCCAGTCCCTTCCCAAAGCCTGTTAGAGACTATTTCCTTGTTGTAATGATGCATTTACTCTAAGCTTGAAGAAAACACCACAGAAGAATCCCTTTGCTAGGCTAACATTACAGATACTAGTAGTGAGGTAATCTCTACCTAAGAATACAGGTTTTGCTGTGTTCTAGACGATCGTGTCTGGCCATATCTTTACGAGATTAACGACTTTAGGTCGTTTAAAAATCCGTCTCCTCACCCCCAATTTCCCCCCAATTTCTCAGCCTCTCTTCCCCTCCCCACACTTATCGTCAACATGACATTTCGTCATCGATACACCCACAAGACTCCTCCCACAACACCTTATTTGGTAACAGACAGACAGTGCGGTGATCTGTGAAGCCCCGCCTACTTCCATATAAGGCTGGGGATGTGCAGGTTCATTGATTACTGAGAGCTCACTTCTACCGTAACACTGGTTGGGCGTAGACGTACTGCAGACGACAGGGCTAAACTAGACCGCGATTTTTTCCTCAGAACATCGCTACACTTCCCGCCAAAATGATGTGGCATGTCATCATCTCCTTCCTAGCAGTTTCAGCAGGAATTTCAGGTAAGATTGTTTACAGTTTCACATTTCTAGACGTTTTTAGGCTTGGCTATAAGATCAGGTGTACCGTGGACCGGTGTGTATATGAAGGGCGATACCATTCAGCGGCGCAGCAGGGGGGTGGGAATGGTGGCTCATTGTGACAATACAAACAGTCTTGTACACACAAACTCGTTGGCTAGAAAAGCAACCTTGTTTGACATTACGCCACACAGTGATCCCAAAGCCAATACGACAGTTTAAGACGATCACAAGACATGGACCTTATCGTAAGAATCAAACAATTTGATAAGCTCTGCGTTGGTCGAAAAATATATCGCTCTCCGTACGCAATCCATTGGGCAAATACACTGTTGTACGAAACTTGTTTTGTGGAAGACACGTCCCTCTAGAATGTATCTTGACAACGGTGTATTTCCTACGTTAGTGAGAGCACGAACCCTTACGACATACAACAGTTCTTTACATCTGAACACAACAAAATGTAGTTGTCTGGAAATGACCGTGTAATACCACTAGGAAAATGGTTGGAAAAAGTCGCAAGGGAGTTAGACAACTTGTGTGAGTGTAAGGTCGCGAGAATTCATTTTCAGAGTCCTTGCGTACGTATGTAGTTGATAGCTTCGTTGACAGCCAGTCCTGTGCTATTACCTCATGTCAATAACAACATAGCCTGGAACTCCAGACGTCAGTCGATACAGATACTGTCGCACACCTGTATATACTATAATTTAGTTGTAACGGCCCCCAAATGAAACATTACTGTCAAAATTGACGTCCTAAAACGGCCGGTGTGTGAGACTAGTGTTGTTACTCACAGGATATCAAAGAACCCAAAACAGGAAGTTTTCCTATTCTGGGAAATTGTACTACAATATATGGTGAGTGTAAGATGTGATATTACAATGTAGATTGTTTGTCTATGACTAAGAAGTATCTGTTGTACCATACTGTACCTGTCTGAAAAAAAAAGTTACTTGTAACACAAAACCTAGATGTATACATTTTTCGTACGGCTTGCTAACTGCTGTAGCAAACTTTTCGCACTATTTGTACTATTTTGTAGTTTTCAGCAGACTAAGTAAGCTAGCCAGAAGGGTTAATTTATCAAAATAGAATGATTTGAGAGGGGGGGTTGGCCACCAGACTGTCCAGAGGGTTTCATTTGAACGCGCAGTTACTATTATTTCCGAGGGAAAATATTACCTTTACCGTAAGCTCACTCTCCTCTTCAATTATTTACCTCTGTTCTGCCGAATTCTAGTACATGTATCCACAACCCTTAGAAAGGCCTGGTGGAGGATACTATATTTCCAACATCCATGTAGCATCTACCAGGCTTCAAGAGCAGCTGAAAAGAGTAGGAATTAGGCTAATAAACAGATAACATGCCAGGGGAGTTGGCCCGCTAAAGGAGTACAGTTTGCCGCTAATGTATGCCTTTATACTCTCCAAGCAGAGGTTTGGGTTTTGGGCTTATTTTTTGGCAAACCTCTGCTTGGAGAGTATTCCTTTAACGGACTAACTATCCTGACATGTTATCTGTCTAGTATTTCGTCAATTTGTACTCCTTTTAGCCGCTTCTGATGCCTGGTTGAGGCTACGAAGCCTGGTTGAGGCGCATCCCTAAGAGCCTGGTAGAGGCTATGTCTTACAAGTGTACATGGTGTAACCCTACACCTGTGTACAACGCGGCGTGCCACCGGGTATTCACTCAGAGCTGTTCGGGGCGGAGCACCTGACCGCCCGAGCACCCTCCCGCTGGCTTCGATCCACTGACAAAATAGAAAAGCCAAAATCCGGCCAATTACGGAGTTTACTTAGCCAACGCCCATGAAATCGGTTTAAATCCACGGTACAAAGGCAAGCGTTGAAGATTTAGAATCAAGAAATGTTCATTTTTAGCAATAACTACAAGGAAGCGGTGAATATAGAGTTGTCAGTTTGTGTAAACGTCGGAGGTTCAAAGCTGTTGATGTTTTACAGTGTTTTGTACTTGCGGTGTATCAAAGTCGCTACTTGTTGGTTGGATGAGAGCGGTGTTTTTGTAAGCACAGGCTTTTGTATTAAACTCGCTAGCGCGTGCCGGTTATAAACTTCGCTACAAACTCTAGCAGTGTTGGGTCTAATTGACAGAAACGTTGTAGGCAGGTTGCGACGCGGTTGCGTTTGTCGTAGGCCGTCGTACGATTTTTATGTGGTAGAATTTTTAAGAACCACCCACCGACAAGGGTCTCAGATTGAATTTTCCGTAACAAGACAGCTGAATTTTGTACGACATATGCACGACTATCCCAAGAATGCTCTTTAATACTTTACGATCGTACGATTATCGTACGACGAATGCAACCAGGTCCCCTGAGAACTATAATGTCGCGTCGGTCCGAGTTTCTTGGCAAAGTTTATAAATAAAAGACACAGGTTGTTGTTCAGACAAAATTTACGTGAAGTTAGGAAAATTGTTTACCAAATTGTGAGAGCACTATATTTGTAGCTACATATTCTACTCCGTTATATGATGTACAGTAATAATTGATGTAAGATTTCCATAGGTAAAAAAAATAGCTTTGTTGTGAAGTTTTTATTCTTTCCTAACGCATGGAGTTAGTTGTACGACAAAATGTCAACATCTTCTTATCTTCAGAGTGACCAGTATCGGTAGCTGTTGTTGTTTTTGCGGTGTTGTTGTTGATGTTTACATGATACCCTACCTGTATGCTCGACTGGTGTCCTATGAGAGCGGCCCTGTGCGGGTTTGACAGTGTAACTCAAGCCCCTGTCACACACTAGTCTCTACCAGACTAACTACGCTGGCTATTATAGGGAGAATATTTGCCAGGGGAGTTTGGCCGCCTTGGGGTTTGACTGGCTTCGGAGGGGGAAATTAATCGTCCCGTAGACTGACTCTACTGGCCAGCTATTCCCTTTCTTTGCCGAATTCTACGATCCGTAACCCCGTCGGAAGGCCTGGTGGAGACTAGTCACACATAGCCGAATATTGCCTCCCGAACACTAGCCAAACTCCATACAATCATAGTTAGGAGTACATGTAGGTCGGGAGCAAGGTTGGCTGGTGTTTGGCCAGGTTGGCTACTGTTCGGCCGGCTGCGAGAGCCGAATGTTTCAAAGAGGTTCTGTCATAGTTGGCCGGTGGTTGGCTGGTGTTCGGAAGTAGGTCGGGGCGTGGTTGGCAGTGCAATCTGACTCAAATGTAGCTCAAATTCAAATCAATTCGTATAGAAAGTCAGACTGCTCCCGACCTTTAGCCAACCTTGGTTGGTTAGTGTTCGGGGGAAGGTTCTGGATGTGTGACAGGGGCTATACAGAAGTGTAGCTCTCTTCTCTCGGCTTGAGTGACAGTGTTTGACACCGGGTCTTGTGCTGGTGGCCACTCGAGTCGTTGTTAATGGGCGGGGCGCGAAACAAGAGCCCGTGTCCGTTCAGGTTTCTAACCCCCAAAACAGCCCCGTTTTTGAACCAAGACTGTGGGGTCGTGTGGCACAACCGAAAAAAGTTCGACTCGGAACCAAAAGGTCCCGAGTTCGAAACCTGCCATGCCACCGATCTTGTGCCCTTGGGAAAGGCACTTTACACGACTTTCCTCACTTCACTCAGGTGGAAATGAGTACTACAGTGTGTGTATTGTCCTCTGTGTCGCTGGCAGCATAAAAATAAGTTGACAAAACTTGAGTGTGCGTCACCACGTCTTGTGATTACATGTTGGGATTTAAAAAAAAAACAAGACTTCGCCGCTTCTTGTTACTGCCCTATAAGTACAAAAAGGCGGTCAATGTTTGAGAATGTAAACCATACGGTAGCGGTCAGGTATAAAAGATAGTCCCATTGGCTTTTTTAGGACGTAGGGGCAGCGGGATGTTTATCCACTGTGTCTAGGGTAAGGTATTTGGAAGGCAGAGCCCATCCCTCTTCTTCCACCGCCTTTTCCCTCCCCAACTGAAGTCAGGTACCCATCTTACACCTGGGTGGAGTGAGGAAAGTTATTGTGTATAGTGCCTTCCCCAAGGGCACAAGGCTAATTCCACTCGGCCATTCAACGCCAGATTCGGCCCTAAAAACGACAATATAAGAATGTCAGAATAGGGTGTGTCTCTACTTTTAGGGACAGGTACAAATATTGAAATTGTCCAAAATATAGCAATGTTTCATCAGAGGTCTTGCCCGATCATTGGAGCACAGATTTTTCCACAGTCGTTTATGAATTGTAATTCTCTGGCCGACTGAATCCGCTACTATGGACTACTATTTTTCCAGCAACCAAGGTAGTCTGGTAGAGGCTAAGCCGTCATAACAGGCTTTTTTTAAAAATTGTATTCTGATTTTCTGATAGCCTCTAAGCCTAGGCAACTGTCTGAACCGGGCACAATAAAAGTACCGCAAAAAAATAACAAATTAAAAAGAATTAAAAAAACAGCACATAAAACCTCGCTAAGAAGCCTTGTACCGAGGCTACAGTACAGCCTGCCGCCCAGGCTATCACGTTTCTCCACGTGAGAGGTCGGTACTTGTTGTGGAACAGCAGCCAGCCGTGCCCCCCGCTCCACCGGACGGTAAACACGCATTGTGCCGCGCGGCGTGACGCGTCGGGCCGACCCCGACACGCTTTACGGCGGATGCGCTTGAAAAGTGGACACATACCTGGCGGGGCGTGGGCCGAGACCGGCTGCCGAGTCACCGGGCTGAACTGGGGCCGGGACGGGTTCAGCCAGCACGTCAGCAGAACGTACTGCACCTGTGCGAAACCCGTTATGTATTGTGTATAGCACTTCGACAGAACGTCTCATATAAGGTTGCATTGCAGCATATAAGGTTGACAGCCTGTCTGTAGTTTTCAGATGTTGTATAGGAAAAGATGTCGTCTGCAACAGGCAAAACTTTGATGCAACGTTGACCAAACATCCAACGAAAAACGTGAATGTTCTGCCGACGTGCTGGTTAAGCCCCTGTCAAACTTAACCGAATATGAAATGAATGAAGACCTTTATTGTACATTTTGCCCCACTGGGCTACGCACAGGACATATGTTAACAACCATAACGTTACACAATGTATATAGATGGTGTATACACAAGTACTTTCGACTTCTTCTACCTCCTTGGTAATGGTGTAGGCGGCTGTATCATTGTAGTGTATGGTTAGAGTTGTTTTCACTCTCCAAGCAGACGTTTAGGCTTCGGCTTATTTCTGACCTGTTTAATCAAAGGCATTTTTATCAGACTTTCTCTTTTTTACTGGTATGTTTTTTTTTTCGCCAGCCAAACTTCATGTGGCAAATGGTAACTCCCTGGCCAATGGGTACTGTCTTGCAAATTTGATACTGTCTTGTTGCCACCAAAAGATCTGCTTGGAGATTATTTCAAATTAAAACCAACCGCTCAAAAAACTACAACAGTCGATTCAGTCATAGCCCCCTAAACAACCGACGATTAGTTTATGTGTCAGGTGTTTCACTTGGCTAAATTAGGACTGACAACGGGTTACCTGTACTACGGTAAAGGTGTTGACAGAGTACAGTACTTAGTCCTTCCGTTTACGATTTAAAACACAACGTTTTCTGTCGCCCTAAATTACATCAACCACCTGTTTCAATACAACCAGATGGCGAGGTGGTAGAACGTCTTAGTCTCTACAAGACTAACTACGTAAGCTATAATAGGGAGAATATTTGCCAGGGGAGTTTGGCCGCCTTGGAGGGGGAAATTAACCCTCCCGCGGACCGACTCTACTGACAAGCTATTCCTTCTTCTTTTGCCGAATTCTACGATCCGTACCCCCGTAGGAAGGCCTGGTGGAGGCTAAGAACTTCTATCCGGGTCGGTATCAAATCGTCCGTTTGTGGAAGTCGTTTGTAAACAACAATCTCAGTGCCCCCCTCCCCCACAGAAAAATGTAAACTTCATGACAATATGTAAAGATTAGAAGCAAGGGCTTCAGATTCGGTATGCCAATAGTTCTCAAACGGCGTCAACTCGTACTGTATTTAACTATACCAACATACCGGACCCAGGTAAACATTGGAAGTGTCATCAATTATGAAGTTGTCAGGGCGTTTGTGATTTAGATTAGGCGAAGGGGAACGGAAGTTGCAATCTAAAGGTCTGGTCGCATTCGACGTACGATCGTCGTGCGATCGCAAACTGAGGGAATACTTGGGATAGTCGTGTAAATGTCGGACAAAATTCAGATGTCTTGTTAATGAGGAGAATTTGACTGCCAACCACGCCCCTACCTACTCCCGAACATCAGCCAACCATGGCCGAACCTCCCGTCCACACCCGAATGTTTTATTAAACATTTTGAAACGCAGCCGAACAGTAGCCGACCTCTCCGAACACCAGCCGACCTTGCTCCCGAACTACTCCTAACCATGGTCGGGGGGAGTTCGGCAGTGTTCGGGAGGCCATATCCTGCTATGTGTGACAGGGGCTTTAGATCAATGTTAGCGGTTGGTTCTGTCACAGCCTGCTTAAAATTCTGTGGATTTAAAACCGTACAACGGCCTATGATAAACATAACCTCACCGTAAGAGGAGTCTATGGTGTATAAGGTAGTTTAACAACGCTAGCCATGCAAAAACCCATGAAAATTACCTCAAACGTATCCACTGGGAACGCGTCAGTATCGTATGGTAGTGATATGCCTGATTTCTTAGCGTTTGTTACCGCAGTCGTGTGTCTTAAACAGCTGTTGTTGTCCTTATAACATAGAGTCTACAACTTAAGTTTCACCGCCAAAACAAACGCAAAGAAATTAACCAAAGGGGGTAGCATTTTGTCATTTGAGTTAGCCAACCTCTTGAAAATCCATGATTATTCAACTTTTGTTTCTTTGTTTTAAACTATTTTAAAGTTACCTTATGTTCCAGCAAAGCTTCTTTTCAACGATAACACCGTACACTACAGTGTAACCAGATTTTGTATACGGTCGCTCTTGTTT
Source organism: Branchiostoma floridae x Branchiostoma japonicum (assembly GCA_013266295.2). Taxonomy (NCBI): domain Eukaryota; kingdom Metazoa; phylum Chordata; class Leptocardii; order Amphioxiformes; family Branchiostomatidae; genus Branchiostoma; species Branchiostoma floridae x Branchiostoma japonicum. The sequence goes on from CM023838.1 coordinate 11,224,571, forward strand.
AGTACCACAATTTGTAGTATCTGGGTCCACCAAATAAGAATAATGATAGTATAGTTTTGATTCATTTACATACACACATGTACCTGTGTTATCAACCATGGCAAAACACAAAGAATGCATGACCCGTATCTTATAAGCTTGCCTTTTCAATCTGTCTATACACAGAACAATATAGCAAAGACGCCACATTTTAGTTAAAGCCGTCTAATTGTGAGGCCAGCGTCTAAAGATATCTTCGTATTGTATCCTAATCCTCGGCGGCTTTTTGTAGTTTTGTATACCCGTGTCTCTACGTAAACTCTTATTGTTGTTGACACCGCGGGCTATAAAGTACATGTAGTGTCGGTTGCATTTCTGTTACGCTCGAGGGTTTTGTGGCTTTTAGGTCATTCTTACAGAGAGAAATTGACTCGTAAATCTTGAGACATAAACGTCGTACGATTGTCGTACGATTGTTTGTCGTACGATTTTCAAGAAGATAATGACATAAACAACTGTGTAAATAAGGATGTTATATCAACACAACAGACAGAAATTGACTGATAAAGCTTCAGTCACAAACGTCGTATGATTGTTTGTCGTACGACTTTCAGCGAAATAATGATATAAACAACTGTGGTTTTGCGGAACTTATATCAATCTAACGGACAAAAATTGGCTGATAAAGTTTTAATCACAAACGTCGTACGATTGCTTGTCGTACAATCGTATGTTTGTCGTGCGATTCAAGAACTAACTGCTGACAAGAATATAGGACATCATCTTTCGTCAAAAGACAGATAAATTTTGTACGACACATCTACCAGTGCCCCAAGAATTTTCTCATTTTCCTGCAGTAAATTTAGATATTTCACAAGATAAATGTGACAGGGGCTCAAGGCATTACAGTCCAACTGCCAGAACTAGTCATGGCCATACCTGTGTACGTAAGTGATGGTGTTATCAGGACATGACTTAAACCCGGATATGACTTAGCGACATTACTAGTGTGCTATTAATAGCACTTACCGTTTACTGCTTTTGTCATGCACTAAGCCAATCTAAGTTTTTTTTTTCTTATACAGAAGAAAGAATTATCACGAAGTTTATATATCAGAAAACTGACAATATCAGTAACATTTTATTTGTTTTTGCTACAAATGCATCGTACATGGCACTACAGCTTTACTTTAATACATTCAAACTGTCTAATCTTTAAAAACAACATGTTTATTATCTCCTAACGCCATCAATTCCTTATCACATACATATTTGTGTATCTGTATAGCCGGTATAACACACAAGCTTCGGAGTAACATACCAGCTTCGCAGGCACGCAGGGCGGTGGCTAGCTATAACATATTAAACCGAACGACCTGTTACACCTAACCTTTGCAAAACTGTCTGCAAGCTTTCTTTAAATTTAGAGATAGTGCCCCTACTGTACTTGGTGGAAGATAGTTCCCTCTACGATAGCTCTAAAAAAAGACGAGTTTTTGAACACCTCAATCCTTGGTTGATAACTCTGCTACTTGTTGGCATAACTATTTCTTGTTCTTTTCTGAGCTGATATTAGATACTTGTAGTCGGTACAACCACAAGTTTATTAGTCACATTTGGTATCATAATCAAATAGTCAATCGTAAACTCTTCATGGATCTTATCTGTGGTTTGGTTTTGTTTTCGTACAAGGGTAATTGGACAAATTTGCCCACTTAGTTTGTTGACGTCTACGACGACTTCTGTATCTGTATATGTATCTGTATCTGTATAGCTGGTATAACCACCCATTGGTGTAACACACCAGCTTCTGTATCTGTATAGCCGGTATAACCGCCCTTCAGCGTAACACACCAGCTTCGCAGGCATGCGGCGCGGCGGCAGCTGGCTACATTACACCGAACGACATGTTACACCTAACCTTTGAACGTCTAACTCTAGACATTGTTTAAAACTATCTAGTGACGATGCCCCTACTGTACTTGGTGGCAGCGAGTGCTAGTCTCCGATAGTTCTAGGAAAAAATGAGTTTTTGAACACATCAATCCTTGGTTAACAGCTCTGGTACTTAAAGGCATGACTATTCCTTGTTCTTTTCTGCTGACTTCACCTTGACATGGCGCCGTGCATTGAGTATTGTTTTGCCGGTGTGTGGAGTAAAGCTCCTGGATTTTCACTTGAAAAAAAAAAAGCGTAATCTGAAAAGACGAGCTCTAACAAAGTAGCCACAGGACAGTCTAGTCACGCGCGGTGACACGCAAACACGTCTAGACTTTCCTCCAAGCAGATGTTGGGAGTCAAATATCTTTCCTAGGGAGGCCGTTCATTACAGAAACGGGGAGGTGGAAAATCGAAATGACTCAATATCTGCTTGGAGATTTCGTCTGGACTCGTCTACCAAACTAACACTAGTAACAGCGCATTCATCGTAGGTTGTCGTACGATTTTGATGTCGTAGAATTTCCAAGCAGATCTGTGACAGAAATAACCGTCGACTAGGATCTAAAACAACCTTTTCGGTAACAAGGCCGCTGAATTTTGTACAAAACAAGCGTTACTTCATTTAAAAAAAATCCAACATGTAATCACAAGACGTGTTTACGCACACTCAAGTTTTTTTCAACTTATTTTTATGCTGCCACCAACACAGAGGACGATACAGTACTCATTTTCACCTGAGCGAAGTGAGGAAAGTCGTGTAAAGTGCCTTTCCCAGGGGCACAAGATCGATGACATGGTAAGGTTCGAACTCGGGACCTCATGGTTCCCAGTCGAACACTCTATCGTTGCGCCAGACGACCCCACGTTACTTCATTTGACGATCGTACGACGATTGTACGACGTAAGTGAACCGGTCATTAAGAAGGCCTGGTGGAGAGTACATCTGGACTAGCTAGTAAGGGCCCGATCAAAGTTATGTTTGCAATAAGGAGGTTGAGGACATTGTTGGAATTGTCGTGAATGTGTCGTCCAAAATTCTTGTTGATAGCCTATCATGGCCTCGCAAAAATCCCTCCCCTGAAAAAAAATACGACCAATATGACGGCGTCTTTTATGTCAGCCACAAAATATGCAGACGTGAAAACAATTTGCATTATTTACATGAAAGTCGGCGAAATCTTTTCCACCATTTTCACACATAGTCACTCTGTAATCAAACCTTCCGTCTGTATGATTATACCATGAGTCAGCCACTCCCAAACTTTCTCCCAACCCCACAAAACTCATAAAAATGTCCGCCCCCTGGAATAATGGTACAGCCCAAGTTATTTCTCATTCCATAAACATGTAATATGGTCTTCTTTTGATTCCATGCCGCCTATCTGTCGTCACGCTAGGCTCATTTATTGAGTGCTGTTCTTGTTTTACTGAAGTCTATCAAGGGGCGCACTTACGCTAATTGAGAGGTCCCCGCCCAGACTCGTGGGAGATAGCCTCTATATATATACTAGTTAGCCTGGATCGCAGGCAAAAAGAGCCAGATTGCGAAAGATGGTCCAGGTTAGCCTAGACGTCCAGGCAAAACAGAAGTGCGCCCAGATTGGCAAGAGATGTCTAAAACCCAGACAGAAAAAGCTAGTTTGCGAAATATGGTATTTATTTAACGGTACGCTTAGCCTAGAAACCCAGGCAACACAGAAATCCGCCCAGACTCTCGAGAGATGGTCTCCAGTTTAATAGCCTGGAACCCAGGCAGAAGGAGCTAGCTTGCGAAAGATGGTCTTGGTTTAAGGGTACGGTTAGCCTAGAAATCCAGGCAACACAGAATTCCAACTAGACTCTCGAGAGATGGTCTCTAGTTAGCCTGGAAACCAGACAGAATGGGCTACATGTAGCTTGCGACAAATGGTCTCGGCATCTTCAGCTTTCAGTTTAATGAGACAAGTCTGATCAATATATACATCTTATGCGGATTTTTAAAAAAGGCAAATACTGTAGCTGTTTTCATTCATACGGTATTCGTTGTCTAAAACGCATTGCGCTTTGGGTCTAACATGGCGCTAGACAAAGAGAAACCACAAACAAACATGTGAATAGCAGGCCGCACAGTAAACACGCACGGTTTACCAACCACAGTACACACGCAAACAAAGCATCATGGGTAACATGACACAGGCGTCCCAAAACAAACATGGCTGCCATGGAATTAGGAGACTCTCTAAATAATTCCGCCCTTAAAACCGTTAGAAATTTAGTGGATTTCTCGGATATGAAAGAGTTTATTGAATGGATGTAAACATTGTGAGCTATATAATTGGTCGTTTTTTTTCTTGGAACGGTTTAGTATATTGACTTTGCTACAATGGTTTCTAATTCTTAGAGTACACACAGGAGTCTGTGTGAATGCTGAACGAAATCTTTTTGTTTCTTCTTATTTTTGATCGACTCAAACTTGCGCAATATCTAGTGTGTTATACTTTACACTTGAAAAGTTAGACCATAAAAGTCGAAGAAACCGAAGGAAAAATAGTAGGTATCGCTGACATCGATTAAGATGGCAAGGGCCTTGTCGTACGGTCGTCGTACGATTTCAAACTGGGGAATTCTTGGGACAGTCACGAACGTATCGTACAAGCATCAGCATGTTTTGGGGTGGTGGGACTATGGCGCACTTATTGTATTTATATGTTAATTGTATTTTTTGTTTTGTGGCGCTGTAAATATAAGTTTTAAACTTGAGTGCAGCGCCACAGTGTCCATGTTATTGTCTTGTTTTGTGTTGAAGAAAAAAAAGCATCAGTTGTCTTGTTACACAGAGGGTTTGTTCGATTCTTGTCGGCCGTTGATTCGGCTTGAAAATGCTGCGACATCCAAATCGTACGACGACCTAAGACCAATATGAGAACACGTAACCTCTCCCTTCAATCTCTGCTTGAAGTGAACACAACATCACTCTATTTAACCCCCCTCCCCCTTGCTCTCTTTCTTGGATGACTCAAACACAGACACGGTTCGTTACTCTTCTGATCCCGTTGACAAACATTTGTTAATCTCCGGAGCTGTACCGGCTTCTTCCAACACACCCTCCGTGTAAACAACCATACCTTAGTAGTTCTAGCCTCCAGCAGGCCTTCATAAGGGGTTATGGATAGTAGAATCCAGAAAAAAAGGGCTCAATAACAGGCTAGGGTAGCTAAATGCAACCATTCTTCCTACAGCCAGCGTCTGGTAAAATTTTGATCATTCTACCGGCACAGTCTACTTCTAATTGCCTCGCCCAGTTCGAAAGAGAAGAAATATTCAAACATTATGTAGATGTATATTTACATCTAAAGAAGACTATAGAACATCATTCACATTTGAGCTGGAAAGAGTACTCCTGGAGTATTATTTAGTACACTTTAACATTCGTCGTAGGTCGCCGTGCGATTTGAATGTGTTGAGTCTGCAAGTAGGCTCTGGCTGAAACAGCGGCAGAGAAGGATCAAAGACAGCCTTTTTGATAACGACAGCTAATTTTTTTACGACACATTCACGACTACCCCAAGAATCCTCCTAGTTTGGAATCGTACGACGATCATACGACAAATATGCCCAGGCTTAGAGTTTGGTACTCTCCCTGTGGGACTCTCAATTCAAAAGGGCCACAGTTTTAATTGTCTACGTAAATTATTGTGTTCGCCGGAGGTTCCCAATTTAACACAGTGGCTAGTACAGAGCCTCTACCAGACTTCTAAAAGCGGCTGGAAAGAGTAGAAATTGGCCAAATAGACCGATCATATGCCAGGGAAGTTGGTCTAATAAGAGAACAATTTGCAGCTTCGGTAGGCTAGTTCAGTCTCTAGCAAACTAACTACGCTGGCCATAATAGTGAGAATATTTGCCAGGGGAGTTTGGCCGCCTTGTGGTTTGACTTGCCGTCGAAGGGGGGAATTAACCCTCTCGTAGACTGACTCTACTGGCCAGCTATTCCCTTCTTTTGCCGAATTCTACGATCCGTACCCCCGTAGGAAGGCCTGGTGGAGGCTATTGCTAGCTAGTGTAGGTTTAATAGTAGGGATGTTGTTTTTTTCTCTGTTGTCTCGCGTCTCTCTGATAGCCGAATGTCGGACAACTACCTCATCAGAGCGTCAACACAGACACGTTATGTGTGTTTGCCTGTCGTGGTTCAACTGTCCAACACCAAACTGTCAACTGACAGGTTTTTAGGATTGTCTGCGAATCGAGCTTATTAGAGGTTTTCAATATCTTCAAGGCGTCAGTTCTTGTTTGCGAGGATATACATGTAGCGTCAATAGTCTGCAACAAATAATCATAAATGTCTCGTTTTGGCAGTCTTGTTTGTATACTAATATTTCACGTTTAGGGCATAGGTCGTAAGTTGCCGTACGGTTTTGATGTGTCGTAGGATTTTTGTGACAGAACCAACAGCCGACAAAGTTCCGTAACAAGAGAACTAAATTTTGTACGACATATACACGACTATACCACGAATGTCCTCTGTTAGCGATCACACGACGTTCGTACGTTGACTGACCGGGCTGTACGTGTAAAATATTTCATTGCATTTTGAGGAGATTTTGCTCAGGCTTTTTGAAAACATTTGGTAGCCTCTACCAGGCTTCGGAAGGGGGCTGGAAAGAGTAGAAATGGGCCAAATAGAAGGATAACACGCCAGGGGAGTTGGTCCGCGAGAGAGTACATTTTCACCCGGACAGGCTTAACCTTTGGGAGCTTCTCGATTTTCGAAGTGAATTTTCTGGCCATTCTTTTCTTGTAGTAAGTTGAATCAACCCTATCCCATAGCATAATAATATCAGTGAGCCAAAGTTGCAATGTCGCTGACGAAAAACGGTTTATTCTTTCATATCGCAGGCTAGTTTTAGTTATTTTTTGGCGGTGCCAAAATATAAAGGGACTCCTCGCGTAGATTTTTCTCATGATTTTTGAAATCCTTTGGTAGCCTCTACCAGGCCTCGGAAGGGGGCTAGAAAGAGTAGAAATGGGCCAAATAGAAGGATAACACGCCAGGGGAGTTGGTCCGCGAGAGAGTACATTTTCACCAAGACAGGCTAAACCTTTGGGACCTTCTCGAAAAAGTACCTCATTTGCTTGCCCCACTAGAAAGGACGTAATTGCAGGTGGAACAAACACCCGCAATTATACACAACCGTCTGGCGGGTACGCAGAATTCCTGAATACTGCCGTAAACAGGAAGAGGACAGGGGAACAGCTTCAGGCGACGTTACTTTAAACCCCTGTTACAAATAGCCGGGGTCGTGTAGCGTAACGAAAGAGCGTTCAGCTCGGAACCAAGCGGTCCCGAGTTCGAATCCTACCATGCCACCGATCTTGTGCCCTTGGGAAAGGCACTTTACACGACTTTCCTCACTAGACTCAGGTGAAAATGAGTATGTCTATTGTCCGTTCATTCGTTTGTTCTTTGCGTTGGTGGCGTCATTAAAATAAGTTGAATAAACTTGAGTGTGCCGCCACCATGTCTTGTGATAAAATGTTCAAATAATAATAAAAAACCGAGTATTGCCTCCCGAACACTACCGAACTCCCCCCAACCATGGTTACGAGTAAGTCGGGAGTCAAGTCGGCCGGTGTTCGGTCAAGTCGGCTACTGTTCGGCTGCGCCAGCTAATTTTTTCAAAATGTTTAAAACATTCGGGTGTGGACGACAGATGTGGCTAAGGTTGGCTGGTGTTCGGGAGTAGGTCGGGGCATGGTTGGCAGTTATAATTTGATTCAAATTTAACTGAAATTCGATTCGATTTATGTAGAAAGGTACGCGTGACCTAAATCTGGTCTGACTGCTCCCGAACTTCAGCCAACCTTGGTTGGTTAGTGATTGAGGGACGGTTCTGAATGTGTGACAGGGGCTTAACTGTTGATGAATGAATGAATGAATGAATGAATGAATGAATGAATGAATGAATGAATGAATGAATGAATGAATGAATGAATGAATGAATGAATGAATGAATGAATGAATGAATGAATAAATGAAGACCTTTCTCGTACACTCATACCCACTGGGTCAAGTACAGGTCACAACAAAAGAATACAATATAGATAACGTTACATATATACATTGCTAAGTAACTACAACTAAGTACATTCGGTTTCTTCTCGTTTCTTAGTAATGGTAAAAAGGTAAGAACAGATATGTTTCATAATTGAAGGTTTGTCTAAGCTCAATAGAAATATAAATTTGTCTGTACTGCTTAGGTGTATAAAGTAGGGGAACATGGGTTGAATCAAACTATAAAGTTCAGCTCTCTCTTTGCTGTATAGTTTACATTCTAATACAAAATGTTTCTCATCTTCAATTATTTTTAGATCACAGTATCTACATATTCGTTGTTCCAGGGGAGTGCGGTTAATGATATCTGTCATTACCTTAAGTTCACTTCACGAAGATAACAGTGGAGACAGTAACCAGAGACGTCAATCATTAAGGGTACTTCATGATCTAATTAAATCATTTAGATGCCATCAATTTGTTTTTCCTCGACAGTAAAATCTTTTCAATCAAAGGAACTCTGTTCGTGACAAGTGCCGATAAAGTTTATAACGTGTAGAATATCTATTGAAGCCGTAGAAAGTGTTTGCTGAAGTCTGGAGTGAAAAGTAATTTGTGGTCGTCTGTTTGTATGGCAATCACTCGAGATCTTTATTTGTAATCAGGTACAGAGTCATGTACAGATACATATTCATGCACAGATACAGATTCATGTACAGATATACAGATATACGAGTATGATGACCGTGTCAGTCCCTACACCTGAGTGAGGAGGTTTGACACGGTGGCCTTCGCGTGGATTTGTTTAAGGTGGATAACAGGTCGTCTGTTTAATGTACTGCAAACTCTCATGAGAAAAAATGTTCTTCCGAATTCGGTCCAATTTTGCTGTGTACTCAGACCTTTTGTGGGCAGACAGACTTATATAGCTACGGGACTAAATGAGTGAGTGAGTTAGTAAGTGAGTGGGTGAGTGAGTGAGTGAGTCAGTGAGAGAGTGAGTGAATGAGTGGGTGAGTGAGTGAGTGAGTGAGTGAACAAATGAGTAAGTGAGTGAGTGGGTGGGTGGGTGAGTGAGTGAGTGAGTGAGCCAGTGAGTGAGTGAGTGCGTGCGTGAGTGAGTGAGTGAGTGGGTGAGTGAGTGAGTAAGAGAGTGAGTGAGTGAGTGAGTGAGTGGGTGATTGGTTGAATAAGTGGGTGGGTGAATGAGTGAGTGAGTGTGTGAGTGACTGGGTGAGTGAACGAATGAGTGGGTGAGTGAGTGAGTGAGTGATTGAGTGGGTGAGTCAGTCAGTCAGTCAGTCAGTCAGTCAGTCAGTGAATGCAATGTCACGGCCGCAAAACTGAATTTTCGATGTGAATTTTTGTGTCATTCTTGTAATGTAGCAAGTTGAATCAACCCTATCCCATAGCATACTGACATGGTTTTTTACAAGTACAAAAAGAAAGCCCGATAAAAATGACTTAAACAGGTCAAAAATAACCCCAAACCTCTGCTTGGAGAGCAACTTGTTGGTCACTTTTGTATCCTCGCCCTCCTAACAACAAGTTTAAGACTTAATTTAGGGACTGATTATTTTTGTTCAGACACCAAAGGAAGCAGCTTACACGTTGATTGACTAGATTCTACACCTACAACACCGGATCTTCGGAACAAAAAAAATCCCAACCTGAACTCAAACAAGGTCGCTGATTAAGTTATCGTGTCTTGTACACTGAGACCATGGTTGGGAGTAGGTCGGGAGCAATGTTGGCTGTGGTCGGCTGCTGTTCAGCTGCGCCAGCCGAATGCCCCATAAAAACGACTAAAACATGTAAAAAATACGCCTAAACCTCTGCTTGGAGAGTAACTTGTCGGTCACTGCTAGACACTGCCCCGCTAACAACAAGTTTAAGACTTAATTTAGGGACTGATTATTTTCGTCCAAACACCAAAGGAAGCAGCTTACACGTTGATTGACCAGATTCTACACCTACAACACCGGATCTTCGGAACAAAAAAAATTCCCGACCTAAACTCAAATGAGGTCGCTGATTAAGTTATCGTGCCTTGTACACTGAGTCCAAACAATAAGAACACCTAATCAGGACAATTCTGCCTTCTTGTAGGAGATTTTTACTCAGGGGATTCGGATTACACTCTAATCTCTTCCGGGGAATGTAATCTCTTGTTACAGTAGTAATCTACTGTCCGTATGGACAGGCATTGTTTGTTTTCATTAGCAGTGGGGACAATTTGATTTGAAGAGGAGTCTCATTCACAGGTTGTTAGGCCAGCGCTTAGGTTAGTTTTGGGCTTGGTTTTCTGACAAAATGTGTATATATATATATATATACTGGGTTCTTAGCTCCAGAACTACATGTAAGGGGTTTCACTTTCATATACCGACAATTCGGCAGTATTTTAGTTTTGGGCTCGGTTTTTAGACAAAATGTGTGGATATACTCATATAGACTGGGATTTTAGCCACACAACCGTGGGATTTTGTCTGTCGACGTTTTGGTAGTATTTTAGCTTCGGGCTCGGTTTTCTGACAAAATGTGTGGATATACTACAAGGTTTTTAGTTACACAGCTGAGAGATTTTATCTGTTGACATTTCGGTAGCATTCTAGCTTTGGCCTGGCTTTCTACACAAAATGTGTGGATATATTTACGGGGTTTTTAGCTTCGGAACTTAGTGATTTTGTCTGTTGACGTTTCGGTAGCATTTAAGAAGTGTAGAGTTCGTTGAATTTTATCAACATACAGTGTTATAGTCTTCATAAGTTTGAAAATTTGAAAGCTAGACGAAGAGAAAATGTTCTCATCTCTGACTCCTAACTGTCCATTCTATTGTTCTCATGATCGTGAGTGTTCGTTACTTTTATCACCGCTTTTAGAACGCCCCCTCTTTTCACAACTATGTCTAAATGTACCCCCCTGTGCTTTATCGCCCACTGTCCCCGAAGCACATCGCCTAGTATGACTAAAGTAGTGTTATTTAGCGGTGTGATTGAGTTCTTTAGCCACGCCCCTGTGCTATAACAACCTGGCATGTACGTGCTAGAACAGCTACACCTGCGCTGTCAGCTGTACATCTATTTGAAATAGATTTATCCATCCAGTGTCCATCACAATCAGCACTTTAACCAATGAGAGAATGGCAGTTAGCGGTTCAACCAATGAGAGACTGGCTATATTGCCGTCAACGTTTTTGAACTCAGAAACCCGTTGTCTTTGTTGCCATGGCAACGGGATGATGTCAACATTCTAAGACATCTGAAGACTAAAGTCCGGGCATACCTTTTGTCGCGAATCATTGATGAATGACTATGCCTTATCACATTTGCTCACGATTGTCGTGCGATCGTCACACGATCGTCTTACGATCAAAAAACTAATTGCGTGCATGTGTGTCACAAAACCCAGCTGTCTTCTTACCAAAAAGATTTTCTTATAATATCCTAGTCGGTGTTTGTTTCTGTCACAGCCTACATGAAAATTCTACAACTTAAAATGTGACCTCGCCGTAATTTAAGATACAGAGCAAGGCGTCTCAAAGAACGACACACGTTTAACCCTCCCAGTGTCATGGGCCAGTTTTAAAGCCTAGTTCTAATATTCCCTGACACTTTGAGGTTAAACTATCCTGGAGTCTAGACATGCCACTAACACTTGTACGGAAAGGAAAAACTAGCCTCTACCCGGCTTCGGGAGGCGGCTGAAAAGAGTAGACATTGGACAAATAGAGAGATAATATATGGCAGGGGAGTTGGTCCGCTGGAGAGTCCTTGGGTTGCAAAATGTACCCTCTCTGGTTGGCTAACTCCCCTGGTATACTATTCCCTTTATTTTGGCCAATTTGTACTATTTTTTCAGCGATCCGCGGTGCCTGGTAGAGGCTACAGGAAAACAGGAAAGTGACTTCTGATTCTGTTCTTAACATGCAGAACACGAATTCACGCCTCGGTCTCTAGTCAAACACAGGAAAAGGCCCGTCTGGACTCCGGGATTCCAAAAGTCTAGAACTAACTCAATTTTCCACCTCAGAAGAAATGAAAATTCCTACCGCGTCGCTGCTGATGACTCCAGACATCCTATACCCTTTACAAGACGTGTCGACATCACCATAACGACCCCGAAGAAATTGGCGAGGAAAGATTTAAGATGTTTTCATCCTATTATTGTGCAGTAGGTAGTCATAGCAACTTTCCTCACTTCACTCAGGTGAAAATGAGTACCTAGCTTTTGTTAGGAATATGGTCCCGTGTTTGGGGATAGTCACACCCCACGCCCGTTAAAGAACCCACCACACTTTTCTAAAAAAGAGTAGGGGCATGCACCGGTGTGCGATGGTCCAAATACTGTTATCTGAAAGTTATTGATTTACTACAAATCACCCGGATGGATGCCTGGCGAACCTATGCCTTGTATTAGCCAGCCCTAAATACATGAGCCGTAATGTCAAAGCATCTAATGCTTAACCTCAGTTTAGGGTGACAAAAGAATAGAGGAGGAGGTAGTCTTGTGGTTTTGCTTGAAACTCAAAGATTGGTTTCAAGTTGTTTTATGAAACCAATCTAGTAACAGTGCACTATCCTATCATGTTTATTAACACATATATTTTCTATTCCAACATGTAATGACAAGACATGGTGACGGCACACTCAAGTTTTTTCAACTTATTTTAATGGCGCAACCAACTGACAGAGGGCAATACAATACAATTTTCTCTGACGATTGAGATTAGAATACTTTGAGACTAGTGTTTACAGGATGCTACGTACGAAGTTAACAACGTTCTATATAGACCATAATCCGTGCGATTATGTATTTTCTCGCCTTTGAAAATAAATAACAATACACCAGAATTCCCACATCAGTTAATAAATCAAAGTACTCTCCAAGCAGAGGTTGGTGGGAAAATGATCCTTACCTTTTTATATGCCCCGTTTTTTCCTGTCGCTATATATGTTGGTGGGATAGCGACATATAAAAAGGTAACGATCTTTCCCCACCAACCTCTGCTTGGAGAGAAAAACCAAAGAACTATAGAGACAATTACGTAATCTCCAAGCAGATCTTTCGGTGGCTACAGTGTCAAATTAGCAAGACAATATCAACTTGGCGGGGCAGTACCCAATACGCCACCTGATTTATGTATTTATTTGTTGAATCTTGAGACGTCTTGGTAGCCCATGTTTGGCCACTATGAAAAAGATACTAGTAGAAAAAAGCCCGATAAAAACGCCTAAAACACGCCAAAAAGCCTAAATCTTTTATTTGGGAGTACATAATCCATGCGTTTCTGTGATTTCTCGTATTCAAAAATAACAATAAACCAGAATTCCCACATCATTTACGGTAAATATGCTAAAACTCGTCAGAAAGTGTCCACAGGTGTAAAGTAGTGTAGTTAGTGGTGAGTTTCCTGAGTCTTATCCAGTCGGTACGTGTGTGAAGTTAAGCCGCGTGAAACGTGGGTATAATTGCGTCATTACCGCAGTACGAAATTGCCCGTGCCCCAGGGGCGAGCTTTATAACCACTGGGTACTTTCTGACTCAGTAAAAAGGAACCATGGGCCACTGACGGTATGTAGTAGCCTCAACCAGGCCTTCCTACGGTGGCACGGATCGTAGAATTCGGCCAAAAAGGAGACCAGTTGGCCAGAAAAGTCAGTCCGAGAGAGGGTTAATTTCCCAATTTATTTTAAATTGCTCACTTTCTTTCGTAACCTCGCAATATTATGTAAGATTTTCACTATTTTAAAAATCGTTGTTTTACACATTTTCTTGTGCTATAAGCCTACCTTGGTTAAAAATGGCATTTGGGGAGTAAAAAATCAACTGCACCGCAAAAACGTGTTGGAAAACTGGATCGCGGCCATGTTTCTTTACATTCTTTTTAGGAGCCTCCTAAAAATACAGCGGGCCTGACGCAACTTATTTATTCTCGCGCTGCGCTGAGTCGCCGGAAAAGTGAAATAGCGACGCTAATATGTTGAAAGGTATTAAAAATGACAATTAGATGAGAAAAGTATTTATATCAACAGTTTTTGTGCAAAATTCCAACATAATATCACTTTAAACATTTATTACAAAATATAAATACATAGTATAATTTTTTTTTTAGCTACCTGTAGTTTACTCCATTACGCTACCTGTATTGGCTACCTGTAATTTAGATTCACCCAAAACTCAGACCTTGTAAACCATTGCCTATTGCGGTGTTCTAAACCAGGCTATAATAGGTCCGATTGTTCTAAGCGTCCGGGGCAGTTCTCACTAATTCAGAACTTTGTTATTCAGATTCACTCAAAAACTCATAACTTCTAAACAATTGTCTGTTGCGGTGTTGTTAAAGTGTTTTTACCCTTCTAAACCAGGCTTCTGTCCGATTGTTCCAAGTGTCCGGGGCACATCTCACTAATTCAGAATTTTGTTATTCAGATTCACTCAAAACTCCTAACTTCTAAACCATTGCCTATTGCAGTATTGTAAAGTGTTTCCACCCTTCTAAACCAGGCTAAGGTCCGCTTGTTCCAAGTGTCCGGGGCAGTTCTCACTAATTCAGAATTTAGTTTTGAAACTTATATTCATTCAAAACTCATAACTTGTAAACCATTGTCTATTGCGGTGTTGTTTAAATGTTTCTACCCTTCTATAAACCAGGCTTATGTCCGATTGTTCCAAGTGTCCGGGGCAGTTCTCACTAATTCTGCCCGCGGGCGCCCAGCTCTGTTTCACACTAATAGCTCCTTATCTGCCATGTCACGGGGATTAAGTTGTCAAGCGAAGTGCTCTGCACAAAATTTACGGCACAAAAATTAATAGTTCGGCTTCGGAGAGGAATGTGCGGACAGACAACTAACCGTGGGCGAGGTTTTGTGGGCTGAAATCTTCTTACTATAGTCTCCAAGCAGAGGTTTAGGCTTTGGCTTATTTTTAGCGTGTTTTAGGCGTTTATATCGGACTTTCTTTTTGTACTAGTATCTTTTTGTACTGGTAGCTGTCTGGAAAATGGATACAGCCTGTCTTTGCAGCCACCGAAAGATCTGCTTGGAGATTATTCTTGCTAATGATACCTAGGACATCGCCACCTTCTGAAGACAAAACGCCCCACTAAACTCCACCAGATTCTTATTTTTTGGAAAGAAATGACAGAAATTCACGAAAATGGCGTGAATAATTCATTAGTCAAGTTAAATAGCTGTCAAAGGTCTAGTTAGACCGACGGCTTCTCAAGAAATTTGCAGGTGGCATTTTTTTCTGCCCAGCTAACTCCATTGGCAAATTATACGAAGGCCCAAAACTACACTTTCTGAAGACTGAAAGATTTTCTCGCTGACTCGATAGCCCAATGATACGATAGCCCAATGTGACGTTTAACATTCAGCCGTATTTTTGCACTCTCTTAGCAGATTTCTTCGGAGCACTTTAGTTGGCCACTCGGTAAGCAGTTGGTCAGCTGTTTGGAGATTAATATTTTGGGGGTGGGTAGGTTTTGATGTTCAACATAGGTCACAGCCTCTTTTCACGCAAGCCTAAAAGACTTGGCTACTCTTTGCTAGCCTCTACCAGGCTTCGGAAGCGGCTGGAAAGAGTAGAAATAGACAGATAACATGCAGGGAAGTTGGTCCGCTTCTGAAGCCTGGTAGAGGCTAACTCTTTACCTAGTTTCACAACTCTCTACTGTTAGGCCACACCAAGTAATTTTTATGAATAACGTACGCGCGCATGCTTTTTGGCCTGTTCCCAGAAAAAAAGAAATTCCGCTCCTGTAACTATGGCCAAAAAGTCACGACAGTGCCACAAATCGCAAGATTGGAAGATGTGATGAAAGGAAAGAAACATGACGGACGACAACTGCTGTTCCACTGATTTATTGCTGTTTTCATGACGAATAAAAGACCTGTTGGTTGTTACACTGTGTTCTCTCATTCAATTTGTGTCCTAACATTTGTCGTCCCTTAGTAAATTTCAAATCTGGGCAACTTGTTTTTTTCGCACTCTCATATTAAATTTAGGGTCTCCAGCGGACGTCATCCATAAAAATCACTTGATGTGGCCTTATTCAACACCAAAAAGGATCTGTTGTGGACGACATTATGGCCACAAGCTGTGCGGTATTGTTCTGTAAAGTCCGTCACAGAATTAGGCCAAGGTTTTGCTCCTACCTGGCCACCAACACAACGTTAGTTTAACGACCGCTGTCTCCGTGTATTGTTCGATAACAACCCTTCTTACGGGTCATTATCGCAGCGTTTCACGGGGATTAACTGGAATAATGACCGCTGGCTGACACACTCACAAGGCCTCTTTTAGCTGTTTAAGTGAAGGGAAGTAGTAAAAGAAGGTTCAAAACTATTAGAAATGTATTAGAATGGTGATGGAGTATATCTGTACATAATGCTGAGGTCACATTTCCAAACCAAGGCCTGGCCGGGCTGTTTCGATTAACAACAACAACAACAACAACAAAAAACAATTTGTATCAAGAATATACGTAAATAGTTCCCATTATTAATTTTTTCAATTTTTTTTTTGCTTTGTCTTTTATATCATACTTTTCGTTCCATAAGACCGCCCGGTCGGGCCCTGGTTTGGAAATGTGACCTTAGATTAGTTAGAATGAACTAGTACAACGGAGTTTGTAGCGTTACGGATAAAATATTTTATAAAATATATGGGAAATTTTGTCTCGATTAACCCTCCCAGTGTGATGATCCTTCTAATATTCCTGACATTTAGAGGGTTAAAAAGTTTTCTGTGACACGAAAACTGTTTCGAACCCCCGTTTGAGTTCTTCTTTCCCCAAGATGTCGTCATTGACCTTTGACCTGACAGACTTGCTGACAGGTAATCCATTGTTTACGGACACAAAATCACAACATGGCGGCGGAAATACAGACGGGAAACGGGGCCGTCTCAAAATTAAATGACAACAGAACTGATCTCCAATTAGAAGTCAGAGTTCGAATCGTTTCTGTAGTCCTTTCTGTAGTTTTTTTTAGTAGTGTTCAGTTCAATCTGTCTATTAGTCCTTCTATACATGTAGTTCTCTGCTAAGCATGTTAGATATAAGGATTTTCTATTCAAATAGTCCATTGTTTTCCTTGCCACACGCAAGATTTAAAACGGTTATAGTCGTGCTTGTTTCCTGCAAAATTCTGCTATCTTGTTACGGAAAAAAAGCTGTCTTACATCCTTGTCAGCGGTTGGTCCTGTTACAGCTTACTTCAAATTCTACGACATCAGAATCTTACAAGAACCTTAAACAAAATTTAATGTGATCGCTCCGTTGAAACACATAGGAAGAGACTGTTCATACAAAACACAACATTGTATTCAATTCAAGCTCGTTCTGTTTGTTGTTTCTACTGCTTTTCGCTTGTTTTAGGTGAAATAATTCCACGGGTGGCCTTTTGATAATCACACTCATAACAACCATAAGAAGCCACCTTTAAGAAGTACAAAATGACCAAAAAGAAGCAGATAGCCCACTCGAAGCACCTGTTCATAAATCACTAAGATAAGAACACGTAAAAAAAATCATAATCAGACATGATTTAAACAGTCAATCCCCCTGAAGCAGGTATTAAGACTTAGACACACAAACCGATCACGGAAGGACAGCAAAGTCTGTGGATTTAATTTCATTCAGGCGGAGGAAACAATACCCGTGACTAATTACAACACGTAAGCCGTGTTGAATGGGAAATTTACTCCGCGCCTTCTTGACATCCAAGCCGGTTTTTAACAGGTAAAGCTCTTGTTTATGATGTTGTAATACGAGACAGTGTGGGATTTTCACACGATCCTTGTCTTGCAGGTGGAAAAATGACTAATAGCGCAGTCACATACGTCGTACGAACGTCGTACGATTGCAAAATGAATGTTTTTGGATAGTTGTGTATGTGTCTTGCAAATTTTGGTTATCTAACTTGTTTAGCTTGTTATTGCAAAAGCTGTGTTTAATAGCCTGGTTACCCGGAGCTGGAGAGCCTATGAACATTTTTTCATAGGCTTCTTTGAAATACTTCGGTATCAAAACAAGTATGTACGACTACCTATTACGAATGCATCGTCGTACAGTCGTCGTACATGTGTTGTACGAAGTCGTAGAATAGAGAGATTAGTTGAAAACCAGATAATAGGGTAGCTAAAACCCAGATTCCTTGGCCGATTTTGAAACACCATAGGAAACACCCGTTGGGAACTCAACAGTAAAACGATACTAGCTATATTGTCATGTCCTTATATCATAACTATATTCACATTTCTATAACCTTGTTGCGTATACATATAGAATACAACACGGTGTATTCCGTATTGCCCCAGGTATCGGCCCTCCCGCGAATCGGATCGCCCGACGACCGTCATACCCGCCCAAGAAAACATGCCTTACAATTCCAAATGAGGGAAAATTTGGTGTCCCTAAACCAAAAAAATTCAACAACATCAGTTTCAAAGTCCGAATCCTGTATTCGAATTTTCGAAAGCGGCGCACGCGGTTAGGGCGAAACGCGTTCGAATCATTTTATGGAAGCCCGGTCGTACCGTAAAGTAAGACCGGGTCGGGAACACTGTATCGCCGCCCGGGTATGATAAAAACACGACGTATAAAAACCAAGACCAATTCCATTTTTTTTTGTTTACCCGTCCACCGCACCTCTAACACACAGTGGAACACTTTGTAACATTAACCGCAGAGTCTGGCATCTAACTCTGTCGTCTGTCTGTCATCTGAGAACACAAATAAAGCAGGCGGTGCATTAGTACAGGGTAGGGAATGGCTTAACAGTTCCATTTCCATCTGTCAGGTTCAGTTTGTGATTGTTACGTAGCAGATCTCTACTGTGGAAAGACAAGGCCTATATTGTCCATGCCCGTAGCCAGGATTTTGCTTGGAGTGTTCTTAATACTGTCCAAGGGACGAATGAGCTCCGTAGGGGCGAGGTTCCTTAGGGGGTTCCGTGGGCATGCTCCCCCGGAAAATTTTGAAAATTGAACCTTCTGAAATGGCATTTCCTGCGTTTTTGAGAGGATTTCAAAGGGAAAATCAGAGACAAATAGGATTCCAGTCACGCTGGTGATACAAATTAGTCACCATTTTAAAGAAAAATCTTGGACCTCTAGAGAAATGTGGACTTTTGAGCGTGTGTGTGTGTGTGGGGGGGGGGGGGTGTTCATCCGAACCCCCCGAACCCCCACCCCCCGCTACGGGCATGTTGTCATGCTTGGCGTTAAAGCCCCTGTCACACATAGCCGAATGTGCCCTCCCGAACACTAGCCGAACTCCCCCCAACCATGGTTAGGAGCAGGTCGGGAGCAAGGTCGGCTGTGGTTGGCTAGTGTTCGGCAAAGGTCGGCATTCACCCAAACATTTCTTCACACAACAAACGGAAAAGGGAATCTCATCCCCGTCTTACATTTACTTTAAGAAGGAAGAAGAAGATACCTGATACCCAGACGCCTTAAAGAAAACATAAACCCCAGACAAGTACCTTGGTGTAAAACATTCCTCTTTAAGTCACTGTCCTTGAGGGCATACTTGGATCTATGGAGCAGTCTATTGTAAAATAGGTGGAAATTTTACTGCGGTTTTCTTGTTCTCTGTCTACCTTTGTCGCCAATTTTTTTGTAAGCTATTTGCCTAAGAAGACGGTACGTTATCTGGAAGCTGGATATCTTCTAAACTAACACTTGAGACCTTCAGTGTCTTCTGGAATCCTGTCTACAAGGACAGACAGTGTTTATGTCTGAACACCTGAAGTTTCCGTGATGTACCATGTATAAACGTAAACAAAAACACTGCCTTCTGTATTGCATTGTCTATTGTACTGTATTTCAGCTAAATGAACACCGATCACATTTGTCGTACGATCGTCGTACGATCGCAAACCTTTTAGTGAGGGCTTTCTTGGGATAGTTTTGAATGTGTCGTACAGATTTAGCTGCCTTCATACGGAAAATGCTGTCTTAAAGTCTTTCTTGTGTTTGGGTCTGCCACAGCATGCTTGAAAACCATAGAGTCTCAGTTTGCGAACGTAGCAAACATATTTGTGCACTATATATGATTTGCATTTGCATTGTATTCGTAGACATGGAATTTTGTTTACAAAAAAAATTACGCTTGTAAACAATGATTGTTTAAGATACTACGTATGCCATCTTTTATCACTTGAAAGGAATTTTTGGAACATAACGCGCTACAAGACACTATATATATATATGAAAGGAACTATATATATATATATATATAGTATTGGATTGGAGTATGTACTATGTCCAGTTTTTTTTAAAAATGGCAAGTAAGTTTATAAGTTCAACGCGTCCACTTTTCCTGATGTAGTCTCCCCCTTCATGCATGTGAAACTCCCCTGTCTGTGTTTGTGTGTTTAGCGAAGCTTGGTGGATATGCCATGTTCACTTGTTTGGCCGTGAAACTCGAGACTATAGTGGAAAAGAAAGGAGAGTTATTTTTAAGGAGCCGTTTGGAGTCATTAGAAATGGCGTGACAAGACAGGACGCCTTGTAGTTGCTTCTTAAGATATAGACAAGCGGCGGGTAGATTTCAGGAGATCGTATTCGTTATTGTCTGTAAAAAACAGAGTGTCTACTATTTCGGTCAAATCTGTACTAGTGACTAGCTCTGTGTATGGACCATCTGGCCATTGATATACAGTCAAACCTTTACTAGTGACTACCTCTACATAAGGACCACCCGGCCATTGATATACAGCCAAACCTGTAGTAGTGACCACTTCTACATAAGGACCACCTGGCCATTGATATACAGTCAAACCTGTACTAGTGACTACCTCTACATAAGGACCACCTGGTCATTGATATACAGTCAAACTTGTACTAGTGACCACCTCTACATAAGGACCACCTGGTCATTGATTTACAGTCAAACCTGTACTAGTGACTATCCATACATAAGGACCAAAGCTAACAAGGCTGGACTCCAAGCTAACTAGAGGCTGGTTTAATTGTAACGTCTCCGGTTTCAGATATATATCCACTCTTTTTTCTTTCAAATGAAACACAGCATTTATCGTCTTACGTTACAAAGAAAAGAATGTTATCCGTAGCCAACTTAAGTCCCGTTCTTTAAGAACTGCTTAAATGGGCGTTTTGATACACATGTTCCTTCCGCCGATGTAACATGATGAAACAACAAAATCACAAAATGTCAGGATGTTTGGGTAAGACTGGTAGTTGGGAAACTGTTCTTTGTTCGGAATTCAGCTTTATTTGACGTGTAGGAATTAATAAACAAACAATAAACAAACATAAGGCCATAGCAAGTAAATTTTATGGATGACATCCTCCGGAGACTCCAAAATTAATGCGAGAGGGCGAAAAAAAAACAAGGCAGGCCAAAAAAAACAAGATTCCTACATTTTCAGATTTTGAGATCGTAAACCTCGTTGAACAAGAATTTAGGCGGTAAAACATGATATCATACCCAACAGGTCTTCTGTCGCTGTATTCAACAGTATTACCTGTCCTTGCAGATGTGTCTTTATTAAATAGAACAAGAAAAAGAGCTTGCTGTACCATCTTCAAGGTAGATACTACACTGGGTATTCATTTGTAATGGAACACCCTGGACTGTCAACACTTGCCATCAAACACGAGGAATTGCGCCTCAAGTTTGCTGGATCCCTGGTGGTCTCTGAGTTTAGAGACTGGCTACCAGGCAGAACACAGGGCTCAATCACTGACAGAGTGACTCATAAACCGAACTGTCTGGAAGCGATACTCTACCTATATTGTGCCAACTGTTACAACACCGATTTGTCTCTGAAACAACTTTGAAAAAAGAAGTGACTAAATAAAATTTTCAATTATTGTACAAATGGTTTTGATTCAGTGGCAGCATCACATATAAAATGAATAAAGTACAACATTGTATCAAAGTAAAAATAAAAGAATAAATCAGAGCCTTGTCTTGCAGATGGACGGTTATGACATATTTGCCTTTTTTTGACATGTTGACCACCGTCGCAGGGCAAAAAAATTTCTTGTTTTTTTTTCTGAAATCTGGCGAAAATTAATGAGCGCGAGGATGTCATCCATAAAATTTACTTGCTGTGGCCTAACAATGCAACCTCCCTCAAAATAAAAGATCATCTCTCTCTCTCTCTCTCTCTCTCTCTCTCTCTCTCTCTCTTTTTTTTCTCCCTCTTTTAAACATTAAAAGAGATATTTCAGACGTCCAGGAATATTTTAGGTTTTCGTGACCTTCAAATTCACCCTATTTTCTGTGTCTGACCTTTTGACCTCGTGTCATACTGCCTGTTAGTGCTGTCAACGTCCAGATAAACAGACACACAACTAAGCCACCTAATACAATACTTCCAAACCACGACATCGTATTTCTTCTTTTTTTATTTTATACTGCTTTCCCGATACAAGATCGGATTATTAGCAATGCGCATACATGTTAGTTACAACACAAGTGACCGATACAAATAAACAAAGAAAAAAAAGGGCAAGGACACTAAGGAACAAAGGTTACTTATTCTGTATGTATTAGCAGGAAACTACGTTTGTTTAACAGTCAGCACAGTCACAGACCCCGCTTTGCTTCTAGGCCGTCTTTTACATAGACAAACCCAGAACCAACGCTTTGAAGAAGTGTTTCACGTACAAGGCTGTAAGACTTTCCACTTGTTGTGCAGTCCACACAGTCCTTGAGGTCCTTTAAAAACGGTCTCTATGAACATTTCCCGGTAGTACTTGTGCAATAGCATTGTTTGTTTTTAAATAACTAATCTCGTAGCTGTTATTATGTTGTATGTTGTTGATATTGTGTAGTGACTGTGTTAAGTATTGTATATATATATGTATATGTGTGAATATTAGGAAGACTAGCGTTGGACCCGGTTTGGGCCCACCCCACGCTAATGGTTATTCGAATAAAGTTTTAAAGTTTCAAAATTCCTGTGTGCGCAAAAGACAAAACAAGTGAATGTAGTGTGTCAGTAATCGTTTTAGGTAATTTGTTTTCTTCTTTTTCTAAACAGACGGCCAAACAATCAACAAAGAAGTCGGCTCCTACCAACAGTTCGAATGTGACGTCACATTCCCGTCGACGTACCTACTAAACTGGATGCGTGGTGATGAGATCGTCATACGGTACCTGTCTGCTAATGACGCAATCACGGCGACGTCAGCAAACTTCACCGGGCGGGTGTCCATAGTAGGGGCGCAGAAGACGCTGGGAATTACGTCACTGAGGATAACAGACGCAGGGGAGTTCTACTGTAGCGTGCACGACTTGGCCACTGTGAACGCTGAAAGAAACTCCGCAAGACAAACTCTGTTTGTGTACAGTAAGTGTTGTTTTCAGTGCATGTACTTTACAGAAGGGAAAGGCAGTTTTGTTTTTGGCTTGACTATGTGTGTGCATTTGTGTGTATGTGTGTGTGAGTATATCTGTCTTGTATGTGAGTGAGTGTGTGTGTGTGTTTTTGTGTATGTATGTGTGTTTGTCTATGTATGTGTACATGTGTTTTTGTGTGTGCATCTGTGTGTGTGCATTTGTGTATGTCTGTGTATGTATGTGTTTGTATGTGAGTGTTTTTGTGTGTGTGTGTGTGTGTGTGTGTGTATTCGTAAATCTGTATGACTGCACCATACATGTGTCTTTGTGTGTTTGTATGTGAGTGTGTTTGTATGTATGTGTTTCTATGTGAGTGTTTGAATGTATGTGTTTGTTTGTGAATGTGTTTATGTGTATGTAAGGGTATATGAATACATCATGCATTTGTGCGTCTCTCTGTATCTCTCTCTCTTTGCGTTTGTGTTCGTGCATGCGTTTGGATGTGTGTTCGTGTCTGCGTTTTGGCTGGACGAGTCGCAAAGCAGTATGGGTGATTACTTGGTGGACTCTACCATTGTGAGAAGGAGGTGACGTCTGCCATCTTTAATTGCCTTGTTACTTGTAGATTTTTCGAATTGGGCGGTTTGCCACTAGCAGAAATTAGAATACCATATGTATGGCGCTTTTGTTCCTTTTCATTTAACTTAGAACACCAATATTACATCGTATCTGTATCTGTATAGCCGGTATAACCGCCCTTTAGCGTAACGCACAAGCTTCGCAGGCACGCGGCACGGCGGCACGGCGGCACGGCGGCAGCTGGCTACATTACATCGAACGGCATGTTACACCTAACCTTTGAATGTCTAACTCTAGACAATTTGCTTAAAACTATCTAGTACAGTAGTGACGATGCCCCTACTGTACTTGGTGGCAGCGAGTTCCACTCTACGATAGTTCTAGGAAAAATGAGTTTTTGTACACCTCAATCCTTGGTTGATCGTGACTGAAGAAAGAGCAACAGAAGCATAGTTTAAATGTTTGTGAAGAAAAAGAGAAAAAACGGAGAAATTTTAAGAATTAGCACAACACGGCCCAGATCAAAGATTGTTGACACGTTTTTTCATGGCGAGGCCGGAGTAAATAAACATGACCCCATACTTTGTCAAGGCTAATGCTTCAGAACTATTACTTCTATTTTTAGGTTAAAAAAACAACTGTCTTTACACCATTCTAAAGCACCTAAATGTCCCCGTGTTGGTTATTTGTTGGATATTCTTCGGATATCGAGCCCTAGGAAACTTGTATTAAAACATAGTCGTTAAGCCACTGTCACATAATCACGAATTTGGACTCCCGAACACTAGCCGAACCCCCCCCCCCCCCAACCATGGTTAGGAGTACATGTAGGTCGGCGCAAAGTCGGCTGATGTCCGGCGAATTCGGCTACGCCAGTCAAAATGTTTCAAAATGTTTAAAACATTCGGGGGTTGGTCGGGAGGTTCGACCACAGTTGGCTGGTATTCGGCTGTAAGTCAGTAGACTACCAGCCAAACATCCGGGGTTAAGTCAATAGTGTTCGGGGTTAAATTTGACTCAAAGTTAACTCAAATTCATTTCGATTCGTATAGAAAACTAGCCGTGGCCTAAATCTGGTCAGAGCGCCCCCGAACTTCAGCCGAACATGGTGTTCGGGAACAAATTCGGGAGAAGTTCGTGAATGTGTGACAGGGGCTTTTCTCTGAAAATGAAGACAGTGCAATACACCTGCATGACATGTCATTAGCATCAGGTCACCGCAGCCAAATGCGAGACATTCCTAGCGTACAACTATTTGGTTTGGCTTCCTGGCCGCATCCAAGCGTAGCGGTGCGGGTGACACCAGATAGCTTCCCGACTGTAGTTAGAATAGCGCAGGTGAATATAGAGGCACGGGTGGTCGGTGAAGGGGCCCAGTGTGGGGGAAAAACACTTCCAAGTGGCGGCGGCACGAAATTTCGTTTTGGGGAGGGGGGCGCGACCAACCTAGGCTATAGGGGTACGAGGGTAAAAACTAGGCTCCCGCCGTAAAT
Source organism: Branchiostoma floridae x Branchiostoma japonicum (assembly GCA_013266295.2). Lineage (NCBI taxonomy): Eukaryota > Metazoa > Chordata > Leptocardii > Amphioxiformes > Branchiostomatidae > Branchiostoma > Branchiostoma floridae x Branchiostoma japonicum. The sequence continues at coordinate 11,249,916 of CM023838.1, forward strand.
GTTAAATTCCTAACCCTCTGAAACGCAATTTACAGCATTTGTAAGGGTCAAAATTTGCTGGTACACCAAGATAGGTTTGACATCTCCATTGAATGCATTTCGTCCAAGGATTTCTTTATACCACCACCATCTATTTAGTACGACTAGTGGAGGGGGGGGCTACATTATTTCAAGGGGGCGAACGCACACATGGGCATGCCCCTACTCTTTATCGAAATGTGTGGTGGGTTTTTAACGTGTATAGGCTGTAGCTTTCAAGCAATTAGGGATCTCCATTTTACATCCTACCGGAGGGACGTCCCTAACCGAAGCTAGGTACTCATTTTCATCTGAATGAAGTAAGAAAAGCTGTGTAAAGTACATTTCCCAAGGGCACAACGTCGGGGCATGTAGGTGGAATCGAACCCAGGACCCATGGGTTCCCACCCGAATGACCTACCATTATTCTACACGACGCCACAAGATACTGCTAGAATGTCGCCCAAAGCACCACCAATAGATATAAAAATCCAAATCCAAACATCTGCTTGAATATCACTTTATTAGAAGAGAGCTCGGGCAATAGAGAATTTTAAAGTAACAAAGATATCTGTGACAGGGACAAAAGTAGATCATCTTAAAAATTAAGTATCTGCATGGTCGTCTTGAAGGAAGAACTTTAGAAACTACACTGTACGTAAACAGCCCTCTCATTGGTAGACTGACAGGGATCAATGCACAAGTTTAATTTTCTCGGAGCGGTTTACTTCAGAAGGCTGTAGTCTAGCGTGTCTAACACCGCTCGTACAGTCCACTGGACTTGAAAATGAAAAGCCAGAACCCTTTCTTTACTAATAACGTCATTGTTAACAAAACACGTAATGCAATAGTCCCTTAGACGATGCACATGGCTTCATAAGTCACAAAACAATCTATCTAACGTAAAGTGATCTGTAGAAGTGATCACCTTGACATTCTCGGGATCTGGCGTTACTATGGCTTTGTTATCATGACGTCACTTGTTACGAGCACGTCGGCAGAACGTACTGCACCTGCGCGAAACCCGTAATGTATTGTGCATAGCACTTTGGCAGAACGTCTCATATAAGGTTGTATCAGAGCATATAAGGTTGATAGCCTGTCTGTAGTTTTCAGACGTTGTTTAGGAAAAGATATAGTCTGCAACAGGCAAAACTTTGATGCAACGTTGACCAAACATCCAACGAAAAAACATGAAAAATCAGGGTTTTGCGAAGGCGCAGTACGTTCTGCCGACGTGCTCTTGTTACGTTGGAAACGAGACAAACAAAATGCCTAGTTGTCATTTCAGTTCAGAATAATAAAAAAAAATATTTAGAGAACGTGAATAATAAAAGTTACATCAATTTCACGTAGGTAGAAGCGACAAAATCATATAGATTCTTTATCGACTCGACATATGTCAGTAATTATAATTATGTTTACATTCTGCTAATTTTGAAAAGTTTTCAGAAATATAAATCTAAGGGTTAGAGCTACACACACTGACAAGAGCGTTTTCCTACCCTGAAATTGCATTGGTTGCCTTTAGAGTAACCCAATTGGTCCCTGCATGATGTTGTATTTGAGCCCTGATAACAATAAGACAATATCAGACAAATTTCCCCATCTAGAATATTTCTTTTTTTTATTCACATATATTTAATGAGTATTGGGCAGGAAGCACAGTTGCTTAATATATGACGCCTTCTACTCAAAAACATAAGTATAAAAACATGAGTAAAACATGATGACAGAATTACAAAGTGGGTAAAAGAAAATAGGTACAAACAAGACAAGTTGGTGATCTATCAATTACGAGAATCTACCTGTACAGTAAATAAAGGTTTGAGCTATGTCGAAGATATTACAGTTTTGTGAATGTGAGAGTGACGTGGACCCTCGTAGCAGTAAAGAACATTAGGTACTGTCATTGAGGTGCTGTAGCTCTACTATATTGGAAAGAGATGATAACAGAGTACTTCTCTGACTGGTGTAAAGATTACAGTGTACGTAGAAGGTAATGTTCGGTTGTTTCAGAATATTTTATTTGAATTACCGCCCTGAAATCAAATGACCCGCCTTTAAGAACAAAATAGATTGCATCAGTGTACGGTTCTTTCTCAGTGTCTGTGCATCTGTTTAGTCTAGACAGCCCCGGTGTAAACATAGACTGGAGGACAGGTACGGTTAAAAAGGAGGCTGTAGACACATTAAAATTCCTGGCAAGCTTCACCTATCGCTCATGGTTCTTACAGGTTTCAGTTACAAACAAGTAAGGTCTTATTACAAACTGCCCGACAAGACAATGTAATTACCATTTTCTTAATCTCCAAGCAGATCCTACGGTGATAAGTTTGCAACCATTGGCCTAAGCAATGACAGTTAGCCGTCTGGGTGGCTGGGAACTCTGTTAATGTATCTGAATTGTATACGAAACCGTTGCTATTTCATATTGCTATTTGTTTATTCCAGTTATGAGGGCTAGCCCTTTATAATAGCCTCCGGCTAGTTGGACAGTCCTGGCTGTATATCTTTTATGCAGTTTAATAAAATAAATCAAATCAAACTCTCTTGAAGGCCAGTTCTAACCGTAACGCTTTTGTCATCAGACATCTGCTTGGAGATGAAATTCTGTCTTTCTCCTCCTTGCTCTCTCTCTCTCTCTCTCTCTCTCTCTCTCTCTCTCTCTCTCTGACTCAATGTGTGTGTTTGTGTGTGCGCGCGCGCATGTGTGTCCGTGTGTCTGAGTATTTACGTGTGAGTGTACATGGAAAACAATTATCTAGCTGATTATAACATTAGATACATAAAATGATAATTCATAATATTGATACTGAATACAAAGAAATCATTTGACAATGTAACAAAAATGTTTAAAATAAAGCTAAGTTTAAAATGAAGAGTTACGAGTTTAGAGTTATGAGTTGAAAACTTGGAGTTTAACTTAATGTTTTCTGTCGTAATTTTTCATTCATAGCTCGTCCTTCAGTGACGTTACCATATTCGGAATATATCGTCAACACCGGAAGTGACGTCACGTTCACGTGCACCGTCACAAGTTACCCGTCATCCAACGTCACCTGGGAACATCCGGACGGCACCAGATCTCCTGGAGACGTACTGCGCCTGCGCAATGCTACGTCACAGAATCAAGGACAGTACCGCTGTTCAGCTGATAACGGCTTCGGGACAGACATGCAGTATGTCAATCTTGTTGTCCGAGGTAAAATGTTTTTTTTTGTATTTTTAAAACAATTTTAATAGCCTCTACCAGGCTTGAGGGCGCGGCTGGAAATAGTAGAAATTGGCCAGCCAGTTTAGAGTTTGCCGGCCCCTCAAGGCTACAATTTTAAGACTACAATTTGATTACATTGACAAACACATACACAGTGCCAGCAAGATTATCATCTAGTATTTTTTCTTACCTCCAGTCAAATTTACCAATTTTTTTCAACCTTCCCATCGTTTCTTTTACGTCTTTGTTTTGACACTTATCCCACTGCTATGGATTAAGACATCCCCCCAGCATGCATCGCCTAGGGATAATAAATAGAGGTCGGCGTTTCAGTACTTAATCCACCCTTTGTCTTCCTAAACCCCTTAATGATAAATCCAGGGGTGTGTGGAAAATGTTAATCGTCTTATGTATCGGCCTTTATGTTACAATTGTGAGATTATTCACTCACATCTGCACAAGATAAATAGTTTGGCGGGCCTCCCAGACATGCAGGAGTGCTTTAGTTGTATCTACTATTTTAATAGTACGAATTTTTTTCCGTCGCACAACATGTAGACGCCCCCTAGTAATGAATGTCAGTACTTCAGTTATCTGGTCTTTACCCAATAATTATAAGAGGACTAAAATTATTGCAGTACGGCAGCTTGAATATACCAGTTTCTTTTCGTCACACAGCTTGCAGGCGCCCCCTAGTAATGATTGTTGGTACTCCAGTTATCTACTCGTTACCCAATAATTATAATAGGAGTAAATTTTTTGCAGTACGACAGTTTGAATATACCAGTTTCTTTCCGTCACACAGCTTGCAGGCGCCCCCCAGTAATGATTTTTGGTACTCCAGTTATCTACTCGTTACCCAATAATTATAATAGGACTAAAATTTTTGCAGTACAACAGCTTGAATATACCAGTTTCTTTTCGTCACACAGCTTGCAGGCGCCCTCTAGTGATCATTGCTGGTACTTCAGTTATCTAATCTTTATCACATCCATCCTATTTTGCAGTACCAACGATTTCCCCTGGCGGTTCTCAAGGACAAACCGGTATGGAGAATTTAGTCTTTGTTTTAATTTAATTGCGTGGGATTAACAGTGTGGCTTTCTTGATGTGTGTCGTGTTTCTCCTTACTGCAAGTCTGTCTTGACCACCTATTAATTAATCATATATCTGCATCCTACATTTTGATACGATTAGTAATAATAAAGTAATTTGAAAGAATACAGAACTACAAAACGCTAAATAGTAGGGGAAAAGGTGCTTTGAGTGGTGCATATGACCTACACCGTAGTAAAGATAGCCTTTATGCAGTTGTTCTTTTTGCTTCTTAATATCTATGACTCTTGGTAGTTTTTTTTACACCTAACCGTCAGCCAAATTTGAATGCACCAATGAAATTGAAGTTGAATTCGATCTGACCAACCACGCCCCTTCTTCTTCTCTGTTAGACCCGACCCGAACTAGCGATCGACCAATCAAAACTCGAGGGCCACAGACCGCAGAAGGTGATTTGATTCGTTCCTTTTTCATTTCTTGTTGGACTTTCTAGAGAATATCCTCATTCGCTTTTAGATTTCGCTCTAAACCTAGCAAAATTGGACATTTTTTACAATAGTAGCATAGCTAGCTGCGGTCACCAAATGTAGTGAAATTGCGTATTCATATTTTTCACAGTTCCCATAATGCACCGTCAGTCGATCGCAAAATGGGCGTGCATCAGATTTTACGACATTTTTTTTATAAAGCCATGTTGATTTGATTATATGGATGACATCCTCTAGGAACCCCAAAACTGATGCGAGCGTGCGAATAAAAAAAAGTTCGGCAAAAAAAAAAGTTGCCTTTGTTATGAAATCTACGTGGCCATGAAGGTTGAACAAATGACTAAAAACATGTAGTATGGTATGGTGAATAATAGACCCTTCATTTCCATTTCCTCACATTGTCTTCTTTGATATTTTTTTTTCTTTGGAATTGATTTTGGCATTCTACATCAGTATCGTTTTCCAATATTTTTTTCAATTTACGGCATAACGTTATATTTGCTGATTTTGCACTGCTTTGTCCGATTTACAGTATGGTCGAAAACTTTTTTTTTTGGAAACGGAAGAAAATTCATACGCGCGCGGATGCCATCCATATAATCAAATCAACATGGCCTAAACGTACCAAACCAGCAAAAACCTTGGGTTGGAGGACATTCAAATGCAGGAAATGCTGGGTAGTTTGGCAGATGTAGTTGCAGAGTGAGTTAGACTGGCTTTATTTACAAAAGTGTGGTCCCTGGTGGTGCATTATGGGAAATGTAAAATATGTGAATGTAGCCCACCTTCATTTTGTTTTTCTTAAAAAATGCAGAGGCGAATCAGGAAGGAAATTGGGGTAAAATAAATTAACAAACACGGCAAAAGTACGTTACCAAAGAAAACTGATTATTATCCATGGAAATTTACATGGAAAAAACTATATTTGTTAAAATGATAATTATTTAAAAGTTAAATATTTCTTGACTCGCCCTGTTCTATAGATAACTAAACTGACTTTTTTTCATAGAACTATTTCCATTTAACCTTCTCATGCGTTCTGCTTTATACGTTTCAAAGAGCTAATACGTGTGGATGCTTTCTTGTAATTGTATTCTTCGTTCCTGTAGCTATATACTAAAGTGGCGTCCTATAGTGACGTAGCTTTATTTGCTTTCTGTTAGAATATCTTAACTACAGGCTATGTTAGATTTAGGATAATTTCATGACCCAAAAAAGAAATAAAAAAAGAAACGACAAAGGAAGTTTTAAAAAAAATTAACAAACAGAACATGTCATGACGTTATTTGGGGCCTAGCTAGTGGAACTGCTATAATTAAATCAGTAATACAAACGGTTATAATGGCATTCACATGTTGGATACAGTACAGTTAAGTAGTATTAATAAGCAAAAAAATTGATATATCAGACCTCTGGCAAGTGTGTTTGGTTTCCTGCAATGCATTGAAACTGTGGAGGGGATTATATGACGTAATTTAACCCGTTATTTTACACAGCCAACAACTACCTAAATTCCCCCACGTACCGCCCAGTTACTCCCATTGTGCTGGGTCACCTTTCGGCTAACTCTCCCTGTCAATCAAGTAATTAAATATCCACACACTCTCCCTGCAACCGTCTCTGCTGGACAAGTATACAAGCAAACCTATAAAAGAAAAAAGAAAAACAGCCCCAAAATACCTCGTACCCGGAGTTAATAACAATAGTATAGCACTTTTTTTTCTTGTCACAGTTTTCAATGGTTAACCTTAAACTTGAGTCTCGTTCATATCTTGTTAACTGCAGGTACAGCAGGAGGTCTGACCGGAGGGGTGATCGCCGCCATTGTTGTGGTGTGTGCCGTGCTGGTTTTGGCAGGAATCATGGCCGCTGTCATCTTCCTCATGAAGTCCAAGAAAAAACACCAGCCGGAGAAACCCGTCGGTAAGAGATTTTTGTTGTCATAAAAACCGTTGCTATGGAAACATTAAATTGTTACCAATAGAAAGATACAATGCAAAGGCTTTTTCAGCAGAGCTCTGATCTTTTGTAACATTGCTTGGTCAGAATAAGCGACCTCATATGGAAGCGATACGTAAGCAATGGGTCAAAGGTAGTTGGAAGTAGGTATCGTCTCCCGTCCCGAATCAGGGAAAACTGACTCGTATGTGTTTACTTTTAGACATATCATTTCTGTGTTGTTGTTGTTCTCTGGTTTATTGCCTCAAATTGATATCTCATTCCAAAAGAAAACATACCACACTCATGCCATTAAAAAAACATTTTTTTTTTGAAAGCAGATATACTGATGAATCATGTTTGTGATTTTTTCCATGTCTGTTGTTGCTAGACAACGATTGTAACTGTGGCTTCTTTTTATACAGTAACCGCCTCACCAGTAAAAGAAAAAGCGGCTGACGACTGGGATTTGACTTCCACCAGGTAAAATATTCCATCAAAGGCTCGGATAAGGAAAATGTAAAACTGTACGACGAAGCTAATATATCTTACGATGATGCCTTGCAATGCTCAATTTATAGATTTGATTGAGATAAAGAACTAAAAGCAAGCACGTTATACTTTTATTTGATTTCGTGTCTTTGTATAACATTAAAGGCGACAAGCGATTTATCCTATACCATTTGAATGGCTGGTTGGGCTCAGTTTTCAATCAGCTCCACATTTCAGATGGCACAGATGATCAAATGAAGATATCAGGAAAAAACGTTTCTAACAAGACTGGCAATGAAAACATACGTTGCCATGGCGACGGTGGTTGCTGTTAGGGTTATTGTTTGCATGACACTGCGGCCCTGCCATCATTTCATGATTTTGAGAAAGACTTGGTACCTATACAGATACAGTGCACTCTTCCCCTAAAGTGTATAGTGAACGAGCCCCGGGGTCACAGAAAGTAGGGCATCCGTGGTAGAGAGGTCTTCCAAAAGACCCCCAGGAATGTGGGTATAGATGTGGGTCACATGCCTGTGGACATTCCATTCCTGTGGACAAAATGCCTGTACGATTCCTAGAATTCTTGCGAATTGCACACAATACTGTACCATTAGGCTCCTCCCTGAGACGTCGCCAAAATGTAAGTTTTGTTTTTTCAGACGCCCCCAGAATGGCGTCAACGGCAACGGTCACATCGTGAGACCAGCGGCGGAGGGGAAGCCTGCAGACCCCCACTTCTTCTCAGAAGCGCCCCCTAGGGATTCAAGGGATTCCTACTACACCCAGCCGAGCAGACAGCCGCGCCCTGGCGACCCCTACTGGACTCCCTCCCCTCCCCCCTCTCAGTCTGGATGGTCCAGCCCACCGCAAAGTCCTTCGGTAGGTGGTTTCCTTGTTCTTGTTTTTTTTCATTTATTAGAAATTGTAACATGACAATACAAAGTGTGCACTAGGAAGCAAGTATGCTGATAGCGTGCACACCTAACACATGATACTCATTTACACCTGAATCAAGTGAGGAAAGTCGTGTAAAGTGCCTTTCCCAAGGGCACAAGGTCGGTGGCATGTCAGGACTCGAACCCGGGACCTCTTGGTTCCGAGTCGAGTACTCTGTCGTTGCCCACACGACCCCACTGTGGTTTATTTGGTTTCGCTTGTGAATGTGACTTCTCCGTTTAAAAGAAAAAAAAATGCCGAGAAAATTTTATTAATCTTACTACTGTACAGTAATTGTAAAGTCACGAGGTGATGCCCAACATAACACAGTGGTTTCCTCCGCAGAAGACTCTTATAACTTTTCGGCCGCCATGTTGGATTTTGAATACGTCCTCTAACTACCGCCAAAGTAAACAAAAAACGAAAACAACAGAACAAAACAAAACAACAAAATACCAAAAACATGCCAAGAGATCTGGGTTGTAGCTAGTTGGGTACATAAAATGGACAAAGGGATAGATAGATATTAGATGGATAGATAGGTAGATAGATAGGTAGATAGATAGATAGATACATGTAGATAGATAGATAGATAGATAGATACTACAAAATTTATATGATCATAGATTAACTCTTGGTTTTGAAACTGGGTTGGTATTTTGTGGATGTTCTTATTTACCGCATTTTATATAGTCTAAATTATATTTACATTAAAATTTACATACAGATTGTCATACGTGCACACTAACGTTTTGTCCTGCCCCCCTCCCCACAACCAGGCTGACCTTGACTACGTCCACATGACCCTCCAGCACGCACCAGCTGGCAGCAGGCGGCCAATCGTCGGCATGGTGTATGACGCATGAGTGACGTCATCATGACGTACAACGGTCACACAGACTGGCATTGTCGTGTAGTAGACACATCTCTAGCTGACTAGACAAGGAAGACTAAGGGACAAAAATATCAAAATTTTCTAGAAATTCTAAACACTGGAGCTGGTTGGTGTCAGCAAAACGTTCTACCAAGCAGATGTCGGAAAGAAAATTATAACATATTCTGACTTGTCCCCTTTTGGTAGGGGCGAGATGAAACAACTTAGTTTCCGACATCCGCTTGTAGATTAGACGCGACCGGCCTGCCTTTTAATTGAGATGTTCATTTTTTTTATAAAATTCTGTTGTTAACTGATAGTTATGGCTTTATTTCTGTAACCTTGCACTTTCAGGACCTTACGTGTCATTTTAACATTGATATTTTTGACAACATGTTTAAATTGAGATTATGTATAGAAGAAGTTGTTGTAAATGTTTGTTTACTACAGAATGGTTCTATCCATAATGTGCATTATCTTTCCCACATTTTGCAATGAGAATCTATCTATTACTAAATTGTGTTAGATGTGAATAGTTGGTGGATAACTGTTCTTACTTAAATTTGAAGAGGTCCTGTTTTGCTAGCATTTTTGTACGTGTGGATTAAGTCGCAAAATTTGACCTGCTCGCTGAATCCTTAAACTGCTAGATAGCATTATGCTTCATACAATCGATTTCAAAGGGTGTTAAATGTGACAGAATTAAACAAATTATGCATTTGTAAGAAATATGTTGAATGTTACTAGAGTCGACATGATAGTATTTAGTATACTTGTCAAATGAGCGTTCAACGGTGAAGTTCTTATCTAGGCCAGGCTCGATAACATGACCAGACATGTTTTGTTTTTGGCATTCAACTTTGACACATTACCCACAATGCATCAAACCGCGCATGCGTACTTGGAACTGTGAACCCACGTTTTGTCTATAAGAAGACATGTTACCATCATGATAATTGTTGTTGCCAGATCTCCTGTCGTTCTATTCAATTGAAAAAAAAAACGACAACTTGGTTACTGGAATGCATTTGTATTCAAGTATCCAATTAAAAATAGTAACCTACGGTGAAATTATAAACTTGTTAATGTTTTTCGTGTGACATTACAATTATATTATAAAAGATATCAGACAATAAAGATGAAGAAAATATTCCTTTTTAACGTGGTTGTAAATAATGGCAATATATGTATTGTGTGAAGACAATCAAATGGCAATGGGTGAGGTTCGGATGCAATTTAACATATTATACAACATTGTGATTCAATTAGATACTTATATGTGTGATATATTAACAAGGCTTCGAGGTAACTTGTTTAGTTTAATAGTCTTTCTTTTTTTTTTATTTAAAAGTATGTTGTTGTTGTTTTTAAGTTGGGGAAGATTTGAAGTAGTACGTAACATTTTAGTCGGGCCAAAATATTCCAACAGTGTATATATCAAAATTCTTTTGTATGTCTGTACTGTAAGAAACACACGCAATTTTAACGGTTAATTTTGTATCTTTACCAGCTGATGCATTATAGTGTTAGAAATTTGATTTTTCCTTGTTAACATATAAAGCCATGGATATGTATATGGGAAAGTTTTGTGAATAAATATTAACTAAAACAGTGTGAAATTATTGCTTTTGCTGTTATGAAAAAGAGCAGGGGTCAATCCTTACTAGTGTAAGTGTGACCTTGCATTCTGGTCTCCTAGTTAACATCTTGAAACTGTGGTATACCGGTAGAATGTACCTGTCCATAATTCCACAAATGTAATAGGTAAAAATTGGCACAAAATGACCACTAATCGGACAAGAACCAATCGAAAAAGCTAAATTAAGCTACAGTAATTTAGTATAGGTTTCGCCCACCTTTATTGGATCTTGAGTCGCGTAGGTAAGAGTAAAAAAAAGACCAATCAAAAGCTTTGGTAAGTTCAACCTTAATTTTAATAACCAATATATTTTCCTGGATAAACTACACCAGAGTATGGATTATTACTCATTATTGCTCGGAAGCAACAAGTACAAGTACAAACAACATACGGATAGCCAAGTACAAAAACTCGAGAATAAAATTAATTACATGTAAACAGGATAAAGCACAGATACCACCACAGCAAAATATACTCAAACTAGAGTTCCACGACCTCAAACCTTCGCCAAATGAGGTTACCCTTTTTGACTAATGAATTATAGATTCCCCCCCCTAATTATGCAAATATGATCCTCATTTGCATGAATTACACCACTTGATCATATTCTCCTCCCAATGGCAGTGTTACCTTAACAAAGAAGGCCATTTTAGCATTTCCTTATAAATTATGCAAATGACGTCCTCATTTGAATAACTTATGTTGAATGATGTTCACCTCCAGACAACTTCGAAATGCGCATGTATGAAATAGCCAGCATCAACCACTATGGAATCATAGTATTTTCTTAATAATTATGCAAATTGGGTCTTCATTTACATAATTAATATATAGCAATGTTCCTCTGATTCTTAATTACATATGTCACAAGGTAGAATTGTCCTATCATAGATGGCAGATGAATTATAGAATTCCCTTATTAATTATGCAAATTAGATCATAATTTGCATAATCGTCATCTTATTAAGTCAAGCATCACTGAAGATACCTACACACCAAACATCAAGACGATCCGTCGACCGGTTACTGAGTTATCCTACTTTAAACATTTTCAAACAAACGCCCTTGCAGTTCCAGAGCAAGCCGCTAGGGGGCCTAAACATACGCCACTTCTTCCCGAGTACAAGAGCTACCTACCATCCAAAAATCATGACCCTAGCATGTCCAGATCACGAGATATCAAAACCGGAAGTTCCGCTGCAGTACCATAACAAGCCGCCAGGGGTCTCAAAATCTAATAATTTCGAAGTCTCATCAAGACCTACCCACCTACTAAATATCAAGATAATCCACCTAAGCCTTCTCAAGTTATGCTGTTGACACACAGACACACAGACACACAGACACACACACACACACAGAGACACACGGCCACGAAAACATAACCTTCTTGGCGAAGGTAAGAAATTCCGCTTAGTATAATCCTGCACCATGTAAATAACTAATTCTGACGTCTTATATTTAAATTAATAATTATGATGCATTAGCTGTATGATTAAAGATAAATCTTATAATATAGAAATGTTCCACCTTGTTCCAGGAAGAAAATCGTCTTTATAAAGCAAAATCCATGTATGTATAAGTAGCTATTTAAACTTAAATATTCAAAGTGCAATTTAGAGCCGAACTTCGAGTAAGGCTTTCCAGCTTATGTTTCTGTTTTAATGGAAAGTTACAATGTGTGGCGTTATGGAGCTGGTCGGAGTTTCATCTCCGTGCGCTTTAGGGAGTAGAATTGACCCTTCCATGCCTGCCACATGACGCCTTCGGCGTAACCCTCATAAGTACCCAGGTGGTACCGGCCGTTCAGGTTGGAGTGGTGGCAAATTTTATACCACCACGCACCTTTGAGGATTTGGGCACAGTGGAGAGACCAGTCGTCGTTATCTCTGTCCTTGGTACTGAATGGTTTCCCGTCATTTACCGATAAGCTGTCTCCTGCGACAAGGGCAAAAATTTCTAATTTGATATCATTTGCTTACGCTTAGGTAATAAAGTATGCTTCTGTAGCCCTTATCACATAAACAAAAATACAAGACAAGATGATATTAAAACAGCAACTGCACATATTCCACATGACATATGCATACGTATTTAACGTCAAAAACTAAAACGAGCTGCACTTGGCTCATATTGGTAGTAAAGTTGCTTTCTTTTTGTTTTGTTTTTTTGTTTTGTTCAGAAATTGTAACATGACAATACAAAGTGTGCACTAGGCAGCAAGTATGCTGGTTGCGTGCACACCTAACACATAATACTCAATTACACCTGGGTCAAGTGAGGAAAGTCGTGTAAAGTGCCTTTCCCAAGGGCACAAGGTCGGTGGCATGTCAGGACTCGAACCCGGGACCTCTTGGTTCCGAGTCGAGTACTCTGTCGTTGCGCCATACGACCCCACTTTAATTTTAGTTGTTGAAACCTTGTCATTTGTTATATTTTGTATACAGTAGTTGAATTATCCAAAATCGTTAGTTTTCAGACTTAAGCTAGATATTTATGTCTCTATATAATAACTAATATTATCCTTGTTTCATGGGAACGCTTGTTGCAACTCTACCAGGTCCAACGTTAAAAGGAATTTAGCAAGACACGACGCCTTTCGTCAATTTTTTTCCATATATGGAAAACATAGCTTATATCATTTCAACGTTGTTCAGCATATATTAAAAGCGACTGAGAAATATAAAACTAAGATAGGGCAACGCCTGTCCGAGTTTACAGAAGAGAGGAACCATGTTATCTATTGGCACAACTCCTTGTTATAATAACTGAAACACATGACAACCTTACCTGCAGTACCGCTGTAAGTCCCTAAGTGGAGTTTGTAGTTATGTGATTCAGGTGAGATATAAAACATGGCATAAGCGGCGTACCGCGTCTCTCCCTCCACATCCTCCATATCCACCCTGAGCTGGTAGACTTTCTGCACAGCCAGGCGGTACAAGTTGTCATTCCCCAACCAGAACTCGCCGTTCAGGTTGGAAGGGAAGCCGGTCTTGTAGTCCGCCCAGCCCCGGTAGAAGTCCACGGTTCCGTCTTGGCGTCTCTGAAACAACTAAAAAGACAAGAAAACGAAGGGTTTTATATGTATCGAATTTTTAAATGTAGTAAGAGAATATCATGCAAGATGCAGCCGTATAACGGTTACAACATTAAAATGACAGAAATTACCGTCCAGCCGCCTCCTTTCGTGTCCATATCACAGAAGACGTTGAATCCGCCCAGGTTGTCCCGTGGATAAACCATGTACACGCCGCTGGGCGTGGTCTCGTCGTTGTCAAGGATGTCCTGACAGTCTTGTGGCCTGTAGGTCACTGTGGCATTTTCATTATCTGAGGTGGAGAAAGTATGCCAAAGAAAAGGCAATAATTTATTTCTTAATAATATACTTTTAACCCTCAAACCACCGTATGGGGCCAAAACTGAGCCCAGGGGTATATAAATATGCGCCATTTTGACATTTCTTGTCGAAAACGAAATTCCTCCTATGAGTTTGTTTGTATATATGTCTTGTAACTTCGGTTTTACTGAGATTGGCTCATTGTTGATAGAGTTATCCTAGAAAGTTTATGCGTTGTCCAGTGGGGTCAAAATTGACCCCAGAAAAATGTTATGCATTTTTAACACATCTGCGTCTTTTGTTGTCCCCGAAATTTCTTCCAGATGATATGTTTGCTTGAGCTTTATGCTGTCATGACCTCATGCTTCGAATAAACTCAATATTGAATAAGGAAACTCAATAGTTGTGAATCTTGACTAAGTTGCGTATGGAATTGGGGTCAAAGGTCATCAACATTGCTGCCTGTGGAACTCTAGTGAAATTAAATTATGATAATGAGCGAAAATTATTCACACCTAATCATGTCAAAGAATCCCTCATAGATTGATAAAACTATACATACATACATACAAATCGCAAAAAGAGTCACATTAAAACCGTATTCATGCAAAACATTATGGGGTCAGTTTTGACCCCATGCGGCAAGATTCGTCGCAAAAAACCTACGGTGGTTTGAGGGTTAATGTCTTTACTTTTTACAAATGATTTAATCTGTAATTGTTGTGCACCCAGGTTAAGATTATATCACAGTTCTAACCTAACCAATTTGAAAAAAAAAGTTATAAGACCTTACAGTATAGACCCTTAGGTTTACATTAAGCTCGGTGACCATTCGAGCCACAATGCCATACTGCAGTGCGTATGCGTATTTAATTTGGTGATATCGTGGTCAAATTCGATATCAGTCTCCTGCATTGATTACAAGCCGTCTAATTTTTGTACAACATATGCATGGCTATCCGAATATTATTACTAGCCTGTGATAGTATGACAACCGTACAGTAAATGTGACTAGGCCTTCTTCCATTTAGGTGGTTATTTTGTTACTTTGAAAAAAAGCACGTCAAATTCTAGACTAGTATTATATCTTTTAATATTGGTACCTGCAGTTAGCCCTCGGGAATGCATTTGCAACAAACTTTACAATACGATATTATGATAATATGATAAAATGAAAAGTATATGTTAGCATTGCGTACTTTGTTCAGTGCAGTTTCGCTGTTCCAGCTCCTGGATCCTTCTGCTTTTAGCGGCCGTCTCTGTCTGCAGTTGGTGGGTTTTATTCTTCTCCTGTAAAAGCTCTTCCATCACGACGTCCAAGGATGTGGTGTCTGGAAAAAAATGTCAGAGAAAGAAAGAAGAGGTGAATTTTTTTAATAGGATTTTTGCATGTATATGGAGTCGCGCCCTAGTTTTTTGGGTTTGTGTATGGGAATAAAAGATCTCATTACTACTATAAGAATTCCATATCAATTTCTACAACTCTCGCCATATTTCAATTAAAAAAACCTATGTATAGGATACTAATCCAGCACTACGTACGTTGTTCAGTGCAGTTTTGCTGTTCCAGCTCCTGAATCCTTATACTTTTAGCGACCGTCTCTGTCTGAAGTTGTTGAGTTTTATTCTTCTCCCGTAAAAGCTCTTCCATTACGACGTCCAGGAAAGTGGTGTCTGGAAAATAATTCAATTGTGTTGGAAAATTTTCTCGAGAAAAGAAATGGTGATTTTTTTTTTTTTGCTTTTACTATGTATGTAGCTTAGGGGTATGCCCTACTTTTTTTCGTGTTTTTAGTCATACGGAGCCCATATATTTGGGTTGCACATAGAGCATTAGCAATATAGGGTCATGTGTATGTACGGGTTGGGGTACATGTAGCTATAGTTCTCACATGAACGCATCACACCGCAACCAAACACACCAAATGCGGAAGTAATCACATTTTGTATGCCACAGCAGCGCAAAAGAAGTGAAGGGCCTATGACCGGTCGACCTAATTAAGAAATCAAATTATTGAAAAAATAATAGTGTGTAGAAATGCTATCAGGACAAGGGTCATTTTGATTCAGTACATCCTTAAGTCTTACGACTGTCTCTTCTAGAAAATAATATTAGCGCGAAATAAAACTGCACAGGGGGATATGACTGTCACTATGAGTTCCATGTCAATTTCCAAAAGTCACACTATATTTCGATATCCACGGTGGTCGGTGCAATAATTTGTTATTCAGTGGTAAATGATGGTGATTTCATAAAAGAAAGCCATGTGTAGTTACATACTAACCAACCTACCATTTCGCCAGTCCGACATGGTCTGTGTGAGTCGGTCCACGGTGACTTTCAGCTGCTGCAGCTCTGAGTTCACCGCGTCGTCGTTTTTGAAAGTCGTCACAGGGTTACAATTACACACAAATTTCTCGTCTGACGGTGGTCTACAGACAGACTGGGCAGAGCACAGGAACACAAACGTCACAAGGAACGTTAAGAGACCGGGGAAAGGCGAACCCATGGCGGTAAAATGCGACGAACGAAACGTTATTTACTGTAGATATGCAAGGAAGTCTTCCGCTCACAAGTTGTGGCGTCTCTCTAAACCTGTCATTATGTCCTCTTTGTAAAACAATTTGGCTAACGTTACGGTCATAATAGTGCAAGGTCAAAGGTCACAAGCAGCAGAAACAAACTATACAATGGCGGCCATGAAACCGATCTCGACTTTAAAGCTATCAGTATCAGTAGAAAACAAACAGACGTCATTACAAAAGCAATGGCCTTTTAATGTTGTACACATAACTAGGGTTCTTTTCATGCGAGTTTATAAAGAGTAATGTTAACATATCCAGCAGTACATGAAAGCATGTTTTAGTGTTGGTGTCCAGTATTTCGCCAGGACAAAATTGTTGGTTTTATACTCGTCTTTGGGTTATTGTTTTATGGTGACAGCCATGCTATTTCTCTTGTTTGTACTACTGTTAACATTGTTTTCTTGAAACCCTATGGGTAAGTAATACCCAGTGTAAAGAGAACAATTGCGTTTAAAAACATAAACGTCAAGAGTTATATTTAGACTATGACTAGTAGGTGGTTCTAGCGGGGAAATAACCTACTGGGTCCAGATGTTTCAATTACTTTCTTATGAAAGAGGTCGGTGTAGAAGATTGTCTGTATGCTAAAGAACGTGTAGGTATCGTAGTGCAAAAACCGTAGTAAAAAATGCACTTTATTTCAAACTACTGTTCATTTCACAATAACGTGCAAAATGACTTGTCTAATAAAGTATCCAAACAATTACAATTTATCCTATTTTATCAGAAAGACTGATAATTACAACAAGAAAACGGAGGTTTTGGACTTGTGGCAAGTGTCTGTGGTTTTCGTAAATGTATAGGATCTGTGGAATGTATTATAAGATGTAATACCCTTTTTTATGCAACGTACTCTTCTAATTACAACTTTATTCCATCAATAAAAACACCCCTGGATAAAATACACAACAGTATAGATAATTACTTATTAGCTTGTATGACTTAAATTACTTTGACTATTACATTATCCTTCAAACTGTGTCCACCTGAAAACACAAACAAAATACCTCGCAACCTAAAACAATACTTCCATTCCCGGAAGCAACAAGTACAATTGCAAACAACAAACGGATAGCCAAGTACAAATACTCTGGAGTACATGTAATTACATGTGAACAGGATAAAGCACAGTTATCACCACAACAAAAATACTAAAATAAATTCCGCTTAGTATATTCCTGCTCCATGTAAAAACTGATTCTGACGTCTTATATTTAAGCTGATAATTGCGATGCATTAGAAGTATCATTAAAGATAAATCTTATAATATCGGAGTTTTTCACCCTGTTCCATGAAGAAAATCGTCTTTATGAGTCAAAATCCATGTATGTATAAGTAGCTTTTTAAACTAACATATTCAAAGTACAAATTAGAGCAGAGCTTCGTGTAAAGCTTTTCCAGCTTATGTTTCTGTTTATATGGAAAGTTACAATGTGTGACGTTACGGAGCTGGTCGGAGTTTCATCTCCGTGCGCTTCAGGGAGTATTGATGACCCTTCCAGTGGTACCAGTTGACGCCGTCCGGGGGACCCTCATGAGTACCCAGGTGGTACAGGCCGTTCAGGTTGGAGTAAATGCAGGCATCGTACCACCACCCACCCTTCCTCTCCTGAGCACAGCTGCCCCCGCTCTCGTCGTTATCTCTGTCCTTGGTACTGAATGGTTTCCCGTCATGGTACGTCAAGCTGTCTCCTGTGACAAGGGCAAAAATTTTATTTTGACTTTATTTGCTTATGCTTAGGTAATAAAGTATTCTTCTGTGGTCCTTCACACATAAAATAACAGATTTAAGACAAGATGATAAAATATAGAAATTGCACATATTCCACATGACATATGCATACGTATTCAACGTCAAATAACAAGGCGAGCTGCACTTGGCTTACATTAGTAGTAAATTTTTTTTTCACTTGTTGAAACGTTGTCATTTGTTAATTTTTCTCGACTTTCCCTTTAAAGACTAGTTGAATTATCTAAAATCGTTTTTTTTCAGACCCAGGCTATATATTTATGTCTATACATAATGAGTAATTATTATATTATCCTATCTAGTTTCATGGAAAAGTTTTGTTGCAACCCCACCAGGTCCTAAGTTAAAAGCAAGTTAGCAAGACGCGACGTCTTTTTTTGTGTACACGTACAAGGAAAACGTAGCCAATATGATTTTAACATAGTGCAGAGTACTTTAAAAGTGGCTGAGAGATGTAAAACAAAAATATGGCAACACCATTACGAGTTTCCGGTCTAAAAAGCGGAACCATGTTATCTATTGGCACAAATACTTGTTATAATAAATAAAACACCCGACAACCTCACCTGCAGTACCGCTGTAATTCCCGATGTGGAGTTCGTAGTTCTGTGATTCAGGCGAGATGGCAAACGTGTCGTAAGGGGCGAACCGCGTTTCTCCCTCCACATCCTCCATATCCACCCTGAGGTGATAGACTTTCTGCACAGCCAGGCGGTACAAGTTGTCATTCCCCAGCCAGAACTCGCCGTTCTGGTTGGAGGGGAAGCCGGCCTTGTAGTCCGCCCAGCCCCGGTAGAAGTCCACGGTTCCGTCTTGGCGTCTCTGAAACAACTAGAAATGCAAGAAAACGAAGGTAAAAATCAGTTTTTATTTGTATCGACCTTTTGAATGTAGTAAGACAATGGTATGCAAGATGTAGCTGTATAACAGTCACAACATTAAAATGACAGGATTTACCGTCCAGCCGCCTCCGTCCGTGTCCATATCACGGAAGACCAGGAAGCCGCCCAGGTTGTCCCGTGGGTAAACCATGTACACGCCGCTGGGCGTGGTCTCGTCGTTGTCAAGGATGTCCTGACAGTCTTGTGGCTTGTCAGCGTCTGTGTTGTTGGCTGAGGTACATGATATAGAAACATGCAGCCGTTATCATAACACATAAACATACAACATGCCTACAGAAATGTGTATTGATATATTTAGAACAGGAGACACTAAATCATTTCACAGGGAGGCAAATTGACACTCTTACTTTATATTTACCTATCGCCCAGGTAAACGTGGTTTCCATGGGCTCTGGTCGTCCTATTTACAGTTTATGGAAGAATATTATCTGTAGCAGTAGTAGTAGGGTGGGCCGGCTTACTCTCTCTTGGCAGCCAAGGGCCGAATTGTGAGGAGCTTACAATGGTGGTGGGGCTTGAATCGCAAGGGTCTGGAGCGGCTGCCATTCGGCGCTAACTCAGGTGACCTCAATACGGCCCCAAGTGCGGCCTGTAGGACTGTAGGTTTGAACCACTCACACCGGGAAGGTTGGTGGGTTCTTTAACGTGCGTGGGGTGTGGCTCTCCCCATACACGGGACCTCCATTTAACGTCCTATCCGAGGGACGTCCCTAGCCGAAGCTAGGTACTCACTACACCTGCGTGAAGTGAGGAAATTCGTGTAAAGTGCCTTTCCCAAGGGCACAAGATCGGTGATATGGGTGGGGATCGAACCCGGGACCTCTTGGACCCGGGACGTATATTTTACCCGAGCCGAACGCGCTACCGCTGCGCCACCGACCCCACTATCTGTACAAATTATGTCATGACTTGACGTAGTAAACTTACTTTCAGGCCCACCCGTCCTTGTCTGGGAAAGTTGTTCCACCGCGATTTTCAGCTTCTCTAGCTCTACTCGAAGTGCGTCGTCATTCCCACAATTAACCACAGGACTCATTACTGGACTACACACACATTTCTCGTCTGACGGTGGTCTACAGACCGACTGGGCAGAGCACAGAAACACAAACGTCACGAGGAACGTTAAGAGACCGGGAAAAGGCGACGCCATGGCGGTAAAATGCTTCCTCGTAGGCGACGAAAACACTATCAACTGTAGATATGCCCACAAGGAAGTCTTTCGTCCACACTTAAAGCGTCACTTTATACCATTCAATTTTTTTTCTCAGTGAAGCGTACGCCTGACGTCACGGTCAAACAGTGTTAGCTGTTGTTATGGTACCTGTCACCTGCCACTTAGACCGAGCCCACAGAACAGAAAAATGCAAATTAACATCCGACGGGCATGCAGCTACTCTGGCATTGGTCGAACCACTAAATTCCATGCTATTGTGTTTTTGCTAATTGTGATTGACAGTCAGGATCTGCCGGTTGATTTTTCTTGAAAACAAATAGGCAAGCAGTACCCTGTGTGAAAAGAACGTGCGTTTGACTGTCATGTGCTATATTTAGACTGTGACTAGTAGGTGGAGGTAGCGGGGGAATAACCTACTACGTCCAGCTGTTGTTATTACTTCCTTCTTAAAGACACGTCCAACTGTTATTATTACTTCCTTCTGAAAAGGACACGTTGCAAAGTTTCCTTGTTAAACTGGAACTAGATAAAACATAACTTTGCTGTGTTCTGGTCACTCTGATGCACACTATCCTTATTTTAGAAGAGGGACTTTGATCCAAATAAGAAATCTTGCCATTATAAATATAAGTACAGGCCATGCTTGGCAAATTAATCAGGGGCAATATTAATAGTGTCCTTACACGTCGTGTTAAATCTTTCAAATTGTATTTAAAAAACATTATATTTTTGTTAAAAGGTTATCTAATCACAATTCATTTTAGATAATACCTATTTTCCCAGATCTGTCTGTTGATTTTTCTTGAAAACAAATAGGCAAGCAGTGCCCAGTGTGGAAAGCGTTTGAATGTCATGTGCTATATTTAGACTGTGACTAGTAGGTGGAGGTAGCGGGGGAATAACCTACTACGTCCTGCTATTATATTACTTATATGGAAATAGCTAGAAGGGTGCACACCCCAGTTCTTCCATAACCGAGGTCCGTGTTAGTCCGCGGTAAAAAAAAAGGGGACGAAAGGGTTTTGAGGGTCCACATTTCTCCTAATATGCTGTGAAATGATATCAGATACTAATATGGCTGGAAAATATAAAAAGTGGTGTTTTTTTGGTGAGAATTCATTTTGGCCTGAATCCTCACTTCCGGGTATCATTCCGCCCTTTCCGTGATCCGCCCATTTGACCCAGATTCACCACTTTTGCGTGGTGGGGCGGATTTGGGACCCCTCGCGCCTCGGATGATTAAAAAAATTTTAGTGCTAGGATTTTCTTTATAATTGACTCAAGTATACTCGAGGTTTGTTTCTTTCTGGCAACACTAGTCGTTTCTGAGAAAATTTTTTCTCATGTATTATCCTACGCGAAAATTGCCAATTTTGTGCATTAATTTTGGCATGAAAATAATGGTTTTTCTGTTTATTTCACATAAATCAAAGAGTTTGAAGAAACAAAACTCAGTTTTGTAGCTGAAGGGATATTCTTTCATCCCATATACAGTTATTTAGCTTCCGAATTATTCCCTGGAAGATATAGTTGCTCGACTCGAGGATGTGCAGACTCGTATGGAAACCAGAAAAAAACGGGGGTGTGCCCTCTTCAAATCTTTAAACTGTGTTAAAACGTACCTGTCTATATTTGCACAAATGTGGTAAATATAGATTGATACAAAATAAACACCAATCGGACTATGACCAATCGGTGTAAAGGAAAATTAAGCTACAGTAACTTAGTGCAGGTTTTGCCCACCTTTATTGGATCTTGAGTCGCGTACGTCAAAAAAGACCAATCAAAAGCTTTGGTAAGTTCAACCTTAATTTAATAACCAAGATATGTTCCTGAATAAACTACATCAGAGTATGGATTATTACTCATTAGCTTGTATATGACTTAACTTACTTGACTATTACACCATCCTTCAAACTGTGTCCACTCGAAAACACAAACAAAAATCCTCGCAACCCAAAACAATACTTCCGTTCCCGAAAGCAACAAGTACAAGTACAAACAACATACGGATAGACAAGTACAAAAACTCGAGAATATAGCCAATTACATGTAAACAAGATAGGGCACAGTTACCAATCCTTTAGATCCAAAACAAAAAGACTAAAACAAATTCCGCTTAGTATAATCCTGCTCCATGCAAATGACTAATTTTGACGTCTTATATATAAGCTGTTAAACAAGATTCATTAGCTGTATGATTAAAGATAAATCTTATAATATGGGAATTTTCCACCCAGGAAGAAAATCGTCTTTATAAGACAAAATCTATGTATGTATAAGTAGCCATTTAAACAAAAATATTTAAAGTACAAATTAAAGCCGAGCTTTGTGTAAAGCTTTTCCAGCTTATGTATCTGTTTCTGTAAAAAGATACAATTTGTGACGTTACGGAGCTGGTCGGAGTTTCATCTCCGTGCGCTTCAGGGAGTATTGATGACCCTTCCAGTGGTACCAGCTGACGCCATCCGGGGGACCCTCATGAGTACCCAGGTGGTACAGGCCGTTCAGGTTGGAGTAAATGCAGTCATCGTACCACCACCCACCTTTCCTCTCCTGAGCACAGCTGCGCGAGCTCTCGTCGTTATCTCTGTCCTTGGTACTGAATGGTTTCCCGTCATGGTACATCAAGCTGTCTCCTGTGACAAGGCCAAACATTTTATTTTGACTTAATTTGCTTATGCTTAGGTAATAAAGTATTCTTCTGTGGTCTTTCACACATAAAATAACAGATTTAAGACAAGATGATAAAATATAGAAATTGCACATATTCCACATGACATATGCATACGTATTTAACGTCAAATAAAAAGGGGAGCTGCACTTGGCTTACATTAGTAGTAAAGTTTTTTTCACTTGTTGAAACGTTGTCATTTGTTAATTTTTCTCGACTTTCCCTTTAAAGACTAGTTAAATTATCTAAAATCGTTGGTTTTCAGACCCAGGCTAGATATTTATGTCTCTACATAATACGTAATTATTATATTATCCTATCTAGTTTCATGGAAAAAAATTGTTGCAACCCCACCAGGTCCTAAGTTAAAAGCAAGTTAGCAAGACGCGACGTCTTTTTTTTGTACACGTACAAGGAAAACGTAGCCAATATGATTTTAACATAGTGCAGAGTATTCTAAAGGTGGCTGAGAGATGTAAAACAAAAATATTACAACACCATTACGAGTTTCCGGTCTAAAAAGCGGAACCATGTTATCTATTAGCACAACTTCTTGTTATAATAAATAAAACACCCGACAACCTCACCTGCAGTACCACTGTAAGTCCCGATGTGGAGTTTGTAGTTCTGTGATTCAGGCGAGATGGCAAACGTGTCGTAAGAGGCGTACGCCGTGTTTCCCTCTGCATCCTCCATATCCACCCTGAGCTGGTAGACTTTCTGCACAGCCAGGCGGTACAAGTTGTCATTCCCCAGCCAGAACTCGCCGTTCAGGTTGGAAGGGAAGCCGGCCTTGTAGTCCGCCCAGCCCCGGTAGAAGTCCACTGTGCCGTCTTGGCGTCTCTGGAACAGCTTCAAGAGCAACAAGAAATCGGATATTTTAGAATTCCGAACAGGGCTATATACCTGACACATTTGACGTCCTGTCATTCTGTCAGTCAAGTCCTCCACCCACGTGCTGTCAACTCACTCTATCGGGACAGATACACTATCCCACAGTTCATCCACCTAAAACAATCATACTTTAATCTATACCCAAAATTTCATGAAAAAATTCTGAGATACATGACAATTAATTAGCTCAATTATGAAAGAAGATGATATCTACAAACCCAGCCGTATCTTGAATTTGGAATAGTTAAATGTCCAACGTTACCGTCCAGCCGCCTCCTTCCGTGTCCATATCACAGAAGACGTTAAAGCCGCCCATGTTGTCCCGTGGATAAACCATGTACACGCCGCTGGGCGTGGTCTCGTCGTTGTCAAGGATGTCCTGACAGTCTTGTGGCTTGTCGGCGTGTGTGTTGCTGGCTGAGGTACATATGCAGAAATATGCAGCCGTTAGAACAGGAGACATGAAATCATTTCACAGCGAGGCAATTTGGCACCTCTTACTTTATTTGTCTCTTTCGCCCAGATAATTGTGGTTTCCATAGGCTCTGGTCCTATTTACATTTTATAGAAGCATATAATCTGTACAAATTATGTCATACTTAACGTAGTAAACTTGCCTTCATGCCCACCCGTCCTTGTCTGGGAAAGTTGTTCCATCGCGATTTTCAGATTCTCTAGCTCTGCTCGAAGCGTGGCGTCGTTCCCACAATTCACATTACACACACATTTCTCGTCAGACGGAGGCCTACAGACCGACTGGGCAGAACACAGGAACACAAACGTTACAAGGAAAGTTAGGAGACCGGGAAAGGGCGAAGCCATGGCGGTAAAATGCGATGAAGGAATCGTTGTCAACTGTAGATATGCCCACAAAGAAGTCTTCCGCTCACAAGTTGTAGCGTCTTTATAAACGTGTCATAATGTCCTCTTTGTAAAACAATTTGGCTAACGTTACGGTCATAACAGTGCAAGGTCAAAGGTCACAAGCAACAGAAACAAACTATACAATGGCGCCCATGAAACCGATCTCGCTTCGAAAGCTATCAGTATCAGTAGAAATCAAACAGACGTCATTACAAAAGCAATGGCCATTTAATGTTGAACACATAACCATGGTTCTTTTTATGTGAGTTTATAAAGAGTAATGTTAACATATCCAGCTGTACATGAAAGAAAGTTTTAGTGTCGGTCTCAAGTATTTCCACAGGACAAACGTGCTGGTTTTATACACGTCTTAGGGTTATTTTTAATGGTGACAGGCATGCTATTTTCTTGTTTGTGCTACTGTTTACGTTGCTTTCTTGAAAACCCATGGGTAAGCAATACCCAGTGTAAAGAAAACGATTGCGGTTGAAAACATAAACGTCATGAGTTATATTTAGACTGTGACTAGTAGGTGGTTTTAGCGGGGGAATAACCTACTGGGTCCAGCTGTTTGAATTACTTTCTTATTAAGCAGTTCGGTGTGAAAGTGTGGTATTGCAAAAACCGTGGTGAAAGAAATGCACTTTATCATAAAACTGTTCAATTCACGATAACGTACGAAATGAGTTGTCTGTCCAAACCATTACAATTTATCTTTTTAAAGACACAGAAAATTTATTATTCCTTTAACTTTTACTAAAACCCACGAATTTTGGAAAAGGTGGGACATTACATCTTCCATCATAGTTCACAAAGGAGAAATCACCATGTCACCATCATCATCATCCACTGTATTCTGCATCTGCAGTCGTAGGAAAGTCCTGCAGCTGCATTCAGTCTTTCTTCATCTTCTTCCACTGTTCCTTTTTCCCTGCGAGCTCCCTTAGCTCTCGGAGTTTCTTTGCTGTTGTAGGAGGGCCTAGCCCTCTGTGCTTCATGTCTCCCTTCAGCATGGTCACCATGTCTTGTCATAAAAAAATAGCCTTTGGGCAGTAACTTGCAATAAACGCTATATTAAACGGGCACGTGGCAAAGTCCCTTTGACAAACTGCAATGCATACCATAATAAATTTGCCATGTTCTGATCACTTATATGCACTCCATCTTTTTGTTGGAACAGAAACGTTAGAAATATCACCATTATAAGCACAGGGCAAATGTTCAGCTTATCAATCGGGGGCAATATTAATAGTGGTCATTTCTTAAGACATGATATTTTTCCATAAGTTACATTACAACATAGTTCACAATCTAAAAT
The DNA here is from genome assembly GCA_013266295.2 of Branchiostoma floridae x Branchiostoma japonicum. Lineage (NCBI taxonomy): Eukaryota > Metazoa > Chordata > Leptocardii > Amphioxiformes > Branchiostomatidae > Branchiostoma > Branchiostoma floridae x Branchiostoma japonicum. The sequence continues at coordinate 11,276,079 of CM023838.1, forward strand.
TTTGGTTAGTGGCTTAGCACGATAAATTGATAAGCGTCAGTCTCAGTGTCTCGAAGTTAACGGGTTCGATCCCGGGGTGTGGTAAAATCTTTTTGACTGGACCATAACATAATGTCGGGTTATGGGCCTGGTGAACAGCTCCAAACAGATGCTGCAGGACAGTTCTTCACGGATCTGTGCTCCTAGGCTTGATGGTCCAGCAGTCGCCATGTACTGCTGATATAGTCATTATTAAAGAGGGGAGGCATTTTTTTAGATTAAGTATTGGACAGGGCTGTGTGTACCGGAGGGGGACAGGTTCATTTTTGGCACGGGAGATGTGGTGAACCTTGATTATTACCCCCAAGGCGGGCTTATTGTATGAAGGCTGGTTTGTTTGTCGACTCCAGGAAGCAGCGATTACATCATTAATATTTAATGTGTCTGCATGTGGAGTATGGAAAGTAGATGATAACAGAGTTGAGTAATTTTTATAACAGAATTCCCTCTTCAGATGCAGTTCGTTGTAGTGTCGCGTGGAAAAAAGGAAAGGGGGCACGACCAGCATAACGAGCATGGAAGGGAGTGCATCGTGCTATGCAAAACAAAAAATAGAAAAGGGCTATCAGGCAAATGAAAAAAAATTACAACAAGACAACAGAGGTTTTAGGCAAGTGTTTTTTTCCTCAAATGTATAGGATCCGTGGAAGGGATTATAGGATGTAACACCTGTCACCCTTTATGCAAACTACTTTTCTAATTAAAACTTTATTCCATCACCAAAAACGCTTATGGATGAAATACACAGTAGTATGGATTATATACTCATAAGCTTGTATGACTTAACTTACTTGACTATTACATCATCCTTCAAACTGTGTCCACCCGAAAACACAAACAAAAATCCTCGCAACCCAAAACAATACTTCCGTTCCCGGAAGCAACAAGTACAAGTACAAAGGCACAGTTACCACCACAACAAAAATACTAAAACAGATCCCGCTTAGTATAATCCTGCTCCACGTAAATAACTAATTCTGACGTTTTACATTTAAGATGATAATAATGATGCATTCGCTGTATGATTAAAGATAAATCTTATAATATGGGAATTTTCTACCCTGTTCCAGGTAGAAAATCGTCTTTATAAGGCAAAATCCATGTATGTATAAGCAGCTACTCTAAACTAAAATAATCAAAGTACAAATTAGAGCCGAGCTTCGTGTAAAGCTTTTCCAGCTTCTGTATCTGTTTCTGTGAAAAGTCACAATGTGTGACGTTACGGAGCTGGTCGGAGTTTCATCTCCGTGCGCTTCAGGGAGTAGTTATAACCCTTCCAGTGGTCCCAGTTGACGCCGTCGGCGAAACTCACATGTGTACCCAGGTGGTACAGGCCGTTCAGGTTGGAGTGGTGGCAAGCCCCGTACCACCACGCACCTTTGTAAGACTGAGCACAGCTGCCCCCGCTCTCGTCGTTATCTCTGTCCCTGGTACTGAATGGTTTCCCGTCATGGAACGCCAAGCTGTCTCCTGTGAAAAAGGCAAACGTTTGACTTTGACTTAATTTGTTTGCACATAGTATTTTATTTCTGTTGTCCTGACTTTCGTACATAAAGATAAGATGAAAAGATAACAATCATGAATATGATACATACGTTACTAACGTCAAATAAAAAGACGAACTGTACTTAAGTAAGAATAGTATTTTTTTCCGTTTATTAAACGTAATTTCTTAACGTTGCCTTTTTGATGTTTTCCTTTTGTAGACTATCTAAATCGCTTTCATAGCTAAACTTATTTTTTTTATGTCGCTATATAATGAATAACATTATCCTACTTAATGAGAAAGGTTTGTTAAGTTGTTTGTTCAGCATTTTGCAAATAGACAATGTCCAAAGTTACAATCAAGTCAGGCAGTGGTGTAAATTTTATTTATGTTTATGAAAAACGTAGCTTTGATATAAAATATGGCGGCAATTTCAAGGTCAACAGGAAGGTGCAACCATGTTTACCAACAACCTTACCTGCATTACCGCTGTAAGTCCCAATGTGGAGTTTGAAGTTCTGTGATACAGGCGAAATGACAAACGTGTCGTAAGAGGCGTACCGCGTCTCTCCCTCTACATTCTCCATATCCACCCTGAGCTGGTAGACTTTCTGCACAGCCAGGCGGTACAAGTTGTCATTCCCCAGCCAGAACTCGCCGTTCAGGTTGGAAGGGAAGCCGGTCTTGTAGTCCGCCCAGCCCCGGTAGAAGTCCACGGTACCGTCTTGGCGTCTCTGAAACAACTACAAAGACAAGGAAAATCTGATATTTTATACCTCGGGGTATTTTTTTTTTGTATTTCTTATATGTTGTTTGTTACGTATACATCATAACAAACCCTGTAACACTGGTAACACCGACATCTGTATGTACACACAATTTAGACATGCCGGTGGGCAACATCATAAGGACGTCATCTGGCTGGCAACACCGTATCCTGAAACTAGTGTATAATCTACAGTACCGTTAGCTTGCGTCGTCAGCATGTGCCGACAGCCTGTGTTGTCAGTCTCTGCCGTCACCCTGTCTTGTTAACCCGCGCTGATACACAATGTCGCCATCCTGTGCCGTCATCCGCCTGCCGTCAGCCTACCATTAGCCTGCCTGATATTCAAATACGGAACAACAATGAAGCGATCGCAACTACCGTGCTAAAAATTCTATTACCGCAAAATCACCCCCATTCCAACCAATCTTAAAAAATGGTAAAACACTATGAATTTCAGCATACTATATCACAACAGACCAAACCATGAATGTTGAACAACGCCAGACACATGAGGTGTCCAGATGCCGTCCAGTAATTTTATTTCGGCACTCGAATTAACACAGATACAAAACTTATGAAATCCTATTTAATCTGACACAAGGAACTCGTAATGAAACATAAAATGACAACCAGAGCAGTTAAATCAGGCGTTACAAATAACGTATAATACAGAAGTTAACCACTGCCGTCGCCTGCGCCCAGTTGCATCTGGAACAACTAATCTCCGACCCGTCCCGCGCCTACGATCTATCTAAAAACTATATTTTTTTTATCGGAACCACACACCCCTCTGTCAACCGCCTGATAAAAATGAACCCAACCGGCTATACCTTAACAACAGCCAAGCCATGTGAGCATGACCATTTTCATACAAAAGGGGGTGTCCAGGGGCCTCCAAAAGGTTTCATTTCCACGCCCAAAAACACATATGCAACAACAAAAGAACGTGCCACATCTTCATCCTAACAGCAAAACGTATACCGAGTCCTCCCCACCAAATCCGCCCACCCCACTGCGAGAAATAGCTGCGAACGTTAAAACCACGACCAGTCACTCTACCCTTCCGCGGAAGGATACCTCCTTCTCCAGAGGTAACAAGAAAACGAAGGTAGAACTTTTAAATGTAGTAACAAAATGGTATGCAAGATGTAGCTGTATAACAGTTACAACATTAAAATGACAGGATTTACCGTCCAGCCGCCTCCGTCCGTGTCCATATCACAGAAGACGAGGAAGCCGCCCAGGTTGTCCCGTGGATAAACCATGTACACGCCGCTGGGCGTGGTCTCGTCGTTGTCAAGGATGTCCTGACAGTCTTGTGGCTTGTCGGCGTCTGTGTTGTTGGCTGAGGCACATGATGAGAAATATGCAGCCGTTATCATAACACATAAACATACAACATGCCTACGGAAATGTGTATTGATATATTTAGAACAGGAGACACTAAATCATTTTACAGGAAGCAAATTGACACCTCTTACTTTATAGTTACCTATCGCGCAGGTTAACGTGGTTTCTATGGGCTCTGGTCGTCATATTTACAGTTTATGGAAGAATATCATCTGTAAAATTTATGACATGACTTGACGTAGTAAACTTGCCTTCATTCCCACACGTCCTTGTCTGGGAAAGTTGCACCACCGCGATTTTCAGCTTCTCTAGCTCTGCTCGAAGTGCGTCGTCATTCCCACAATTCACCACCTGACTACACACACATTTCTCGTCAGACGGTGGCCTACCGACCGACTGGGCAGAGCACAGAAACACAAACGTCACAAGGAACGTTACGAGAATGGGAAAAGGCGACGCCATGGCGGTAAAATGCTTCCTCGTAGGCGACGAAAACACTATCAACTGTAGATATGCCAACAATGAAGTCTTCCGTCCACACTCAAAGCGTCACTTTAAAACTATTCAATTGTGTTGTCTCAGTGAAGCGTACGCCTGACGTCACGGTCAAACAGTGTTAGCTGTTGTTATGGTACCTGTCACCTGACACCTGTCACCTGCCACTTAGACCGAGCCCACAGAACAGTAAAATGCAAATTAACATCCGACGGGCATGCAGCTACTCTGGTATTGGTCGAACCACTAAATTCCCTGTCATTGTGTAATTAACTGCTAATTGTAATTGGCAGTCAGGATCTGTCTGTTGATTTTTCTTGAAAACAAATAGGCAAGCAGTACCCTGTGTGAAAAGAACGTGCGTTTGAATGTCATGCGCTATATATAGACTGTGACTAGTAGGTGGAGGTAGCGGGGGAATAACCTACTACGTCCTGTTATTATATTACTTATATGGAACTAGCTAGAAGGGTGCACATCCCAGTTCTTCCGCAACCGAGGTCCGTGGTAGTCCGCGTTAACAAAAAGGGGACGAAAGGGTTTTGAGGGTCCACATTTCTCCTAATATGCTATGAAATGATATAAGATACTAATATGGCTGGAAAGTATAAGAAGTGGTGTTTTTTTGGTGAGGATTGATATTGGCCTGAATCCTCATTTCGGGGTATCCTTCCGCCCCGTCGGTGATCCGCCCATTTGACCCAGATTCACCACTTTTGCGTGGTGTGGGTGGATTTGGGACCCCTCGCGCCGTGGATGATTACAAAAATTTTAGTGCTAGGATTTTCTTTATAATTGACTCAAGTATACTCGAGGTTTGTTTCTTTCTGGCAACACTAGTCGTTTCTGCCGGAAATTTTTTTCTCATGTATTATCCTACGCGAAAATTGCCAATTTTGTGCATTAATTTTGGCATGAAAATAATGATTTTTCTGTTTATTTCACATAAATCAAAGAGTTTGAAGAAACAAAAATCAGTTTTGTAGCTGAAGGGGTATCCTTTCATCCCATATACAGTTATTTAGCTTCCGAATTATTCCCTGGAAGAGATAGTCGCTCGACTCGAGGATGTACAGACTCGAATAGAAACCAGAAAAAAACGGGGGGGGGTGCCCCCTTGAAATCTTGAAACAGTGGTAGAAGGTACCTGTCTATATTTCCACAAATGAGGTAAGTAAGAATTGGTACAAAATGACCACTAATCGGACAAAGACCACTCGGAAAAGCAAAAATTAAGCTACAGTTTTAGTGTAGGTTTCGCCCACCTTTAGTGGATCTTGAGTCACGTACGTAAGAGTAAAAAAAAGACCAATCACTAGCTTTGGTAAGTCCAACCTTAATTAACTAACCAAAATATCTTCCTGGATAAACTACATCATAGTATGAATTTTTACTAATTAGCTTGTATGACTTAACTTACTTGGCTATTACATCATCCTTCAAACTGTGTCCACCCGAAAACACAAACAAAATCCTCGCAACCCAAAACAATACTTGCGTTCCTGGAAGCAACAAGTACACGTGCAAGCAACAAAAGGATAGCCAAGTACATAAACTCGAGAATTAATGTTATTACATGTGAACAGGATAAGGCACAGTTATCACCACAACAAAAATACTAAAACAAACTCCGCAAAGTATAATCCTGCTCCATTGAAATAACTAATTCTGACGTCTTATATATAAGCCGTTAAGTGAGATGCATTAGGTGTATGATTAAAGATAAACCTTATAATATCGGAGTTTTTCAGCCTGTTCCAGGAAGAAAATCGTCTTTATAATGCAAAATCCATGTATGTATAAGTAGCTATTTAAACATAATATTTTAAGCACAAATTAGAGCCGAGCTTCGTGTAAAGCTTTTCCAGCTTATGTTTCTGTTTCTACGGAAAGTTACAATGTGTGACGTTACGGAGCTGGTCGGAGTTTCATCTCCGTGCGCTTCAGGGAGTATTGATGTCCCTTCCAGTGGTTCCAGGTGACGCCATCTTCGCGACCCGTATAAGGACCCAGGTGGTACAGGCCGTTCAGGTTGGAGAAGCCGCAATAAACGTACCACCACGCACCTTTGTTCAAATTAGCACAGTTATAAAACCCCTCGTCGTTATCTCTGTCCTTGGTGCTGAATGGTTTCCGGTTTTGGTACGTCAAGCTGTCGCCTGTGACAAGGACAACATTTTCACTTTTACTTTATTTGCTTACGCTTAGGTAATGAAATATTATTCCGTGGTCCTTAACACATTAAAAAAAACAAAGACAAGACAAGATGACAAGACAGCAATTGCACATATTTCACATGACATATGCAAACGTATTTAACGTCAAATAACAAGACGAGCTGCACATGGCTTACATTAGTAGTTTTTTTTTTCAGTTGTTGAAACGTTGTCATTTTTTGCTGACATTTCCTCTAAGCTTTAAAGACTGATTCAATTATTTAAAATCGTTGGTTTTTAGACCCAGGGTAGATATTTATGTCTCTACAAAATAAGTAATATCCTAGTTTCAACTTGTTGCAACTCTACCAGGTCCAAAGTTACAAGCAAGTTAGCGAGACGCTACGTCTTTAATTTTGTACACGTACACAGAAAACGTAGCTAATATGATTCCAACAGATTTGAATAGAAATTACATGCAATAACTCCAACAATGTAATAATAGGTAAATTAATAAAAGACTTGCTTTGATATTAGAAAAAATACCGAAATCCATATTTAGCCACACTCGATTGTTACACTATATCAAAGATGATCCTGGGCTAGCCCCTGTTGTTTGTGCAATTAGGATTTATTAAGTTTCATTTCATATTAGGTCTTATTCTATACTTTTCTGTACTTTGTCCAATAACTGTTGAAATACATAGTACCATGTACAATTGACGTGCAATAAAGTTCTATATGTGATTATAACATTGTGCAGAGGTTTTTTTAGTAGCGACTGAGACATATAACAAAGATATGGCAACATCATTATGAGTTTACGGTCAACAGAAAAGCGAAAACGTGTTATCTAGTGGCACAACTCCGTGTTACATAAACTAAAACACGACAACCTTACCTGCAGTACCGCTGTAAGTCCCGATGTGAAGTGTGTAATTTTGTGATTCAGGCGAGATGGCAAACGTGTCGTAAGTGGCGTACCGCGTCTCTCCCTCCACATCCTCCATATCCACCCTGAGCTGGTAGACTTTCTGCACAGCCAGGCGGTACAAGTTGTCATTCCCCAGCCAGAACTCGCCGTTCAGGTTGGAGAGAAAGCCGGCCTTGTAGTCCGCCCAGCCCCGGTAGAAGTCCACGGTTCCGTCTTGGCGTCTCTGAAACAACTACAAAGACAAGAAAACGAAGGTAGAAATCAGTTTTTATTTGTATCGACTTTTTGAATGTAGTAGGACAATGGTATTCAAGATGTAGCTGAATAACAGTTACAAATTAAAATAACAGGATTTACCGTCCAGCCGCCTCCGTCCGTGTCCATATCACAGTAGACCAGGAAGCCGCCCAGGTTGTCCCGTGGATAAACCATGTACACGCCGCTGGGTGTGGTCTCGTCGTTGTCAAGAATGTCCTGACAGTCTTGTGGCTTGTCGGCGTCTGTGTTGTTTGCTGAGGTACATGATTTAGAAACATGCAGCCGTTCTTATAACACATAAACATACAACATGCCTACAGAAATGTGTATTGATATATTTAGAACAGGAGACACTAAATCATTTCACAGGGAGGAAACTGAACACCTCTTACTTTATATTTACCTATCGCCCAGGTATACGTGGTTTCCATGGACTCTGGTCGTCACATTTACAATTTAAGGAAGATTATCATCTGTAAAAAGTATGTCATGACTTAACGTAGTAAACTTGCCTTCATGCCCACCTGTCCTTGTCTGGGAAAGTTGTTCCACCGCGATTTTCAGCTTCTGTAGCTCTGCTCGAAGTCCGTCGTCATTCCCACAATTCACCACAGGACTTATTACCGGGCTACACACACATTTCTCGTCTGACGGTGGCCTACAGACCGACTGGGCAGAGCACAGAAACACAAACGGCACAAGGAACGTTAGGAGGCAGGGGAAAGGCGACGCCATGGCGGTAAAATGCTTCCTCGTAGGAGACGAAAACACTATCAGCTGTAGATATGCCCACAAGGAAGTCTTTTGCTCATGGTCGAAGCGTCATTCTACACCGCGTCATTTGTTTTCTCAGCAAACCTTACACCTGACGTAACGGTCAACACAGTGTTACCTTCTGCTTTGTGTTGTGGTTCCTGTCACCTGACACATGGCACCTGCTGCTTAGACCGACCCCCCAAAAAAGGACAAATGCTAATTTTTAATCGATATGCAGCCATTCTGTCATTTTTGAAACTACTAATGTTCATGCTAACATTGGTTTAACTGCTAACTGTGGTTGGCAGTCAGGATCGGTCTATTCATTTTTTTTAAATTCTATTTTAGTTGAAAATTAATAGGTAAGCAATACCCAGTGTGATTAGAACGTGCGACTACATGTCATGTGCTATATTTAGACTGTGACTAGTAGGTGGAGGTAGCGGGGGAATAACCTACTACGTCCAACTGTTATTATTACTTCCTTCTTAGAAGGACATGTGGCAAAATTTTCTTGTTAAACTGGAACTAGCAACATCATAACTTTGCTGTGTTCTGGTCACTATAATGCGATCTATCCATATTTTTGAACAGGAACTTTGGTCTAAATAATAAATCTTGCCATTATAAATATAAGTACAGACCATGTTTAGCAAATTAATCAGGGGCAATATTAATAGTATCCTTACACTTCGTGTTAAATCTTTCAAATGGTATTTCTAAAACATTATATTTTTGTTAATAGGTTATCTAATCACAATTCATGTTAAATAATACATTTTCTCAGAATTGTATTGTTTTTGGTAATGATCCTACCCGAAGGTATGAATGGTTTCTTCCTATTGAAGGTGAGGCAATGGGATTATGATGAGTCAACTTTGCTGACGTTCGGTGTGGAGACGAAGGCATGCAAATAGGCTGTTTTACCGTGTGTACTGGTGCTTCGGCAGGAATCAGCGATTGCATTATCAGTATGTTGTGTCAGCATCCGGTTATTGAACGTAGATGCTAAAAGTCTGGAGTAAATTGTGTCATCTGATTCACTTGATAGATTTGGTTCCTTATAGTGTCGTGTGGGGAAAGGGGCACGGTCAGCATCCCGAGCAGGAAAGGGAGAGTATCGTGTTATGTCAAAAGAAAGATAAGACAAGTCTATGAGACAAAAGAAAAAAAAAGATAACTACAAGAGCTCGGAGACTTCAGAATTCTGAGAAGTGTTTTGGATCTTTGTAAATGTATAGGACCCGTGAAAGGGATCGTATGGTGTATTATTTCTCACCATCAAAGTTGTTTCACAGCGACTTAGTTTTGCCAGCTCTGTTCGAAGTGCGTCGTCATTCCAACAATACACCACAGACCTACACACATATTTCTCGTCTGACGTTAGCTTACAGACCGACTGCGCAAACGACAGTGACATAAACGTCACAAGGAACGTTAAGGCGACGCCATGGCGGTAGAATGCTTCCTTGTAAGAGAAGAAGACGCTGCCAACTGTTGATATGCCCACAGCGAAGTCTTTCGCTCAGAAATTGTAGCGTCTTTCCAAATCTCCCCATTGTGTTCTCTCAGTGAACCGTGCGCCTGACCTCACGGTCAAAACAGTGTTAGCCGTTTGGCTTTTGTTGGGGTACCTGTCACCTGGTGCTTAGACAGATCTTACAGAACCGGCAAATGCAAATTAATACTCGGCGCACATGTAGCCTGTGTCTAAATGGTCGAAGCTATAATTGCCATGCTATCATTTGTTGAACGGCTGATTGTAATTCGTAGTCAGGACTTTTTAAAACCAATTGGTAAGCAATACCCAATGTCAAGGCTCAAGCCACACGACACTATAAGAAACCAAATCTATCAAGTGAATCAGATGACACAATTTACTCCAGACTTTTAGCATCTACGTTCAATAACCGGATGCTGACACAACATACTGATAATGCAATCGCTGATTCCTGCCGAAGCACCAGTACACACGGTAAAACAGCCTCTTTGCATGCCTTCGTCTCCACACCGAACGCCAGCAAAGTTGACTCATCATAATCCCATTGCCTCACCTTCAATAGGAAGAAACCATTCATACCTTCGGGTAGGATCATTACCAAAAACAATACAATTCTGAGAAAATGTATTATTTAACATGAATTGTGATTAGATAACCTATTAACAAAAATATAATGTTTTAGAAATACCATTTGAAAGATTTAACACGAAGTGTAAGGATACTATTAATATTGCCCCTGATTAATTTGCTAAACATGGTCTGTACTTATATTTATAATGGCAAGATTTATTATTTAGACCAAAGTTCCTGTTCAAAAATATGGATAGATCGCATTATAGTGACCAGAACACAGCAAAGTTATGATGTTGCTAGTTCCAGTTTAACAAGAAAATTTTGCCACATGTCCTTTTAAGAAGGAAGTAATAATAACAGCTGGACGTAGTAGGTTATTCCCCCGCTACCTCCACCTACTAGTCACAGTCTAAATATAGCACATGACATGTAGTCGCACGTTCTAATCACACTGGGTATTGCTTACCTATTAATTTTCAACTAAAATAGAATTTAAAAAAAATGAATAGACCGATCCTGACTGCCAACCACAGTTAGCAGTTAAACCAATGTTAGCATGAACATTAGTAGTTTCAAAAATGACAGAATGGCTGCATATCGATTAAAAATTAGCATTTGTCCTTTTTTGGGGGGTCGGTCTAAGCAGCAGGTGCCATGTGTCAGGTGACAGGAACCACAACACAAAGCAGAAGGTAACACTGTGTTGACCGTTACGTCAGGTGTAAGGTTTGCTGAGAAAACAAATGACGCGGTGTAGAATGACGCTTCGACCATGAGCAAAAGACTTCCTTGTGGGCATATCTACAGCTGATAGTGTTTTCGTCTCCTACGAGGAAGTATTTTACCGCCATGGCGTCGCCTTTTCCCGGTCTCCTAACGTTCCTCGTGACGTTTGTATTCCTGTGCTCTGCCCAGTCGGTCTGTAGGCCACCGTCAGACGAGAAATGTGTGTGCAATTGTAACCCAGTGACGACTTGCAAAACCGACGACTCGCTGAACTTAGAGCTGGAGCAGCTGAAAGTCACAGTGGACCGACTCACACAGACCATGTCGGACTGGCGGAATGGTAGGTACATAACTACATAGCTTTATGTATTGTACATCAGCTACAGCAAACTCCGTAAAATCCCCACCATTTACCAATGGATAACAAATCAGTGCACCGACCACCGTGTATATCGAAATATAGTGTGAGTTTTGGGAATTGACACCGGACTCATAGTGGCAGTAATATCCCATGTGCAGTTTTTTGCGCTATTATTATTTCCTGGAAGAGACTGTCGTAAGACTTGAGGGCGTACTGAATCAACAAAACCCGTACACTGACTTTGTCGTCCCTACACTGACTTTTGTCTTCTCCACACTGACTTCTGTCTTCCGTACACTGACTTTTGTCTTCCGTACACTGACTTTTTTTTTCCGTACACTGACTTTTGTCTTCCGTACACTGACTTTTGTCTTTCCTACACTGACTTTTGTCTTCCCTACACTGATTTTTGTCTTCCCTACACTGACTTTTGTCTTTCCTACACTGACTTTTGTCTTTCCTACACTGACTTTTGTCTTCCCTACACTGTCTCTTGTCTTTCCTACACTGACTTTGTTCGTACCCCTCCCTTTCTCAATGTATGGCATGGTCCCTTAGTCAGGTCAAAGGTAACAAAGATGGCATTAAAACAATTCTCCATATTCTAATGCGTTTTGCGGACTTTTCTTGATTTTTATTTTGTGTGCCGTACGGTAGATTGTGTCTATATATCTAAAGAATATTAATTTGACTGTGCAGATCGATATCGATAGGTCTAAATGTGTTTCGACCAGACAATATCGCATTTTGCTGCCAGCACAAGATCACTGACATGGCGAGCATGGCGGCGGTTTAATTCTTTTTGAACCACACTAAGGACTCATAAAGGTTTGTAAATGTTAGTAAAGCAGATGTTTAGATGTGGGACAAGTTGCGTGTTGTTAAGAAAAATGACAGAGCCTGCCTGTGAATAAAAAATCGGTATGCCTTAACACCACAAACGACCGCTTTCTGGGCCAATATGCAGTGTGCATGTGCTAAGAACCCCTTGTAACGCTCTGGATACATTGTCTATGCTTGTATGAATTTAAAAAAAAACACTGTAACTCTGACGTATTTAACAGATTTTTTAAATTTAATTTCACATGCAGGCTCTGTCATTTTTCTTAACAACACGCAACTTGTCCCACATCTATACATCTGCTTTACTAACATTTACAAACCTTTCTCTGTCCACGTAGTTCAGACTTACCCAGCAGCGTCCGGCCCGCAGCGTCGCCTTGTAAAGCGCCGAAATAAGTTCTTAGCGGGGTGCCGCCATGCTTACCATGTCAGGCCATGTCAGTGATCTTGTGATGGCAGCAAAATGCGATATTGTCTGGTAGAAACACATTGAGACCTATTGATATCGATCTGCACAGTCAAACTTATATATTCTTTAGATGTATGGACACAATCTACCGTTTGGTACACACACAAAAAAAAAGTTAAAAAAAGGTCCGCAAACGCGTTAGGATATGGATAATTGTTTTCGTGCCATCTTTGCTACCTCTCACCTGACTAAGTGACCATCCATTGGGAAAGGGAGGGCTATGAACAAAGTCAGTGTACGGAAGACAAAAGTCAGTGTACGGAAGACAAAAGTCAGTGTGCGAAAGACAAAAGTTAGTGTGGAGAAGACAAAAGTCAATTTAGGAAAGACAAGGTCAGTGTACGGAAGACAAAAGTTATAGTAAAAAAGACAAAAGTTAGTGTAAGAAAGACAAAAGTCAGTGTAGGTAAGACAAAAGTCAGTGTCACGGTGGTAAAATTTGGGCCCCGATCTCCCCACCTGCTTTAGAACCCGAACCATTTTCGATATGACGTAATTCGAACCGAACGGTATTCGATCCGGGGTCCCCCGCGGTCCCCCGCGTGTTCAGTCCCTTTTTCACACGGGTACCGCCAAACAGAAAAAATATCACATTTGCACAAATACAAACAGTTTTTTGGACAGTCCATCTATGCCGTCATTTTTAGTGGACATGTAACATGTAACGAAGTTACTGCCGTGATCGTGGGTGACCTTGAATGTCGCAATACTTGTACACGCTGGCATGAATGTCCCCCCTCTTCATATCCATGCGGCATGACATGCGTACAAACCTCGAGAAAGATTGGTTGCACGGAGAGTCCAACATACCTCATTGACGGCTCAAAATGACTGTAATGGTTTTCCCGAGGCTTGTGTCTTAGGGATTTTTGAAAAATGGCCCCGATTTTGAATTATGGGTAATCGAGTGCGAAAAATGTAAAAAAGAAATGTCATTTTTTCACCTATTTGTCGACAAAAACTACACTTAAAATCAGAAATAAAAAAATTCCTAAGGCACAGCTTTTGATGTTATCCATAGCCGTAGAAAAATATAAAACTTAGGTATTTGGGATAATATATGTAGCCAATCTTGTTTAGTGTTTGCCTAAAAACATGGCGCTCCGCAAACGTGAAAGAAATCGTCTTTCGGAGCGAAATTATGAAAAATCAGCCATTTAACGTAAAAATCAAACATCAAAAGTATGTAGGGGCGATGATTTCATTTTATTTTGACGACATTTTCCCTTTCATACCATTTGTTTATTTTCCAATATTTTACGGTTAGCCAAAAAATTGCGTCTTGTAACCCGATACTTTTTCCAACGCCCCTAGCAATGGGAAAGAATACCGGAGCAACAGACCACCGTGGTGGAGAAGACAGAAGTCAATGTACGGAAGACAAAAGTTAGTGTGTTGAGCAGACTTGTCCCTATCGGCCACGGTAACATGTACCCCAAGCCATACATATACAGGGTCTTATATGGTTGGTGCTCTATGTGCAACCCAAATATAAGGCCTCCGCATGACTAACGGAACAGAAAAAGTAGTGCTTACCCCTTAGCTACATGCATACTAAAGGTCACAAAACCCAATGACCTTTTCTTTCGTCGAAAAAACATTTTAGAGTTCCAACCTGACAATTTTTTTGCTGATTAGCCGACATGGGCTTTGCATATACAGGGTGTGATAAACATTGGAAGTTTTTCGTAATTCTTTGCAGTTAGCAGGTTTTTGGTACCGAGCGTTTTACAGATATTAACTAATGTATTTACAAACGCTTGAATTCATCAGGAAAATTGTCTTTCCCATTTACATAGGCAAGTGCAGCTCGCACACAGTTCACATAACTTCAGGTGAGCCTGATTTGTCGAGCGGCCTGTGTTTTTGCCTCAGTGGGGTGTGCACATTTATTGGAAGGGCAGACTCCGCCTCCGCCCCATATATGGGAGCCCAGATGGTAGATGGCGGGTATAAAACTGCAAACTTCGCCGTTCAAATTCGCGGTCAAAATGTGACCTTGACGAAAAATATGTCACAGATTATAAAAATAGGCCTAAAAGACTACATATACCACGTAAGATTGAGGTTTTTTTTTTACATTTATTTCTAAAAATGCCTCAGACTGAGTTCAATACCACCGTAACAAAGTCTTTTTGCAACCTGCTTGATGGGAACTACACCCGCCTGCTTCGTGCAGCCCTCGACATTTCATGGAGAAGCCACATGACAAACAGCCACTTTTATGGCAGTATGCCTCGGATTTCAACGGTCATTCGTCGCCGTAGGATGTCATTGGCAGGACATGTTATGCGCCACCAGGAAATGGCGGGTCTGGTTCTCCTCTGGTCACCAGAGGAAAAGCGTAGACGTGGTCGCCCTTCTCTAACTATATAGAACGTGATCGAAGACGACACAGGGCTAGGGGGTGTTAAAATGTCATCGGTCATGCGAGACAGGAACTTATGGAGGCACTTTGTCGTGTCACCTGGATAGGATGAACTAAACTGAACTACATTGTTTCCAACTCCAACTCCAATTCTTTTCCAGACACCACATCCCTGAACGTCGTGATGGAAGAGCTCTTACAGGAGAGGAATAAAACCCACCAACTTCAGACAGAGACGGCCAAAAAGAGCAGATGGATCCAGGAGTTGGGACAGCAAAACTGTACTGAACAAAGTACGTAAAGATAGATTACCATCCTTTATAATATCGCATTAACCCTATCTAGACCTATTTTTGAAATTCGTGGGACTGGGGGGGGGGCTCTCAGAACTCATAAAGGGTATATCGTATGGCTACCAGAATTTCAGAGGATGGTGTACTAGTAATAGTAAATCATAGCAACGATTTTGATATCATTATGAGGTAATATAACGTTAAAATGACGTCATTTATGTGATTATATTGCAGAAAACCGTCTAGATAGGTTATTCTCGTAAAATGTAATGGAATTGAGACCCAGAATAAACTAGGGCTATATATACTAAAGATAATAAAATTCATTCACTTTTTCCTTTCCTAACTGAAATTTTCTACACAAAATTCTATTCTTTTTCTCCAGACACCATATCCCTGAATGACGTGATGGAGCAGCTCTTGCAGGAAAAGAATAAAACCCATCAACTTCAGGCAGAGACGGCCGCTAAAAGCAGAAAGATACAGGAGTTGGAGCAGCGAAACTGCACTGAACAAAGTACGCAATGCTAAACTATCATGTTTTGCAATATGATATTGAAATCTAATTTCAATCTATAACATCGAAAACCAATTTTATATTAGGTTCCCAAGATGACAATCCCTAGAATGGCAACCTGGAAGAAGGCTTGGTCTCACAATCAAAGACTGGAAACAAAATTGGGATTGCCGTGCATATGTCGTACAAAACTCAGTTGTCTTGGTACGGAAAAGGCTGACATCAAAATCGTACGACGAGCTATGGCGAGTTTGACAACGCCGTCACAGAGCATACCGTACGCTTGTGTACTGTAGTATGGCGTTGGGTGTTAGCCTCCTTCGCAGGCTTGTGAGCGGCGTTAATTTTGTTTTTCGGCGAGCGACGCGATTTATGTCGCGGAGGGACGGTTTTGCAGCCAAGGGAGTTTGCCGGGGATAGACGGTTTTCACCGCTTGCAAAAACGGCGAAAACCGTCTCTCCCCGGCAAACTCCCTTGGCTGCAAAACCGTCCCTCCGCGACATAAATCGCGTCGCTCGCCGAAAAAAAATGAACGCCGCTGACAGGTCTGCGAGGGAGGCTAGTTGTAGGTCACCTACACAACGGTCTTGAGGTAAAAAGTTAGGTCTACTGAGGTTGAAATGTTTTAATATTTCTTTTTCAAAATTATTTAAATAAACCTGGCTTTTAATCATAACCATTAGTGCACATCAAATGCAAAGTTTGGACGTTTGTTTAAAATTGAAATCATATCCTTAGAAAACGTTTAAAAACTTTTCATAAGTGTTTTTATCCAATTTAGCTAACGAAAACGTCAGGGTAACCTGGAAACCACAAGACTGTCAGGACATCCTTGACAACGACGAGACCACGCCCAGCGGCGTGTACATGGTTTATCCACGGGACAACCTGGGCGCCTTCAACGTCTTCTGTGATATGGACACGGACGGAGGCGGCTGGACGGTAAATCCTGTCATTTTAATGTTGTAACTGTTATACAGCTTCATCAAGCATATCATTTTCTTACTACAATGAAAAATTCGATACATATAAAATTTTGAGTTCTACCTTCGTTTTCTTGTCTTTATAGTTGTTCCAGAGACGCCAAGACGGTACCGTGGACTTCTACCGGGGCTGGGCGGACTACAAGACCGGCTTCCCTTCCAACCTGAACGGCGAGTTCTGGCTGGGGAATGACAACTTGTACCGCCTGGCTGTGCAGAAAGTCTACCAGCTCAGGGTGGATTTGGAGGATGTGGAGGGAGAGACGCGGTACGCCGCTTACGACACGTTTGCCATCTCGCCTGAATCACAGAACTACAAACTCCACATCGGGACTTACAGCGGTACTGCAGGTGAGGGTGTCGTCTGCTGTTGTCTCATTACTTAATAACGTCAGATTCACATACATACCAAGAAAAAAAATATATGCAGCATATATATATGCAGCAGACATTTCGGTTCTTTGATAAGGAGGGCATGGTTTTACATTGTAACGAAACACAAATGAAACAAAAACAAAAACAACAAAACATACAAACAAATATGGGGCACGGAAATTGTGACATATTTTGATTTTCTATTCATGGACATTTGGACCTAAACATCATACAATGAAAGGGTCTAATAGGGTCAATTAAACAAAGACCTACCACAAAATCTTTTGAAATCTATGAAGTATATTATTGTTTTTATGAACACATATTGATTTACCTCTCTATCTACCAATCTTTATTTTAATTATTTTAGATAATGTGCATCTATATTATCTCATTCAAACGTTTAGCATTGCGGTTGTCCTTTGGCAGTAAAATTCTCTATTTTCTAAAGGAGACAGCTTGAGGTACCATGACGGGAAACCATTCAGTACCAAGGACAGAGATAACGACGAGAGCCCGTCCAGCTGTACTCAGTTGCTCAAAGGTGCGTGGTGGTACGGGGCCTGCCGCCACTCCAACTTGAACGGCCTGTACCACCTGGGTACTCATGGGAGTACCGCTGACGGCGCCATCTGGAGCCACTGGAAGGGTCCTTACTACTCCCTGAAGCGCACGGAGATGAAACTCCGACCAGCTCCATAATGTCATACATTGTCCTTTTGTTTTATTTGTTTACTTGCTTGTGTACAGTGTATGTGATTGGGCGTTTGTGTTTGTGTGTGTTTGTGTGTTATTTGATGGCCCGTTGCGTGTAGACGTGCGACCCATGCATTTTAAAGGCCCATTATGTAAGTTTAGGACAATACAAAAAGTATATTTTCCGGCCATTTCTTTACATAGTAAGTTGACTTTACACTTAAGTATTCCAAAACAATATTCAGGGAGAGAATATGCAACATCGTTGCTCCATAGAAATGTTTTTAAAAACTGTGAAAGAACTCACATTCAAACCTCTGGCCACACACACATTGGCTGTGCTAGGCCTTGTGTCAATTACCACCCCAGTGGGGTGCCAACTGGTAGCTCACCAGTTACTGTAAGACCTCATCATTACCAGACTTTTTCTTCAAATCTAAAGCGATAATGACCTCAGTTTGTTGATGCTGAACAAAATAGACTAAGTTCATAATAATATACTGCCTCATTTGAAAGATATGAGTGTTTCCAAGAAGCTAATCATGATAACATGTGCCCCTGTCTAGATAGCCCGGCCGTTATACATGGGGCGTACCCAACTAATTATCCCCCCTATAGGGGGGGGCTTCCACTGTATGTTGTTTGTTGTCCACTACCAAACCGGTGTCACCTCGAACTGAACAAGGACTGTTTTTGTGCACAAAACATAGGTCAGAAATGTGAAATAATGACGGAAAAGTGTTGAAAAGTGATGGAAAGTGTTGATAACACAGAGATTTGGTATATTTAGAATATTTCAATTTTTTGCGCAAAATCTTACATAATGGGCCTTTAAGCCGGTCGCTGTGTTTCCGATATTTATACTAGGGTGATGTGGACTTGTTTCTTCTTTGTACATTAACATAATCATAGCGCTAACATTAGAAACACGTCTGTAAAGTTATTTCAGGATTAGTTGCCATTCTCAATAGAGATCTACATGCATTCCAAATCGTTAAAGGTGGAAGTATTGAAGCCTTTTATACCCATCGTTTTTTATCGTTTGTGAACTTGCACATGGTAAATCGCATGTAGTATTACTTTATATAATGCATGTATGCGTATGTGGTGTAGATATAAATAATAATCAAAATTCATGTCTAAAATAGGACTTTTTTTAATCTGTCTGAATGATATGATGAAAAAAGACATTTTTAAAAATGTTTTTCCGCCGTTGTTATCCAATCTTATTCATTTACATGGTTGCGTTTGTTTGTTTGTTTGTTTTTGTTTGTCGCGATCGGTGTTCTGGTATGTTTTTTTTTTCTATTAAACGAGACATATGCTTTGGAGTCATTTAGATTGAAAAGCAAAAAACAAAACCTTTTCCCCTAAAAAGGCTGATTCCATCATTTTTGTTTATTTCTTTTCAAATATTTACATTAATGGTGTAGACGACGCCATATTGTTGCAATAAATATTCCTGTTATATTAAAAAAAACACTCACATACAGCTACAACACACACTCCTGCACATACACACACGCACACACAC
Organism: Branchiostoma floridae x Branchiostoma japonicum; assembly: GCA_013266295.2. Taxonomy (NCBI): domain Eukaryota; kingdom Metazoa; phylum Chordata; class Leptocardii; order Amphioxiformes; family Branchiostomatidae; genus Branchiostoma; species Branchiostoma floridae x Branchiostoma japonicum. The sequence continues at coordinate 11,295,562 of CM023838.1, forward strand.
ACACAATCACACAATCAGAAATACACTCAAAAACACACACTCGGTCACACAAGCACACACACATGTACCGTTACAGCCAAATTTTGGAGATTTAGTACGATTTAGTGCCGCATTATTTCTTTGAACAAATCTACATAAACATTTACTCTCGCTCTACCCACGCTGCATGAAACCCGTTCATTTTACCTAAGGATGTGTTCAGTGTTCTGTCTATTTACCAAAATAATAATTCTCAAGTCAATATAATTGAAAACGTGACCTAATGTCATGTTAGGAATGTGCGGAGTACAGGGGTGTAGAAAACATTCAAGGCCACAGCAAAAGTTAAACTTAAACAGTGTGCTGACGTAAAGTACGAGTTTTGTTTAACAATTTATTAGATAAAAATCCAAACTTTTTTTGTAAAGGTATTGAGTTAGGATTGCACTGATTTAGTCCTTAGGCCAGTTGCGGTCACTGGATCCTATTATGCCTGATATGGTTTAATAGAGAAATCTTCAAGTACATTCTACGGTGAAAAATTTCTTATAAACTAGCAAGACACTATCGAAATAGCCAGGCAGTCAGGCCCCGGTGGCGGCTAGACAATCCCTGGCGATTCTGGTAGTGTCTTGCCGGTCTGTTTGATTTTGTCATCGACCGGAGGATCTGCTTGGAGATTACCGCAATCTATCCCAACAAATTGATGATGAACATAAATGGTTTGCTTACTATTTAAACATTTTCAAACATTCGTCTGGCTCAGCCAGCACGTCGGCAGAACATACTGCACCTGCGCAAAACCCGTAATGTATTGTGCATAGCACTTTAGCAGAACGTCTCATATATGGTTGTATTGGAGCATATAAGGTTGACAGCCTGTCTGTAGTTTTTAGATGTTGTATAGAAAAAGATACTGTCTGCAACAGGCAAAATTTTGATGCAACGTTGACCAAACATGCAACGAAAACCGTGAAAAATCAGGGTTTTGCGCAGGCGCAGTACGTTCTGCCGACGTGCTGGCTCAGTCAAACAGTAGCAGAAGTCATCGAACACCAGCCAACCACAACCATCCTTGGTTACAAGCGTCCACTGGCTGTGTGGAGTTCGGGATGCCATATATGGTTATGTGTGACACAGAATTAACGCGAGACTTGTTCCATCCGAGACGACGATATAGATTAGGTAGCTGAACTTACCCAACCAGTTAGACCAGGTGACAGCAATTTTTCTGTTAGACAATTTTCAGTTCAGTTCAGTTTATTCTCCGATGAGTTCCGATCCGTAAATATATATTTTAAAAAAATGTTAGGATCATATCTTAAATAAGTGTAGCACGTTCAGGCCTGCAGCAGACCATCCGTCCACCCCCATCATTTTTCACTATCAGTTTATTCAATGCAGGTAAGAATTTTTTTCTTCTATTTTTGGGGGGTTAAATTTCAGCTAGAATGATCTTAGAAAGGACAAGTCGGCACCATAATCTCTCAGCAAATAATCAGCAAATATTTGACCCGATTTACCTAAAGAAACTTTGTTTCTGAAAGTGCAGTAACATGTCATTTTAGGGAACTTGAAATGTATGTGTGAGTTGGATAACCTTATGGCTGAAAACATAACCTTAGTGAGGGTAACTAGTGATTATAACACATTTTGTGTGAAGCTTCGTGTAAACAGTAATGATGCAATAACCACAGATTGGTCTAAATTAGTTGGTTGAGAGGTCACTGGTTTAAATCATTTCTCACTTCTCTGGCTAGACATTGTGTCCCCTAGCCTGGTAACAAGACCGCCGTGAGCTCAGCGCTATCCCTTCGGCGCCGAGTGCGTTTGGGGCCGCCAACCGGGCCTTAATTACCACGCTTTGGGGGGGGGGTAACTTTCTTCGCTCACAATGGCTATAGAAGACTGAGCGTAATACAGGAAGTCAGATACAGGGAAACCAGCTGGAGATAGGTCCGTGACATAACTCGCCTGTGCTTGGTAAAGGCCTGCGCCGAAAAATTACCGCCAAGCCGACCAAAGGTTTGGTACCCAGGCTATGTCCCCTTAGTCTCCACCAGACTAACAACGCGGGTTCGAAAAAAGTCAAATTTAGCCAATAGGGAGAATAATTAAACAGGGGAGTTTGGCCACCGTAGAGTTTATTTGCCTGCTTCAGACGGGGAAATCAACCCACCCGTGGACTGACTCTCCTGTATCATCCACATTAGAACCAGAATGCATGTGGGTGGAAAGTGATGTACTAGGAGCATCATATTTGGGTGTTTTCGCAGACAATAAGAAGGCGGATTATATTTTGGCATATTTGAAAACAGTCAAACCTGGCCAAGTAGACCACCCAGGGGAACACTCAAATTTGGCCTACTTGAGCAGGTGGTCTATTTGAAGGAAATCAGACCGACGCAAGATCACAGAGATATGGCAGTTTACAAGTGTTTTAATAAACCATTATCGCATCATCATCATCAAGGTGCATGTATAGTTACATGCCATCATTCATGACATCCATTATTTCAGCATCGACTCAATTCTAGTCTGCTTAGTGGAAACTTGACGTTTACTCCATATGGCACTCAAGATGTCGTCTGCAGTGTAGAATACATTCAGGGCCTTCCCATACCCTTCATTTGCACAGAAGGCCTGTGCCTGTTTCACCATGTCCAACAGCTGGTTCAAGTCCAAGTTGTTGATTTCTTCATTTCCAGTCGGCTTGGAGTTTCTCTTCTTGCTGCTGGGCTCGTTGTTGTCGTAGTCCTCCAAGAACTTTCTCTTTCTCTTCAAGATGTTTTGGATTTGGGTCTTCCCCACGCCGAAGTCCTTGGCAAGGTTGCGCGCTGACGTTCCACCCTTCTCGTATCGCCGGATCACGTCGACCTTTTCTCCAAGCGTCAAAGCCTTCTTCTCCACCTTCGGTTTGGTTGCCATCGTCTCCGTACTGAATTAACTGAACGCCAGTTGAAAACCCTCCACTTTATAGCACTCGCTAGGAAGTTGTCTGAAACCTCGGCCGCCATTTTCTTTGTTTAGAAAAAGAAAAGATTAATCACAAGCTTGGGTTGGAATCGGAACAAGATTTGCAAGATAAATCCCGCGGTCTGTTCAATCGGTGACAGAGTTGTTGACCAGCCTTTCTTTAAAGTTGATCATCACATACCGACGTTTGTACTTTTCCGAAAAGCTTGTGTCAGAAACCTCCGCCGTCATTTTCTTTGTTCCCATAATTTATTCACGAGCTTGGGTTGAGGTCGGAGCAAAATTTGCAAGAAAATTCGAATGTTAATATCCCCACGGTCTGTATGAATCGTTCAATCGGCACCAGAGTTGTCGACCAGACTTCTTTTTCTTCAAGTTAATTATCACGTCCCTACGTTTGTACTTCTTTGGTACATTTTTAAACCGATTTTTCTCGAAGCTTCTGTGAGTTGCTTACAAGATTCTCCACTTGGGATATTTCACCAGTATCATGGGTGAACAGCTAGCTGAATAAAGAATAAAAACACCTTTAAACACCAACATTTTTAAGCCATCAAATCACCAATAGTAGATGTCATTTCTTTTTATTCAAACATCGTCTGCAACAAATAAACTTACATTTTGTAGGTAGATTGTACAGTATAATCAAACCGCACGCAAAGTTTTCACCTATACATGTATATAGTAGTCTGTTCCAATGACCCAACATCGTGACCCGGCCGGCGCCATCTTTAATCGCTCGGCCGACAAAACTCACAAAACACAACGTAAACAGGTCGATTCTCTCAAAAAAAAACCCGCAAGTTTTCGTGATGATGCGGTCGTCATGGAAAGGTTTTGGTCGCGCGTGGTCCCGACTCGAGCTGGCCGCGGTCGCATCAGGCAGGTGGTCTACTTGGGCAGAGCGCTTAATGCTTGTGCCTGTTGGAAAATATTTTCGGGACCGGGGAAAACCGGTCTATTTGGCCAGTAGGTCGTCTTGACAAAGTGGTCGCATAGGCAGGTTTGACTGCATTCCATAAATGGCTTGGTCATCTGTTGGTCGCTGTGCAATTTAGGGAGGAAATTACGGAACCAACTATGGACAAGGGTGTATGACAAACTTTGTTGTTTTGAATTTACTTTACCACCAATTTCAACATAATTGTACAATAATGTCACAGACTGGCAGAATATAAACAAACATCGCTGACAGCTGTGTTCCCAGCTTTTGCACGCGCTGTTATTTTGGCACCTCCAATTGGCACTCATTATTATTTTTTTATTCTTTGCTTCAGGCCAAAGGCCCATATAAAACAGAGAAGCAGTAACAGACATACAAATACACATAGATAAGATATATACATATGTTTAAAAAGTACGGCCAATGCAGACTTCATGTCTGCAATAATGTGTCCAAAACTGACTGGAGGAGAAGGCCTCCGAGCGGAGGAACAGTTTAACAATTGCGTTCTCGGACGCTATCAAACGAGAGGCAAACGGATATAGCAACTTCCGAAACCTGGCATCAAACGTGTCAACACGCGTCTGCACAGATAGGTCACTGTTACTCGTACTTCTCGGCTGGGATAGTAAAATTTGGGGGCAATAGGGTAGGGTTCATTCAACTCACTGTGTAAAGAAATGGCCAGAATTGACTTTTGGTATCATTCTAACGTTACAAAACGCAGCCTTAAGATGATACTGTTCCATCCGAGAAAAAAAAAGGTGTCTGAACCAACCCGACTAGTTACACCAGGTGACAGCAGTCAGACCCTTTAGATATTACCGACCCCCTTTTAGACAATGCTTTGGTTCATACGTAGACACCACAAAAAATGTTATGCCATCTCTTTGAGTTCTTTGTAAGAACTAAGAAACTTGTTACAACAATCTTTTCTTGTTATTGACCTATTCAAGGTTTGTATGGATTTTTTTTTTTCATTTTTCTTTGTTAGATTTTATCTGGGGTGATCTAAAGAATTGGTGTAAGGACCAGACCTGTCCCCGTACCTGTCCATATACCTACATTTTTTTTATTTATTCAGAAACAACAAAAACAGTACAGGACGCAGAGGGGCCGACTCAAGTTAATAACTTATGTTAAAGCCACCTCTGGACAAAATACAGAATTTACATGTCAAATAAGAATAACAAATACAATAGTGAAATAAATATACAAATAAATATACAGGCCTTCTTTTTAGTGGAAATAAGATCTAGATAAACGTATTAAATTATAAATGGCAAATAATACAATATAACAATGTTCAAACAAGCGCAAGTCTACTTCCCCACCCCGTTCTATCACCATCCTCGATAATACTCGTAGGATGGGGGCCACCATCCATCGATAGATATCGTGGTAGCGGAGTACTCTTATACTATGGAGTATACCATCCTCGATAGTATATCGAGTCTGAGCGATGGTGCCATACTCTGGGTGGTGACGGGTCACCGTTTCAGGGAATGCTCACCGCTAAGCAGACCTGCGCGAAGCCTGACGGGAACCTGGGAATGACCCCGAACCAAGATGGCGGCGCCCAGTTGATGTGACGCGCCGGATTGAGTAAAAGAATACTCCATACAATAAGTCGTAGTACGGTCACGATATGTCAAAATGAGATTGAGACAGCAGTGAAGAGGAGCCAGTCCAGGTTGGCAGGACAGTTCCATACCTTATACCTGTGACCCCACGACCGCACCAAGCTAGTACTGACCGTACTACATGCGGCGCCATGGCATAAATTTGGGGAAATGCGGAAGGAAGCCATAATTTTGCTGCCAAAATCTCTAAGGTAAATACGTATATAAACATTTTTCACATCCCTTATCTTATTACAGCACAAGACTGGTAACTTTAATGTAGTTTCAGGACAAGAAGAGCCATATAGCACATGAAGAATTTTGTTTTGTGTGGGGGAGGGGGTGGGTTCTGCCTACTGTTTCACCGACCACCGACCGCATCCAAGCCTAATAAAAAGCAGTGTACAGAAGTTAAAACACCTTTAACGCTCTAGATACATTACCCATGCAATTAGGAATGGGAAACACCCTGCATTTACGAGTATTTTTCAAGATATAACGTGTAACTAGAAAGGTAACATTTGCAAAGCAAAATAAATATTATGTTTACCTTCTATGCTTACCTTTATGTTAAATATTATGTTTACCTTCGCATATGGTATGCTCAGACACATTCATATATATGGTCAGACAGGAGTCTAAATCCCTCCTACTATAAAATTGCAACATGATGTAACCTAACTCTAGTCACCATGGTAACAGACAGTCTGGTTCAGGTCATTGAGATCATTGTTTTGAGAAGAAGAAGAGGAAACGTAGCAAAAACAACAGGTAAACATAATAAACACTCGAGTGAAGGCTCTTTTTAGTGAGTGATACACCCCGCAAAATATCCCCCTCAGGTATTAAGTGCTTAATCTACCACTGGAAACATGAATCTACCCTGGGCGCGATGCCCCATCAAGGGCTTTGCCCAGTAATATACGTACATGTATATAGATGGATAGAATGAATATTGCTTCCTTAATATTTACATACTACAACATAATCTGTTGAATTATTTCGACCAATATAGTCAGGTCTCTTTTCTATTGACAGACAGTATACCACTGTAACCTTGCAAACCACATATTTCATGTTGAAAAGAACACAAAGATTTCATTATCTATTTGTTGTCAGATTTGCCCCATAGTCAGTCAATTAATGCTGAGCATAAAATGCCCCCAACACCTTAAACCACACAGAAAAACAAGTTGTTTAATGTTAACAGCATACCTTCCTGCACTATGCAACCTAGGAGATTTTACCCCCAGGCACAATGCATCATGGGAATGGGAAACTGGTGCAAACTGGGGGAAGGAGGCATTTCTTCCCCTGATATCATTTTATTGATGATTGATTAAAGCAACAAGGTTCAAAGCAAATAATCAAGAGCTAAATATATTCTAGTAACACAAGAACAGTGGGAAAGCAAGTTATGTTTGTAGGACATGTTTACAAATTATTAAAATTAACAGCATTCTAGGCTGTTGCTCTCTATGTGTGCTCTCTATATGTGTCTCTCTATATGTGCTGAAATATTCTATTACAAACTTTAATAATTTAGGAAGAATACTTTTTCACCCATCATGATCAACTACTCTTCATAAAACATTTTCATGTATGTCCTGTTTCTACACAAGCATGTTTTTTTTTTCATTTTTCCAGACAAGAGCAAAAGCTGGTGAAAACACGAAGTCAGTCGATGGGAGGAACACCATGATGAGTTCAAGTCTACACTACATCTCATTGACCGGGAGGAGAAAAAGGCTCTGGTGGACAAACTTTGGCGAGATGCATCAGAGAGGACTTTCCTTCTGTCATTGGAGAAGTACCCAGGTTTGTTCTACTTAAACATGAGGGAGGATACTTTAGATTGGCAACATTTGCAATTTTGTTTTCATGGACGGTTATCAAAGTCATACAAAGTGTCGTTTATATATATTTCTGCCATCTGATGTGCATAATACATGAATATGTATTTGAGTTTGAATTGGCATCAATCTATATTTCCTCCAGATGGCCAGGCCATACCCACAAAATTGGGTTGGCAGCTGAAGAATGTCAACAAGAGGCTCAAGTACAACAGCATTGGCAAGTCCCCACAAGACTCAGTATTCCCACAAGTGATTAACTTTGTGGATGCCCTGCCAGCCAACCTAGCCTGGTACAGCTACACACAGCTAGATTTGTTGGTGAGTTTGTCTAAAATTTTCATCCCATACATCAAGTTTAAATTATGTAGGAGTCTGCTTGGATTCACAACTGATTACTCTCATTACAAGATAATATGGTTATAATATATAACTTATATATTATACTCGAAGGGAAAACATGAGAGCCCTGTTAGAAAGTCAACCTTTTGTAGTGCTATCATCATCATCATCTTTTGTTATCAGTAAGTCATTGTCATACACAAATTTGTATGTTATGCACATCTGGGAGTTTTAATGATCTCTGACTGCCAAATAAAGTAACTTAATACTGTCTTGTCATGTTATTTATCCTCAGGAGGAGGGTGCTGTCCCTAGATTGGTACAAAGACAGGCGATTGAAGCACTGTGTCTGAAGAAAAGTGCAGAGGAAGAGCTGAGAATGCACTGGCTTATAAGGACTGGAATAAGGGAACTTGAAATAATTGGAGAATCATTGCAAGCATATAGTGCTGCTTATACTGTGGGGGCTGTAGCAATGCTAGTAGGAAAGCGTGATGCGATAGAAAGCCATCTGCACTTTGCCTACGGGTTGTTAGGGACAAAAAATCCAGATCTTCCTAATGTACCCACAAGGGGCAGTGCTTCAGACTTGTACTTATCTACTGACTTGGCATATCTGATACATGTAGATAGTGAATCTGATGCTCTTTTTAGCTTTCACAACAACACAACATAGGGATTGGTTGCACTATGCCATTTTAGCACAATGAAGTTGTCCAAGGTGAACTAAGCTTATATTACTGTTGTTTGAAATGACATTTAGTCATTGGCTTTCAGGATGGTCCTTGCACATTTATGAACTTGAATTGTAGATCATATTCGCAACTTCATGACAGCATGTAGTATCTTGTGTACTCTTGAAGTAACTAAAGATGTACAGTAGGTGAAGTACATGTATGAAGATAAGGATGGGACTTGTCAAGACATGTCAAAGATAAAGCCTGTGTCAATTTCTGTGCCAACTTGAGCAAAATACTAAGTAAAATTAGGTTACTAGTATATCAATCTGGAGCTTTGTTGAAATTACATTAACTGTGTTCAATCATTTGCTTATATACCAGTAGTTACATGTAACTGTACCGTACATGAAATTAATACTGTGCAGAAATTTGTATCTGAAAAGTATACATTTGAAACATGGCTTCACATAAAATGGTGTCTCAGAATAGGTGTACTCCTGTTTTTGGCGACGCCTCATGGGCGAGCCAAATGGTACAGTATTGTGTGTGATTTGCAAGAATTCTAGGAATTGTACAGGAATTTTATCCACAGGTATGGAATGTCCAGAGGAATGTCTCACAGCCCTGGAATTTTGCTGGCCCACATCTACAATGTATGCCCACATTGACCTACTTAGTGAAATTGCTGGAAACCCTTGGGAGATATGGAATGTTTTCTGTGAGCCCCAGGGCTTGTTCACTATACACTTAGGGGATGGTAGGGGTGATATACTGAACTGTGCTGTACTATATCTGACTAGACTTATATTAACAGGTAACATGGTACTTGTATACTTTCCTTATCATAGAATACTGTATATCATCTGCACCAGTATAAGAATAAACATCTATAGCCATCAGCTTCATTGCATCTGAACAGGTACTTATATATCGTTATTATAAAGTATACTATGTCCTGATGTGATTAACGTTAGCTCACCCCAGCTGGTCGAGTTCCCTTTGCACAATTCCACTGTTATGCCTCGATTTCACTACTGATGAGGATATTTGTGCTGACGGTGCCATACATTGAACACAAACCCTACCAACATCTTCCGTCGCCATGGCAATGTACTTTTCATTGCCAGTCTTGTTATGTTTATGTCTTGGAGATTATGTCTTTCAGTAACTTTGCTCATAACTTTTGTTCAACCACGATATGCTGCTGGTGCAAATGTATTACGGTCATTTCTTTCAAGTGCAGTAGCATTTTTTAATAAAAATGTTCAAATGTATCATTGCATACATAATGCATTAATCGTCAAAGTTGAATGACACCTATTATTACCTACATGAAAAATGAAGGTAGTATTTTTGGTATGTCTTTGTGTGTTAATTTGTGCGTGTCTGTGTGTTAATTCGTGTTTGTGTGTGTTATTCAATTAGCAATAAGACCTTAGTAAGGTTTGATTACAAACAAAATATTAGAAATAGTGCCTGCCATGAATGATTCTGTCGAAATCAACTTTCCTTGTGTTCAGCAAAGCTATTTGATAAGCACAGTGTTTCGAAAAACAGGATCTCGACGTTAGGTGGGTTAGATCAAGGAAGTTAGACGGAGAAACTCCTTGGTTAGATGATACCCTGTCAGCATTGATATTTCTCCACAGTTACTCAGCAACAAATTACTGGTGATAAACCATGACGTCAGCACGGGAATTCTTACAACGACTTTGTAGCACAGGCTTTCAGAAGTAAACCAGCCAAATTTGAAAGACGTCGTTGTATTCTAGCTGAGATATGAAAAACCAAAACGTCGTGGACGCTGGCAAAGTGAGGCCGCATATGCCGACGCAATGTTCCTTTGCTGCAGTTTCACTGTATCTCGCTAGGGTACCTACACTTGTTTTTAAAGTGTTACAACTAGATTGAAAGATGGAGATGTGATGTCATGGCAAGTCTAACGACAAAAAGTGCGTTTAACGTGATTATTAGTTAATTTTATTGAAATAATTGCCCGAATTCCTCTCAATTATTACACGCTGCACTTTTGATACATGTCGCTAGGGCAATTTTTAACGGGTTTTTGTGTCAAAATTAAAGAAATTGTTTAGGACACGGTCCAATTTACTCTGTTTAAAGTCACATGGTATTGTAGGCTATCCAGTTACAAAATATGGATTACCTGTATTGCTTTGAACGCGATCTATTTGGCTCTAAAGTGTTCTAGGAACCAACGCTACCGACTACATTTGCGCCTGACTGAAATTGAAGACAGGTGAATGTCCTGTATGTCCACAAAGGATGACGGAAGAGCAAATCTATTAACAACACAGCAAGAGCAGTATATTAGCCTAGTACTGTGCAAGTTTCGTGCCGATATATCAGATTCTTCTTGTTTTATGAAAGAAAGCGCACTTCTGTAAGATGCGACCTACAATCGTCTATGAGAAACATACGGTATTGTCGGACAACGCCTTGCCAAAACGGCGGAGTTCATAGATCGCTTAGAATTAAACAGATTTCTTTCAAATCTGACTAATCAATTTGTGGATGCTTTGATAGTCGATACGGAAATTCCCATGCCGAATCCACAATTCATTGTTGAGTTTCTATCATTTAAGGTTTTGGCGATTACGGTAAATCGTATTTTTTGTCTCAGATATGAACAAGTAATGTTTCTAAATTCTAGGACAAACAAGGTGCGGACCTCATGTTATGAATATAGGGTATCATTCTGCATACCATAAAGTTGGTTCAAGGGTATTGGTCATCATTTCTACCCAAAAAACCTGTTTTGGCCTCAGGAAAGCAATTGCGCTATTACATACCATAAACCAGATGCACATCTGAAGTCAAGGAACCAACTTGTGTACCGGTATCACATTCTTTTGGATGAATTGACAAAATTATGCTACCTAGATGCATATATAATGTGAGTAAAGTATTGCAAGCCCAATAAAGTTGGTTTGGAGGAAATCGGTCATCGTTTCGCGATATCGAAATTTTATGCCGAAAAATGCTGTTTTGCCCTTAATTGATGAAATTATGATATTTTGGGAAACAAGATGCATTTATGATGTCGGGGCAGTCTCCCGAACCCAATAAAGTTGGTTTGGAGGAAATCGGACATCGTTTCGCGATATCGAAATTTTATGCGGAAAATGCTGTTTTGCCCTTAATTGATGAAATTATGATATTTTGGGAAACAAGATGCATATATCATGTCCGGGCAGTCTCCCGAACCCAATAAAGTTGGTTTGGGGGAAATCGGTCATCGTTTCGCGATATCCAAATTTTATGCGGAAAATGCTGTTTTGCCCTTTATTGATGAAATTATGATATTTTGGGAAACAAGATGCATATATCATGTCGGGGCAGTCTCCCGAACCCAATAAAGTTGGTTTGGGGGAAATCGGTCATCGTTTCGCGATATCCAAATTTTATGCGGAAAATGCTGTTTTGCCCTTAATTGATGAAATTATGATATTTTGGGAAACAAGATGCATATATCATGTCGGGGCAGTCTCCCGAACCCAATAAAGTTGGTTTGGGGGAAATCGGTCATCGTTTCGCGATATCCAAATTTTATGCGGAAAATGCTGTTTTGCCCCTAATTGATGAAATTATGATATTTTGGGAAACAAGATGCATATATCATGTCGGGGCAGTCTCCCGAACCCAATAAAGTTGGTTTGGGGGAAATCGGTCATCGTTTCGCGATATCCAAATTTCATGCGGAAAATGCTGTTTTGCCCTTAATTGATGAAATTATGATATTTTGGGAAACAAGATGCATATATCATGTCGGGGCAGTCTTCCGAACCCAATAAAGTTGGTTTGGGGGAAATTGGTCATCGTTTCGCAATATCGAAATTTTGTACAGAAAAATGCTGTAACCATAACCTTGTTTACCAAACCTATTTTAGCTGCCGTGTCTCTTTTGTCCTCTCTGCAAATACCCTATGACCATTTGTTACATGATTTCCACAGGGGTTATATCTGCTCTGAAACTGTTGCCTGGAAATTGGTCTTGCCTGTTGATTCACCATACTTTGGGAGAGACTGTCAACAGTTTATGTACTGGGTAACTTGTCATCAATCTAGTGCTAGTGCTAGTCTGCTGAGACTGAACTGCTAAAGATGAGTGATAAAACCACATACTGTTCCTACATGAGTGCAATGACATTGAGCTGTGAAGAAATTAAACTTTTCTATGTAACATTATGAGTGTTTGCATCTTGTTTTAAATGTTAGCCTTTGATTAAACCAGTCAAGTTATCGTAAACTTTTACATGAGGTAACTTTCACGACGCGTGTTAAGTAAAACGAATAACTCCATAGATAATACAATTAAAACCTACAAAACAAGACCTCTTGTTAGGTTTCAGAGGAATCAACCTTTCAGCCTAAACAGAGGAATCATTGGTATTGTAATGTACAGTCATCACTTTGTAGCTTGACTTGTACATTGATCATTTTGCATTAGACTCACACTACATTTCAGTGTGAATTCATTGGCATGAATGTCATGATGCCAAGTCGGTCAACTGTTGAAAAGATACCAAAAGAACGTGTCAAGTACTTTTTTCTCCATACCCCATAAAATCCTTTTTGCAACACCCTTTGCCATACATGTGTATATCAAAGGTAAGCACGGTGCATGCTGGGAATATCTGGAGGGGACTTCTTGAAAGTACTGATGCTATCTGATTCAGCATGTACATACAGCCTACATGACTAATGGGAACCTACATGTATTAGTAATTGCCTTTTGGCTTAAGTATCTATTGAGAGCTCCTCTACAACTGGTTGACATGTAGGCGCTACCAGCCAGCCCTTCCCCAACTAATGTTATATGTACTATCCCCAACTAATGATATACATGTATGTGCTATGTGTTTGATATTTTATTGGGAGGGGGGAGTATATTGATTTAGTTGCTTCATTTCCTCCTTGTTTTGGCTTTACAGCAACAATCATGTTCAAAACGAATTGTAAATGTTGGGCCTCCACGTTTCTTCCTAAAACTGATCAGGAACAGTTGTGTCAGAGAAAAAGGTGGCAGTACAAAACCATATGTTCCTATGTCCCGAAATTCTGCCCTACCTTCACCAAGAAAGAATCAGGATGTATAAGTTCCTGCGATGTACTCCACTCCAGCAGTACAATGTAGTTTGTAGTAGTCTTTGATTATACTGCTGCGGGGTCCCTGACACAGGTAGGCATGCGCAGCAGTCTGAGCTAGTCTTCACATCACGTTTCCAAGCTTCATCCGATTGGTTATTATTTCACTCCACCACTGTAAGTGGAGATGAAATGTTTTGTTTTCTCTCACTAAATCTAATTCTCTAGAGGGTGGGGGGGAGGGTTATTTTCTTTTGGGGGGGAGTTGAATTTAAAAAAAAAATGAGTGAAGTTCAGTTATTTCAGTTAACATAATTGTATTTTACCTGGGGGAGGGATGGGGAGTGAAATGTGCTGCTTTTGTCTAGTTGTAAAAAAGTTTAAAATAGTTTACATCACTTATTAGTCTGTATAGTTTTAGTATTATAATGTACTTCTGCTTTATCCATGACCTGTAGAGCATAAACTGCTGCAACAACCACCTGAGGTATACATTTCTGCATGATCCAGCATATCTAATGTGAGCAGAGTCAATCTATGGTAGCTAGTATGTATATGAATGGAGGATATATACACAGTCCTAACTTGATTGTAGGAAGGGCAATCAGTAAAAGACAAACTTTTGCATTCACACACCTCATCACACCAGTCTCATGTCTATTATTAAGCTGTATCTGTATAGCCGGTATAACCACCCTTCGCTGTAACACACCAGCTTCGCAGGCACGCGGCGCGGCGGCAGCTGGCTAAATTACACCAAACGACCTGTCCCACCTAACCTTTGAACGTCTAACTCTAGACAATCAATTTGTTTAAAACTATCTAGTGACGATGCCCCTACTAGTACTGTACTTGGTGGCAGCGAGTTCCACTCTACGATAGTTCTAGGAAAAAATGAGTTTTTGAACACCTCAATCCTTGGTTGATAGCTCTGGTACTTGAAGGTATGACTATTTCTTGTTCTTTTCCGAGCTGGTATTAGGTACTTAGTACATCCACCAGTTTATTAGTCATTTTGTACATCATGCGTAGTCTGGACATTTTTCGCCATGATGACATTTCCATGACACTCACCTAATAATCTATTCAGCACACACACACACATACATACAGTGACACACATACACACACACAGACACACACACATGATATCGACATCACAACGTAAAAAGTCGTTTGGGATTTTAGCTGCTCTCAAATTATTCAACAAATTTTCAGGTTGTCCTTCGGGGGACCAATTCACAAGGTTTTTAATCCCGAGTTGAGGTCCAGGTATAAGGTATGGAACCTGCCAACCTGGACTGGCTCCTCCTCACTGCTGTCTCCGTCTCATTTTGACATATCGTGACCGTACTACGTATATACGACTCATTGTATGGAGTATTCTTTTAATCAATCCGGCGCGTCACCACTGGGCGCCGCCATCTTGGTTCATTCCTGGGTTCCCGTCTGACAGACAGGCTTCGCACAGGTCTGCTTAGGTTCCGAGGCCACAGAGTCGCTAAGCACGTAGGCTAGTCCATGAGTCCATTCTTAGGCGACTCTGTCGGCCAAGCAGCGGTCCTGCTTATATGAAATTATTAGGTATGTTTTTGTCGTCCAGGAATGTTAAACTTGTTTAAAGTATAATATTTTTTCGCGAGTTTCCTATGTCAAAGTCGCCATAATTCAACGGCTAAGGCTCTGATCGCCACAATACTTGAGTCATTCACTCACCGACTAATTTTCCCTTAGCTTATAAGAAAGTCAGTTAGGGCGCCACAAATAACCTCAAAAGTTGCTGTTCTCTAGAAACTTTACTAGTCGACTGCCGCTGTTCAGCAGATTTTCACGGAAAGCCGCCATATTGGAAATCTGATGGCCTGACCTTTATGTCACTCCAGCATCATGGGACGGTGACCCGTCACCACCCAGAGTATGGCACCATCGCTCAGACTCGATATACTATCGAGGATGGTATACTCCATAGTATAAGAGTACTCCGCTACCACGATATCTATCGATGGATGGTGGCCCCCATCCTACGAGTATTATCGAGGATGGTGATAGAACGGGGTGACTTCCCTCACCCCATAGCGAACCAGACATGGAGACACTGACACCGAAAGGAAAAAGGAGGATCAAGAATTGAAACGATTGGAATCAGTAATGAAATTTTGGGTGATAGCCAGGATTTTGGAATTGACCGAGAAGGAAAATAGAGGGCTACCTCTGAGTAGTAGGGAGATTTTGTCTTTTTCAGAAAATGCTTGAAAATTTACTGTGTTACCTGTAAGCTGATGTAGATTGCCGAGGAGTATTTGTCGTTCGTGTGTGTAAACAGGACAATGGAGTATATACCTACATTGTACATCTGCGTGTTTGTTGCTGTTTATTTTATCCGATTTACCTAATGAAACTTTGTTGCTTGAAACTTGAAACTGTGTTAACTGTGTACGCACTTTACCCCCCATTGGCGACCACGATTTAGTCTTTGTCGAGGCGGATCTACGTCCTCAAAAACAAAAAGCGAAACCTCGCAAAGTCTTCTTGTACAAACGTACTAATTGGGACAAATTTCGTGACGAAATGGAAGATTTCAAAACAGAATTCCTATAGTGAATGGTAGGTGATGCCCAAGTTGATGAAATGTACAATAAATTTACATATAAATTATCCAGCTGTGTTGATAAGTACGTACCTACCAAGATGTCTAATAACAAAAAACACCTTCCGTACATAACCCCTCAACTCAAAAGACTGATGAGGAAAAGAGACCGCTACTATAAGAAGAGAACACAACTGAGAGAAAAGAAAAGCTTAACCAGTTTAAAAAGGAAATAAACAAGAAGATTAAAGAGTGCTACTGGAAATACATTGAAGAAGTGGTACTCGACATAGACCCAACTGATTCTGGACAAAGTAATCCTACTCCATCATGTAAACAAGGCACTAAAAAAATTTTGGAGCTACCTTAAAAGTCTGAAATCCGAGAGAGCCGGGGTACCCCACCTCAGGAACGAAGGAAGGCTTGTCTTGGACAGTAAGGCTAAAGCAGACATATTAAACCAACAATTTCAGTCAGTATTCACAACTGAACCCCCAGGTGACCCTCTGCCCGACATGGGGCCCAGCCCTCACCCATCAATACAGGAAATAAACATAAATGCTAATGGTATCCAAACCTTACTAGAAAACTTAAACCCACATAAAGCATGCGGCCCAGACCATGTCCACGCATGCGTCCTTAAAGAACTTAGCTCTACATTAAGTCCCTTCCTCCAAATGATCTTCCAAAAAAGTCTCGACACTGGTACTGTACCAGAAGCCTGGAAGGAAGCAAACATAGCTCCGATATACAAAAAAGGTAACCGTCTTGATCCGGCTAACTACCAACCCATCTCCTTGACATGTATTTGCTCGAAAATCATGGAACACATCATAGCCAGCACTATGATGTCCCACTTTGACACAAACAACATCTTGTATGACCTCCAACATGGGTTTAGACATGGTAGGTCATGTGAAACACAACTTCTATCTCTTACTGATGACTTGGCCCATAACAGGGATAACGGGATTCAGACTGACCTCATAATTATGGACTTTGCCAAAGCTTTTGACAAAGTTCCACATCTCAGACTGATACACAAACTGGGGAGTGCTCGGACCCAGTGCCTGTAACATCGGGCGTACCTCAGGGTATAGTTCTGGGCCCGATTCTATTTCTAGCATACATTAATGACCTTCCTGAATACGCTGCGCATGCAAAAGTAAGGCTGTTCGCCGACGATTGCATTTTGCAAATGAGTATTAAGGAAGGAGACGATTGCAAAAAACTACAACATGACATTAATAGTATCTGTGGCTGGGAGAAGAAATGGTTGATGGCTTTCAACCCTTCAAAGTGTGAGGTGATGACAGTCCCTTCTTCTAGAAACCCAATAACGTTTCCTTATACCCCCCATGGCCACATTCTGACTAAGGTAAGTACCACCAAATACCTTGGTGTCTCCATTTCCTCAAACTTAACCTGGGGCAAACATGTCGAATCAGTAACATCAAAGGCAAACAGAACCTTGGGAATGCTGAGACGCTGCCTGCGAATCTCAAGCACTGCGGCAAAGGAGAGGGCCTACATGGCTCTGGTAAGACCATCCTTAGAGTACGGCTGTAGTGTCTGGGACCCTCACACCAGGGAACAGGTGAGTAGGGTGGAGATGGTCCAGCGTAGAGCAGCCCGTTTTGTTTACAGTGACTATAGACGCACAAGTCCTGTCACCTCTATGTTGCAAAACCTGGGCTGGCAGTCTCTGGAAGTACGTCGGAAGATCACCCGTCAGGTCATGCTCTACAAGATCTTACATAATTCTGTTTCTGTCCCACACTCAACCAGGATTGTCCCGGTGGCTCGATGCTCCCGCCGCATCAATCACACTCAAACATTGCAGGCCATCGCGAGCAAAAACAACTTCTACAGGCTCTCGTTCTTCCCCCGCTCCATCAGGGAATGGAACGAACTTGAGCCTGGTGCGGCGGTGGCGGGGTCTCTCGCCCAGTTCAAATCAGAACTGGGGAGGTCCCTGCTGCATTGAGCCTCCCCAACACGTCTTGTATATATGTAAATATTATTAATGCACTAACTCACTTGTCTCGTCTTTTGCACACCCAAATCAGTTGTTTATATGTTCCCTTCTTTATTATCCGTTTCTTTCCTTATGTTTTTGCACTAGAGCACCTGTATATAATTATTGTGCAACCTGCCGATAATCCCAGAAATGGGGCTTGGCAGTAACGAAGATGATGATGATGATGCTGAAAGTGAAGTAACATATAATTTTAGGGAACTTGAAATGTATGTGTAAGTTCGGTAATGTTATGGCCGAAAACATAACCTTCTTAGTGACGGTTATTAGTCATTATAACACATTTTGTGGTAAGGCACATTATGTAATCAATGTGTACGTGTCTAAAGGGTGTGCCCAAGATTACAAAATATCACAAAATTCTACCAATTTGAAATGAGCTATTAGCAAAGAAATATTTATTTTTTACTTTCCGTGTTATACGGCCTGTATATGGTATTGTGCCGGTGGCTAATGGTAACTGTCTGGTCAATTGGACACTGTCTTTGGCCACCGTAAGATCTGCTTAGAGATTAATTGTGCCAATCGCAAAGAATGCACGCAACTGCTCACGGTCAGAACGTTTTCAGAAAAACGTGGCAGACGCCCCCCCCCCAAAAAAAAAAAACACGTACAGACAAAAAAACACGTTCGGCGGGTTGTGACCCTCGCTTATATAGAGACATGTTAGTCGAGTCCTTGTTGTTGTCCTATCTGCCCCCCTCCCCCTCTACTCCAAGTGCTACAGATCTTTCTTTGCAGGATGTGGTTGTGATATGTACAGAACAGTTTTTTAAGCCATTATCCGTCCTATAACCAAGATTTTTTTTTTAGATTTGTAACAAGTAGCAGGCAAAAAGCAATTGCTTATATAACGCCTTTTAACCCGTAAATAAGGGAGCGTCAGAAGAATTGGATTATTATATGTTTAAAATTGGAAAACATGTTAAACATATTAAGTACAATTTGTACTTAAACGTAACTGATGTGTAAATGATAGAATGATATATATATATATATATATATATATATATATATATATATATATATATATATATATATATATATATATATATATATATATATATATATATATATATATATATGTCTCTCTTCCTTCAGAATCATTGGGCCGTGGTATCCTGCCTGGCGGGTGGCATCTTTGCCGGGTTCGTGCCTGCAACGTCACGATATGTCCTAGACCGAGGATACACGCCATTACAGTTTCATCTATTTCAAGATATACTAATTGTTTTCATCACCCTGTGCACAATCGTCTGCCGAAGGATAAACATCCGTCCAAAGAACTGGAAACAAACTCTCCACTTAATGTTCCAAGGATTCGGTGGATACGTCAGTATAATCTCCCACATCGCTTCATACGGTTACATCCCTCCGGCCAACGCAGAGACTCTTGTCAACGCCAGTTCTCCGGTTTTCTGTGTCATCCTTTCCTGTATTTTCCTTCAAGAGGTATGATGCAATTTTCTGTGTGTAAACTTAACCCTAAAACCACCGTATGGGCTCAAAATTGACCCAAGGTGTATATAAATATGTGTCATTTCGACATTTCTTGTCGAAAACAAAATTCCTACTTTTGGTTTGTTTGTTTGTATATACGTCTTATAACTTCCCATACTGAAATTGGCTCATTATTTATTGAGTTATCCTACAAAGTTTTTGCGTGGTCCGGTGGGGTCAAAACTGACCACATGTGAGTCTTTTGTTGCCCCCAATATCTCTTTCAGATGATATTTTTGCTTGGATTTTATGCTATCCTTTGAATGACCTCAAAGTTGAATCAGGAAACTCAATAGTTTTGACCCTCGATATGATGTCCAAGTTGCCAATGGAATTGGGGTTAAAGGTCATCAACATGGCTGGCTGTATGCCTCTTCTGAAATCAAATTGAATTATGATAATGAACAGAAGTTATTCACATGCACACCTTATCATGTCAAACTGTCCCTCATAGATTTATGAAACTATGCACACATACAAATCACAAAAAGAGTCACACAAAAAACTGTATTCATGCAAAACATTATGGGGTTAGTTTTGACCCTATACGGTTAGATTTGTCGCAAAAAACCTAAGGTGGTTTAAGGCTTTTAAAATTAAATGCAATCACCAAACACGGGGACCAATATGGGAAAGAAATGGGCCAATAGTAATATTATATCCTATAATGTTACCGTTTCTTTCGATATCATAGAGAATGGAACTCCTTTACTCAATAAAAATCGAAGATTTCAGATTTCCTACAAGTATTTTGGATATTTTGAAGGTATGAAACTGTGAATGGGGCTGTATAATGTAATGTGGTTGAGTACTTCTTTACTTTTTGCGGTTCTCCATATACCACCCACGTATTCTCATCCGGCGATGCGTACTGTGTCACCTTTAAGAGTGACCTTCAAATCAACCGATTGGCAAAATCACAGCCCACCCACCATGCAACCGAAGCTATACGGACAGACACAAACTCATGCAAGTCATAAAACAGAACGCTTACGTTCCCGAAACTAAATTCATTTTTTTAAATAAAAAGACGCCTTTTTCTACACAACCAAATGTTTTTAGCTTCCCGTCTGTCATCTTTCTTCAGCTCTCAGAAAACAGATTCAAAATGGCGGCGGTATTTCGAAACGGGGTCTAGATCTATTCGGACTGGTTCACATTGGGTACTGCCAGCACAGGTTTTTTTACTTATAGCCGCGTTCCCAACCAAACGCAAATAATTTGTTACACGGTTACAGGGAATGGATTCTACCGTGTCGTCCAAGGAATGTATCTATGCATAACTGTTGTCAAGTAAAGAACTACAGCAACAATCAACGTCTACGTCTTAAGAATGAGTCTACCCCCCCTTCATAGTTTAAAAAATACATTTGGTTACGTAATTTTTCAATGACTTACCAACTCGAAGAAACTATTCACGGACTATTTTCTTTTTCTATAAGGTGCCAACCCGTGCGACTATTGTTGGCAGTCTTTGGTGCATAGTAGGTGTTGTCCTGCTGGGTTACGGCAGCTTCGTCAGCAAGGGGTTATCGGTGGAGACTGGGGATGCTGGTCTGGGAATAAGTCTTGCCATAACCGCAGCACTATTCCTGGCCATAATTAATGTTCAAGCTAAAGGCCTGGTGGAATACACCTCCCAAACGGTGATGCTGGTGTACACGTATTTAATCAGCACAATCTGCGCAGGGATATCAGTTGCGGTGTCAGCTTCTTTTATTAATCTCACATGGAACCTAGCACCGCTATCTGCCACTATATTATCTATAAGCTTTGCCTGTGTTGCCTTGAGAGTGTTTTTGTTCTACATAGCCCTGAAGCTAGTTGAGGTCAACGCAATAAATGTCCTGTTTCAGGTTCAAGTATTTTCGGCCTATGGCCTACAGTGGGCAATGTTAGGCTTTTCTCCTACAGTTCTAGAGGGCCTCGGACTAGCTTGTATTCTGATAGGAACGTCTTGTGTGTTGATATGGGAGGCGATTGTCCGCTGGAAGGGTGACAAGCACATGGCATTCATGAAAATACTCAATTTTAAATCACCTTGAAAATAAGCGTAGAATACGAAGATTGGCACGTGAGTTTCAATGTCTACAATACTGGAAAATGTTTTGCAGATGCTTTTCACTCTACACTTTCCGACTTTTAGAACAATGCTGAAATCTGCTTTAAAGATTGGCATTGGATTTATATGTACACACGTGTTCGTTGCAAGCATGACTGACATAGTATTGCGTTCATGGAGCGACTTGACTTTAAGTTTATTATGACATCATCAAACAGGTAGGGACTTGAAAAATTCAATTCTAATTTTTGGAAAGCCCTCCATGTTGTTTGTTAGACTGCACGAGTTGGATTTACCAATGGTAGTAAATACAGGTAAAGTTTGGTAATGTTTACTTTGTAAATAGTACCTGACTTATCAATGGCAGTAAATAAAAGTCAATCTTGGTACTTTCATTTACTACGGTAACCATTGTCAACTCGTTACAAAGTGAACATTACCCGACTTTACTGGCATTTACTGTCATTGGTAAATCCAACTTTTCGTGCATTGTTAGGTCAGCAGTGACAATGCTTATACAGTAATCTTCCCGAGTTACAACGCTAGTAAGGAAGTTAGATTAGAAATAAAATATCTAGAAATAAACAGGAAGTTGATTACCTATTAGTATTTTTTGGGTGAGATATGTAATAGTTTTCATTTCTTATTTCTTATTTTGTTATCCTTAGCAACTGTACTGTTTTATCGTTACTTTAACCCTCAAACCACCGTAGGTTTTTTGCGACGAATCTTACCGTATGGGGTCAAAATTGAGCCCATAATGTTTTGCACGAATACGGTTTTCAGACTCTTTTTGCGATTTGTATGTATGTATAGTTTCATTAATCTGTAAGGGATCGTTTGACATGATTAGGTGTGAATAATTTCTGCTCATTATCATAACCTGATTCAATATTGCGTTCAGTCAAAGCATGAGGTCATGACAGTATAAAGCTCAAGCGAACATATCATCTGGAAGAAATTTCGGGGACAACAAAAGACGCAGATGTGTTTAAAATGCATAACATTTTTCTGGGGTCAATGTTGACACGGTTGATCACAAAATACAAATTACATAAGTACGGCTTACAAAACACAGTTCATGACTGGCTTAAATACTACCTTTCGAACAGAAAACAATATGTAACCAATGGCATTTACAAATCACAACATAACTCAATAACATGTGGCGTTCCACAAGGATCTATCTTGGAACCCTTACTTTTTCTAATATATATAAACGATTTAGCACACGTATCTCAAAAATTATGTACTCTTCTCTTTGCAGACGACACAAATCTATTCATGTCTCATAAGAACCTCAACATTTTAGTAAACACCATGAATGAAGAACTAAATAAAGTAAAAAAGTGGTTTTAAGCAAACAAATTGTCTTTAAATGTTAAGGAAACAAATTTAATAATATTCGCAGGTAAAAATAGAAAATACACGAAGGAAAACGTGCAAATATTCATAAACAACAACCTTATTACTCAAGTGACGCACACTCGTTTTCTAGGGATTTTAATAGATGCAAAATTAACATGGAAAAATCACATCGATCTTATTAGTAAAAAATATCAAAGAACATTGGGATTATACGGAAAGTAGGAAATCTTTTATCTCCTAAAACATTTATCACTCTCTATTATAGTCTTGTTTATCCTTACTTAAGTTATTGTAATATTGTATGGGGGAGTACGCTCTTTTTGCTTCAGAAACGATACGTCAGAATAGCGTCAAAAGTTTCATTTACTTTCCCTACTGCACCGTTATTTAAAAAACTCAAAATACTGACCATAAATGACATAAATAGACTACAAACCAGTCTTTTAATGTACAAGATAATAAATAAATGTCCTTGCCTTCCTGAAACCTTCTACGACACCTACACCTTTTTATTAAACTCAGATATCCACAACCACTTCACACACCAATGCAATTATTTAAGGCCATCCAATGCGAAATCAAATATACGTCAATTTACAATCACGTACAGGGGCCCAACAATTTGGAACAACCTAAGTAGAACCTTACAAATTAGTCCCTCCTTCACCATTTTCAAAATTCATATTAAAATAGCTTTCCTAAATAACCCCACACATTCCTAATTTTTATGTTTCCTTGTTTACTACTTTATTACTTTTCATTACTACTTTCATTATTGTAAATTGTATTGTATCGTATTTTGTTTCATTGTTTTGTTTCATTTACCAGTTACCTAACTTATTTCTTATTTATCCGATTTATTTGAATTGTTAATTAAGGTATGAAGGGAGGCCTCTTTAAAAGCATTTTATGCTTCCGGCCTCCCTGCACTGTTACATCTCATTTATATTTTTGTATTTGTATTTGTTTTGTTACATTTTTTAAAGTGCGAATAAACTGAACTGAACTGAACCCCAATTGACAACGCATAAACTTTCTAGGATAACTCAATCAACAATGAGCCAATCTCAGTAAAACCGTATCAGAAGTTACAAGACATATACACAAACTCATAGGAGGAATTTTGTCTTCGACAAGAAATGTCAAAATGGCGAAAATTTACATACGTCTGGGGTCAGTTTTGACCCCATACGGTGGTTTGAGGGTTAAAAGACATTAAGATTGTATAGACTGTATAGCTTTAAATGTTCCATAGCCCAAGGGTCTGCGAGTGGACCTCGAGTAACAAGAGGTCCATCGTGTGCTATTCTCTATACTTCCATGTCAATATCAATTGAATATGGCTTTAAATTACATTCTGGATTCAGAAAGGCATTGTGTTTTTTTAACGTTACCATTTTTGCATTGTCTTAATCATTATCTTTATCTTTATTATCATATTGACTGTATTGTAAGTAAGTAGTATGTATATATTCATGTTTATATGTATGTAATAATAATATGTGTTTATTTGAATGTAATGATGTAAATACCAATGTCATTTAGGTAACATTACAGTTTTATTTTGTATTTCTGCAATGGTGGTATGGAAAAAAAGAATTAAGATTAAAATTAAAATTGTACCGCATATGTATATATCTTATTGTGTAAGTTCCAGGAAGACTAGCAGCGGGTGGAAATTCGAATAAAGTCCCATTGCCCACGATGCAATATAAACTGTCTGTAGTCATAATTGATTGCCTACCTGTAGTTGTAGAAGCGCCACATAGCAGAATAAATTTAAAGTAAAGACAGACTGGACCAGTGTGACGACGTGACGTCATCTTCAGGTATATAGACCGTTATTTTATATGTATATAAATGTACAATTCACCCGTGTTTCGAACGAACATTTAGTATAGAACCGGCGTTCTTCCCCTTGCGACGCCACCTAGCGGCCGCCCGGTACTGCAGGTAAAATCAGCTGAGCCATTCTGACGTCAGCAAACCTTTGACCACCGGAAATGATTACCAAATGGTCACATAGCGCGGTTTGCTGCAGGAATCAACATGGCGATAGTTTCCCACGCACTAAACTACAGTCCTAAGCCCGTCAAAACGCAGTTTTACCGAGTAAACCGACCGATTTAAGAAGATCATCGACTTTGGCCGTTCTAAGGAGCTCTCAAGGAGAGGTAAGTGTTTTTTTAAGTTTCTGCACGGCAGTGGGTTTTCACATTTTGCACTGATGTTGTTTTCGTAACACGATATGTGTCTCTACGTGGTGCAATAGGTCCCGGTTATGTGACAATTTTTTTAATCGCATTTACAAGGCCTCAAACATGTGGTGTTTTGATGCAAATTTGAACACGCTCGAGTGAATCGGAGCTCAAAAGTAGCGGTGCAGTAGCTCGTTCAACCCTTTTCTGGGGTGTCTGCCTCAAATACCCGCTTTTAGACTGTCACACGCATGGGAATTATCGTTGTATTATGTCTATTTTTCCAGTAATTCACCGTGTTAGCATCGGCAGCGCAAGTAAGACGGCGCAAGTTCTATTCCCCCCTCCCCACTTTCCAAAACGATCGAGTGTATCGGAGCTCAAAAGTAGCGGTGCAGTAGCTCGTTCACCCCGTTTGGGGTGTCTGCCTCAAATACTCGCTTTTACTAAAGTTTTAGACCGTCACAAGCATGGAAATTATAGTTGTATGATGTGTATTTTTCCAGTAATTCACCGTGTTAACATCGGCAGTGCATGTTATGAAAGTGCATGTTATGACAGTGCATGTTATGATGACAGAACATGTTATGTTCCCCCCTCCCCACTACATAGCAACAAGCTGTATTTATTCCTTCTTTGAATTATTTGCTAGTGTGGTATCCAGGAGAAGAATGCTGTGATCAACACAAAACAGCCCAGGGTGTAAACTGTAAGTATTGATTTTTAATATTGCTGGAAAACACCTTTTTTTTCTAAATCTATTTCTATTCAGAACTATCTATCTACAACAGAGGAATATGTTCCTACATACTGGAAATAGACATACTGTTTGTTATCTGTACTAGTAAATTTTGAATTAAAAAGTAGTATAACCTATCACTGGTGTATCTTTGATACATCTTATTTACTCAGTAGTACAACTAGTCACATGTTTTCACTTCATGACATACAGGGTAGCTATATACAAATTTAACATGTTCCTTCATCGCTGACATACATAATGTAAGGTTAACAGTCAGTTAGAGACGTGCAGCTTTGGAGTAAAGTATCATCAAAAACATTTTGTCCCACGCAATAAATAAAGTACATGTAAACTACTAGTATACACATGTACAAAGCTTTCAACCATACATCCAAAATGACCAGAGGTTGGTACATTGACAAACTCGCAAAGTGCAAATAATGCACAAAAAGGATGAGGTAATACAGGAATTTTTTTTTTGCTGAGGCAAGCTTTCATTTGAAGGTCTAACAATTTTGCTTGGCAAATACATTTTTGAATAGTGACACTCATGATCACAATAAATTGACCGTAAACAGGTAACCTTGTGTTACCCGTGTTATATCAACAATGGAAAATGGCACTAGAATTCCATGGTTCAAATTGTATGGAATATGACGATGTATGCAATCATGAACAGAAGAAATCATTGAGATTTCTTATTTCAAACACTATACAGGTACTAGGTATACAAATGTACAATTGCTATGTTATCATTGTTTTCTATTTCAAATGTTAAACACTAAACAGGTAAACTACTACAAATGTACTATTTCTATGCTATCACTTCCTTCGTTTTGGTGCTGGGACCCCCCCTTTTAGTGATGGGCAAACCTGTAGGAGGTGCCTCTCAAGTGTGGACTGGAGCCTACTAACAGGGTTGGGAATACTGCCAGTGCTTCCCCTGATGATGTTATTGAATACAGAATGGATCCCCTCGATGCCTTGTTCTCCATGGAAACCTAGTCCCATTTTCCACTTCCGCATCCAGGGTACAACATGCTCTTCAAGCATGTGCATCTTGACTGTTATAGAGGCCGTAGGAAACATCTCCCTGAACGCACCCATGAAGTGGCTGATGTCCCTCTCTGCAGTGTAAAAGAAGAAAATTTAATTAGTCACATGTTGGATATTTCTATGATTGCCATGGTTAACATTTTTCCTCCTTTAAATCTGTTTTCAGGTTTTTCTGCAGAAAACTTGCAGACAATGTTGACTCAAGTGCTGAAGAACTTAAAGGTATTTTAGTGCTTTCTTTGCTTGAAGGTGCAGAAATTATGAGGAGCAATGTACCCTGCATTAGAGCTGTCTTTTCGTCTATCTCTTTCTTCTTTTCTGTGCATATTATATATATCATCATATTTCTATACATATATTCAAGACAGCTCAAGATAACTTATGTAAATAATTTTAGTGTTGATATTGATAATGTCTCTCACCCAGCACAGAAATGTCCTCTTCCGACACCGCTTTACCATGTGCATACCCTTTATAGCACTTCCCAAACAGTAGTAGGATCTTCTCATACTTCTGCTGAATGTTGCTCGCTCTTCCGATGATGCTTAACGGAAACGCCTCAAACTCCGTCACAAAGTCTTGTGCAGCAGTTCTCGCCACAGCTGTCAGGGCCTTGATAGATTCTTCCTGTATAAGTGTAAGATTTGTTAGTGAGCTTTTGAGGAGACACTCCGACTCCGAGACAGCCATGTTATATGTACATATTAAAGTATGTATATATAATATTCTTACACAGGAAATAATTCAGTGTCTAGTTAACATGACATACCTTTAGCATTATTTCCACGTGATTCCCCACAAATGCTGCCCCATGGTAAGCTTGCCTCCTCACGTTGTGTTCTTGGAGAACCCTCTCCAGCAGACTTGCAAGGAGCCCATTCCTTGTTGTTATTTGTCCTTTCTCTTTGATCTTTGCTGACTTTTGTTCCTAATGAAACATGAAATATGTTTATAAAGTTATTATTGTAATGTTTAGAGAATAAAACAGGTGTGAAGTAGCAAAACAATTGATTTTTAGTGGATCATGCCCTGCCATATTGATATTCTTTCAAACATTTAATAAAAGAAAAAAAGAGATAAGACAGTTATTTTCATTTGGTTCATAAATTATAATATTTCATGCAGGTAATGCTTAAAAGAGAATGTGCAAAATTCACCAGTTTTTGCCTGTCTGCCATGAGCCGTTCAACTTCCTCTGAGATTTCAGTGATGTTTTCCATGTCACAGTCTGTTTGTAGTAGGGCCCATGCCAAGTAGTTCTCTTTCTGCAGGATCTCTTCACTAATGTCCTCCACTTGATCATCAATCTGGCGTGCTTCTTCTACAGCCTCCACGTAACGAGTAAGGCCATGAAGGTGGTGGTGGTGTAGAACCTGGGCCTCATCTGTTTCCTCATCTGGGAGGACTCGATTTACCAGGTGAGTCGCCACGATCTTGTCCAGGTCATTCAGGTCCTTCTCAAGCATGACGTAGATCTTGTGAAAGATTCCCAGACTCAGGTGGAGACCTGGTATGCACACCTGTTTGAAACATATCAATAATTTCTATGGTTTACAATCCAGCAAAGGGATGGTGATGACTGGTCCTTCACTTAAACATCAGGAGGAAGGTAACATAATCAAATAATGTTTATTATTATGTGTCTGTGTTCATATAATAGGAAAGCTATTATTGTTTTTATCGTAAGATATATATTGAGGCACACTGACCTGGTCAAGGGGGATGTTCAACATGGCCGGGGCCACCACATTTTTGAAGTACTTTGCAAACTTCAGCCTTCCCTTGCCATTTCTCATGAAGTTGGCGTACTGAATGGCCATCCTGGTCAGGTCTCGTGCAGGGAAATCCATCAGTCCTCGCTCATCTTTTTCCAGAACCATGCTTTCCTTTCTGATCTCGCACCATAGGCATGGTCGGGTTCCTGTGCAGTCATATATTGTAGTGAATGCTTTATGATCCTGTCAACTTAGTTTAGTTCAACCTAAGCTCATAGGGATTTGATAATGCAGTAGGGAGAAAATGGAGTGTACTTGTTAGGTAGCTTTTATGGAAATAAGTAACACAGACCAAAAATCAATTAGGCACATACCACATGCTCCAGAAATGCCATACCAACTCGAAAGTAGGGCATAGTCAGCAGCTGCAAATATGCGAAGCTGAACGTCTCTGCCATCTGGTAACCTGAACGAAAGAAGAAAGATTGTTGACATTGACCCTTGAACTTCCCACTGAGCAGGGCTCGAAATACTTTTTTCAGCCAGGTGGCGCATGTTGCCACCTGAGTCAAAAGCCAGGTGGCGCCATCAGTATTCAAGTGGCAACACTTCCAAGTTATCATTTTCTTCAAATCTGCTACTTATATCTATTACGTTTTCTTCTAGTTATTAAATAACTACTTAAGTTTTATGTTATAAAATAAAGTAATGTAAAGAACACAAAAGCTCTCAAACAACAACGTTTTAATAAAGAATCAATGCCACATTTACATGTTTTCAATGTCTTGAAATGTTAACTACAGCATCTGTATACTTGGGCTTTGTATGCCTAACTTAAAAAAAAGGATATGAAAACAAGTTATGACTGTTGGTTATTTTTTGGACCTGGCAGCTTAACTGGGGCAGGGGGGGGGGGGGGTATTAAGCTGAGGGGGGTATATTAGAACAGATTGTAGTATTTTGAGCTCTCAATCACTGTGTCTGTGTATCAAAATCACAAGAATATATATATATGCATCCTACAGTCCTCATATAACCAGTTATTTCATGGTCACTGCAGGATAGAAGTTTACAACCGTTTTTTTATTAAAACGAGTCAGAGCTGCTGCTGTTACTGGATTCAACCTGGGATTCAGCAGACCTGGCCCTGCTTCCATATGGCCTGGTCCGGGGCCTTCTTGCGGTCTTTCCATCTGACCACCACTTAGCGATGGCATTGCCTGGGCAAAAGTTCTCAACTGTTGCTGGTGACAGTGATATTGCCATCAAGGCAGTGAGAGTGTCAGACCTAAGGCTGCTACGCCAGTCAGACTTGATCAGTTTCATAAGACTAAAGCCTCTTTCGCACTCTGCAGTTGACAGTGGGAAGAGCAGGACTATCTGCACAAGCATCAAGATGTCCTTGAACCTGTCCGAATCCATGTGGTCCCTCAAGACTTCTTGCCACAGGTCTTGGTACTTGGTATGTCCAGAGGCCAACTTTCTCTTCACCACCCTCTTTAACTCACCCCACTGCAGGAGACAGTCTTCCAGAGAGTGTCCTTTTTCCTCAAGGGCTTCTCTGTAGTGAGCAAAGAAAGTGGATACTTCTTCTTCTCCATAGCTGTCCAATTCCTCACCAGCTGGTGGCCACTGTGTGGGGTCAAATACCATAGCTGCATGTAGGACTGGGTTGTTGAGTAGTGTGTCTTTGAATCTACCGTCCAGATGAAATATAACAGATGACAGAACAGACTCTGCCACGTCCATAACACGCTCTTCTTGTCCCCGTCCCCTTCCCCTTCCGTGTGTCTGTGTGAGACTGATGGTTTTGTATTTTGTCGGTCGCTGATCCCCATCAGTCTCGATGTCTTGTAACATCTTCTCCTTCAGCTTGTGCTTGTTCTCACTAAGCTCCTTCATCTTTGCCTTTACAGCCTCCACTTTTGTAGTCACCATTTCCAATGTGACATCACGTTGCTGGAAGCAACTGCTTAGAGACGACAGGTACTTCATTATGTACAACAAGAACTTGAGGAACATCACAAACTTTGCAGACTTAATTGTCTGCAAGATCCCCTTGGCCTTGGCCTTGCTGTCTGCAGTTGCTCTACCTTCGGCCACTTGTTCCAGATGTGTGATCAGAGCCTGGTAACTTCTGTTTACTACATCTAGAGCTCTCTCAGTATGCCCGATCCACCGTGTACCCACAGTGCTCACAGGCTTGAGTGCAGGACAGTCCAGTACTTCACCCGTGGCCCTGTAGCTGGACAGATTCAATGGACTGTTCTTGTAGAACTTGTAGATGATTTGGAGGGTTTCAGAAAAATGCTTGAAGTATGGAACATCATTTAATGTATTCTTATAGGCAAGTTCAAGTTTATGTCCAGAACAATGAATGCCAATCACTTGCTTACCTACAGATTCGTTCTTCAACCTGGTGACAACGCCTGATACATGACCCAACATGACGTTTGCACCATCCACACCTGCAGCCACACGTTTCTTCCGCCACTCTGTTTGCCCCAAGTCTTTCTCGAGTGCTTCTACTACAACAGCAGTGATGGATTCCGCATCAGCTTTGTGAATTGGTTTCAATGCCACAAATTTTGTTACTGCTCTGAAATCTTCAAGTACTTGTACATACACAATTTCTTCCTGAACATCTGCATTGTCTGTGCTGCCATCTGACAGAACAGAGAAGAAACTTGCACTGTCTACAACATTCTTTAGCTCCTCCAACATGGTTTCATGTATATACATAGCAAAAGCTTTTGCATGTTTGTCATTGAGGTATGTTTGACCTATTGTGCAAAGGCCGTTGCACTTCTGAAGCTCCATCAAGCCTTTAAAGTCAGCAAAAGGCCTACCATTTTTGGCAAGATAGAAAGCTGATCTGAATAATGTTTCCATTTTTGACATGTCCGCTTGCTCCATTCGTTGTACTGCTTGCGGCAAGGGTCTTTCCTACGTATATAAAAGGGATAAAAACATGTAAGTAAATATACTATTTGCCCTGCGGCAAAGTCTTTTCTCACTACAAAGCCAGACTTCAAATCATGACCAAAAAACGGAACAACCAAGAATCAAGG
Source organism: Branchiostoma floridae x Branchiostoma japonicum (assembly GCA_013266295.2). Classification (NCBI taxonomy): domain Eukaryota; kingdom Metazoa; phylum Chordata; class Leptocardii; order Amphioxiformes; family Branchiostomatidae; genus Branchiostoma; species Branchiostoma floridae x Branchiostoma japonicum. The sequence goes on from CM023838.1 coordinate 11,327,400, forward strand.
TTTAATTCACAAACCAGCAGAATACAATCATATTCATAGATGAACAGAGCGGGGAAACTCAGAGCTTTTGTAAACGTGATCTCATGAATATTAATCAGGTTAAAACGAAAGCCGCCCCCCGAGCCAATTCATGAATATTCAATTAGGCTGGTCGCCCATATATTGTTACATGATACATCAAAACATTGTTTCAAAATTATCCAAGCGTCTGTCTCCCCGCTCGAAATCAATTTCTCTACTTGGACAAAAAATTTAATAAAAATTAATGCATGTAAAACAATTCACCCTCAAAAAATTAACATGGTCAAAGAATTCATTTCAGCTATGAACACAATTGTTAAAACCGCGTCCAATAGTAGAAAACAGGAGACTTTCCAACTTGCTAGCCACGCCCACATTCTTGTCAGGACAGTACGGTGTGTTTGACAGGGTTCTCGTCTTCCTCGAGTGAGAATCGAAGTTACCCCGGCTTATGTGTAAATCTATCAGACGGCTTTTCCTCTAAAAAAAACGAATTTCAACAGGAAATCAATGAAATTTCTTACGAACCTGGCGCGGTCGTTCTGCGATTTTCTTCCTCGCTTCGGCATCTGTATGTTGATCGGACTTCTCGTGTATAGTGATAGGATGGAGTTTCATTGATTTACATCCAGTTATGAAGGCGTTCCTCCCGCCTGATTTGTCGTACTGCACACAGATGTCACAGAACATTTTTTCACCGCCGTCCTCCTTGGTGTGACGAAGCCACGGTCGATCCTTGCGCCATTTTTCCAGAAAACAGTATTTATAGACACGCTTACGCTTAGCACTGGGTGGCTCCTCGAGATCCTCAGTCTCCGCGTCTGACTCCGCGTCTGACTCCGCGTCTGACTCCGCGTCTGACTCCGCGTCTGACTCCGCGTCTGACTCCGCGTCTGACTCCGCGTCTGACTCCGCGTCTGACTCCGCGTCTGACTCCGCGTCTGACTCCGCGTCTGACTCCGCGTCTGACTCCGCGTCTGACTCCGCGTCTGACTCCGCGTCTGACTCCGCGTCTGACTCCGCGTCTGACTCCGCGTCTGACTCCGCGTCTGACTCCGCGCTTAACTCAGCCGCTGCCTCACGACTTGCAGTAGGATCCGCGTTGTCTTCTCGGCTGGTTGATGGCTTTGCAAAATACCTTAGCAGGCTATTTTGCCCCGACTGCGCCATGTTTACAAGGTACTTTTTTCCTCGGTACAACAAGTGTTCACAGAGAACTCGATAGCGAGGCTCGTGAGTTCGGAAATTTTCGTTAAAACTTATTAACCAATCACCGACTCTCGGGAAACATCGCAGTTTTCCGAGTCACTCGCGAATTTTCGCGCTTTTCAGCGATTGACTGACTAAACGCTCGCCGACTCGCAGTGATTGGCGGATAGTTAATTGAATTTTCCGCGGCAGCGAGTACACGCGATCCAGGCGCAACATCACAGGGCTGCCGCCGTGGGAATGCCACGCCTCTACATGCATGACATGGCGGCACACTTATGCGGGTGGTGTTACGTGCGCCATGTTCTTCGTTTGCGCAAGGATAATGTTACATGTAGCAGCTGGGGAAGAGCGGTGTCGCAGCAGTGACGTCCCTACCGTAAATTATAGGTGGCGCGCTGCGCCACCTGAGTTTAGGAATAACTAACAATAAGTGGCGCCAAGCAAAATCAGGTGGCGTCGCGCCAGTGCGCCACTGGGTATTTCGAGCTCTGCACTGAGTCATACATTTATTCCTACATCCATCTTTTATGTTCATCTTTCATACCGGGAAGTCACACTTTAAACTGTACCTACCAGAGTGGTATTAAATGTGTACTTCCTACTATTTCTTGCAGCTGTTTGTTTTTGCACACAGAGTGTGGCCTTTCAGACTTAACTCCAATAGTAGCACATATTTGAAAATATCTGTGTAATTTGGTAGGTAGCAGTATAGTGCCCAGGTTATGTTGACATCCCTGTTGACATATAAGATGCTTACCTACATTGTCTCCCTTGCAGCTCATCAATCTCCTGGGAAAACCTGCCCATGCCTGTGGCCAGGTTCTCCCTGGAGTCCTTGGCATTGAAGATGTTGAAGACTACAGTGTTAGTCCTGGAGTTTGGACTCTCCTTGTTGAGCACCTGGAACGCCATTTTAAAACTCCCGCCACCATGGTCTCCAAGGATCTTAATCCACAGCTCACCAGCAGGAATTACTCCCTCATGCCATGTGAGCTTCCTACACAAATATGTACATATAGAATGTTTCTGAATTTATTGTGTTACTAGTACAAGTATAAATGATTATACTAATCAATAAACTGACAATGTGCATAATTAGGAATACTCGAAGCAAAACTTTTTGTATACATCAACTCTTTATAATAATAATAATAATAATAGAGTATGAAATATTATGATGATGGAATATTGTAACAGTTATGTATTGAGCTCCAGACAAACCAGGTAGAGTGGGACTTCAAGTAAAATCAGTAAAGGAACCTATTACAAGAGCATGGAACTGTGAATGACAAGCTAGCATGACCTACCCTTCTTCAGCATTCCGTCTTACAATAGCATCAACTGTTGCTCTGAGGGAGTTGACCGCAGCTGCTGGGAGGAGTTTGACTGTGTAGCCACCATCACCATCTCTAGCTGTGAAGGGTAGCAGTTGACACCACACGCCATGCTCTTCAAGGAGTGACTTGGTGATCTGTCGAGATGTCCTTTCGGACTCCAAGGTGATGTTATACTCCTTCAGCCACCTTGAAAAAAGGAAATACTTGTACATTAACAACACTCAGTGCTGTTGCTAGTTCTGTAATAATTGAAGACAGAATAAGTGTGATATTCCCTCCAGTCTGTTTCTTCACAAAAAAAAACAAAAAACAAGAAGATAGTACAGTACAGTGTATGGGTGCCAGGGGCTGCATTGTAAGAAGCTTATATTTGGTGGGCTAGATGGCAAGGGTCAGGCCCAGTGTCATGTCTTTTAACTGACCATACTTGATATTTTGATGAGTTTAAGAGCTAAAAGTAACATACCTCTTTAATTCCCTTGTCTGCCTGTAGGTCATGTTCAAGTCCACCTTTGCAGCCAACAAGTGGCCATCAGGAATCCGGATCTGATCCAGGGAAACTGACTTCAGCAGATCCTGCAGCTCGTCTCGGGGAACCAGCCGAAGCTCACGAGCCAACTGCAGCCCTGTGTCCCCTCCACTTGTCACCTGTCGGAGGGCCTGCAGCTCATGGGCTCTGCGCCGTGCTGTTGTTGGTGTGACATCTGTGGTGGCCTTCCTTGCCTTAGTCACTTTGCACAATGTGATGGGCTGCACAATGTACAAAAAACAAAAACATAAATGCCATATAATGGACTGTACATGTACTAGGAATAAATTTTCTCGAATTAAAGTCTCATAACTTTCATACTTCTATAATGATACACCTATAATAAAGGAACAGTTTACTAAATTAAATCAATTCTGATGTCATATATTCAGCAGATTTATGTAAAACTTTTAAGTGCCATTATCTTTTTAACATCCTTGTTTTTTGCATCAATACAGAAAAATGATGAAGAAAATATTTTTAAAAATGCTGTTGAATGTATGTGGAACTGGTAATTTGTAACTCATGGCAGAAGTGATGGATAATGAACTGTGATTCTACAGGATGCAATGTTAATGAAGAAAATTTAAAAAAAATGCTGTTGAATATATGTGCAGCATGAGTAGATGAAACTAGTCATTTATAATTAATTACTCATGTTAGAAGTGATGGATAATGCACTGTGATTCTAAAAGATGCAGACAAAATTACCTGTCCTCCAGTTGTGCACTTGATTGTTGTCTTGTCTGTTGAGGTAGCCATCTTTCGTCGGATTAAAGGCGTTAGAAGGTTCTCCTCCCATTGACTTAGTGGTGCTGTCTTTGACTGTGACACAATCTGTGCGACCACTCTTATTGCATCGTTTGTGTTGACTGCTAGATCTGTGTCACAGGTGTCATTATTGCCACTGACAGTGGTGTTACAAGAGTCATTATTGTCACTGACAGTGGTATTACAAGACTCATTGTTTGGGCAGACAGTGGTGTTACAGGTAACACTGTGACATAAAGTGGTGGTGTCACAGGAGACACTACTCTGACAGAGGGTGGTGGTGTCACAGGTAAGGCTCTCCCCATGCCTTTCTTTTGGCCTCCCAGCCCGACTCTTTGCCTTACTAGGCCTACCGCCTTTCTTGGATCTCTGAAAGTTCTCACAGATGGTACAGTTCTCACTGTGATTTACCCAAGATGTTCTCCTTCCACAGCCATGATACCTTGGTTTCTTGAGCTTGGCCCTGCACTTCGTACATAGGAAAGGGGGGTGCCGGTACGATTTATCGGTCTCGATGTTGATGAGAAACGTGTGCTTCAAATCCTCTGCAAAGTCCTTACATGACAGTAGTTTGTACCCTCGTCTCCTTTCTTCATATGTTTGCACACTGAAACCGCACACTCGACATAAATGTCTTAGTCTGTCCACGTGTGTCGCCAGGGTCGCCTGGGCCATCGTAACTTCCGGGTTTCCCCGGGGCAACTCCCCTGGCCACGCCCCCCACAACTAGCGTCCTTTACACTCTTAAAAAATTTGTCACATAGAACAGACCTATACTAAGTTGAAAACAAACACTTTACCTAGCTAAAACACGTTCCGGAATTTTTGAGAAAACCCACTGAGTGAAGAAACTTGACGATCTCTGGGAGCTGCAACTTAGAGCGGCCTACGTAATACGCACGGAAGAAAGAAACTACGCGTATCATCTGATATCGGCAAACGACTGTTTATTGGTATGAAAACTGTATGCAGTCGTCAGTTAACTGCACAAAATATGAAGGTACACAATATACCTAGGTGTAGCAATGAAAAAACGGAAGAGTCAGACGAATTTTATTGCATAAATCCAGCTTTATTTTTCACATTCAGCAAATTTTCCGATGTGCCGGTCGGCCGCCATTATGACGCTCACCATAGCAACGGTACTCTCGTTCGTCTCGCGCGCAAGATCTCGCGCTAGGCGAGATTTCAACTAAATGTTCGAATTCGGCGTTCCAGAACAGGCGTGAATTGTTAAACTAATATTATTCTACCTATTATATCCGATATATCTCGATTTGATTCAATTCTGACAATATTGTAAATAGTAGTAGTAGCTTCTCGAATATGACCTGTTAAAATGCTTGTGTAATATATTTTTAACCCTTTAGTGTATCATTGTATAAATCTCATTTATTGCCACTACAATTGTACAAGTTTCATGTAATACCATCGCAATTTAGTCTCCTGACTCCAAGAGTGGTACGTCGCTGTAATGATGTAAATATGATGTCAAATAAACCATTCATTATAGTTAGCACAATGTGGCATCTAAGTCTGGCTAGATAGTTCATTTTGCCCATCGAAACTGAAACGATCTTGGCAGTTTTATCACAGACTGTCATGTCAAATATTTAATTCTTTTTGTTTTAGTCCAATTGCAAAACGATTTTCCCAAACACAAGTGATTTTGAAAAAAAATATTTGCCGTGCGAGGTATCTATGGTGCAGATTACGTGTTACGACCTCACATGAACCACATGTGTTTCTTCTATAAGCAAAATGTGTAGGATCTGTGTACTTTGATGACAAGGACAACCAATGCCACAACTGAGACAATTAACTGTTTCAGCACGCGGGGTGGGGGTTGGTCTGCTCACCAAAACATTGGATTAAACCTGTTATCCTAGACTCCTTTGTCGGCGTTCCGGGGCCTGTCGGTACCTTTTGGGGGGAGGTGAGCGATTTTCTGATCAAGGTCGCAGGACATAGTATTCATGGGCGAGCGGGTATACAGAATAGTACGGAGAATATTCTTGAAGACTGGGTAGAAAGCCTCATGTGAGCGCCAGTCTGATGTAAATTGTGCTGTGTGGTAAAGGAATGTATCGGGTTTGAGACTGTGTGATTTGGATTGTGAAGGTTTTGCAGTACGTGTATAAATGCGCCGCATTACGCAATTTACCTCCATAGAGGGCGATTTCAGAGTGTACGTCACAAGCAGAAACGCCGACAATTTTTTTTTGTTTCTAGATATTTTGTAGTTTGCACCTTCGTCTCAAACATATTTCATTTTCATATTTGTGAAGTGCACCTTGCTATAATTTTTACCGTGTCGAAGTGAGTCATCTTGGGCTCCTTAACTATGGGAATCCCCATAGGGCGGAAACTGTGGTCTGCTACCCCAAACGTAGATCGCACGCATTAGAAGCTCATGCCGCCAACCCTATTATGCCTCCCTGGCATAATGTTATCCGACGATCTCACAGACTCCACACTAAGTGTTCAGATCAAAATGGTACAGTAAGAACAGACTACAACCAACTGTTTTAAACTCAGCAGGGAGCCAGCAACAGTGACTTTAAAAGAAAGCTTGACACAAAGTAGTCCCGCGACTATGGATAAAGGTTTGTAACAAGGGAAGGGATTTAAAGTCAAAGCGAGCAAAGAAATAGTCACAGCCAGTCTGGAATAGTCAGAGCCAATCTGATTTAAGAAGTAAAGATCACTGTACACATGTAGCCTTGGTCGCTACATCTGAATCACACGTAGTTCTACCAGTAAGGCCTGTTGAGAGAAAGGTTCAGCATCTTGCCTACGACGTTGCATGGTAAGTTTGCACAAACGATTACTTAAAAAAGGCAGTAATCAAACATGACTGTCCTATAGTTCAGTAGATGGTTCCGTGTGTGAAATTAGTACTAACTTACTTTTATAGACATTTCTCTTTTTTCCTTGAACATCGTTTTTAGACTAGGTGCATTTTATAGGGTCTATGATTTTCCAGGTTTGTCAAAATGTGCTGTTTACTTCCTTAGTTGGTATAATGACGAGAGTCGTTAGGTTTAACTTCCAAATGTACATCTATACCCAAGCATTTAGGGGCAGTATTTGGGTTTAGCCAAGCCACAGGCACAGCCAAGTCCAAGGCACAGCAATGGGAACCAGGGTGGCCCCCTCCTACGCAAATATCTTCATGGGTCACTTCGAAGAGCGTTTCGTCTACAGACGAACCCCCAGACCGTGGATATGGTGGAGGTATATAGATGACATCTTTGCAGTCTGGGCAAGGTCAGAGGAGGAACTACAGTCCTTTATCCGGGACCTTAACCAAGCCCACAGGACCATCAAGTTCACAGTGGAGACCTTCAAGACCACCATCAATTTCCTAGATGTCACTGTCAAAATTTCGGAAGGAGAAATCATAACAGACCTCTACAGCAAACCGACAGACAAACACCAATACCTACTCCGCAACTCCGCACATCCAAAACACTGCAAACAAGGCATTCCTTATGGACAGTTCCTGCGGATACGGCGCATCTGCTCAAGCACAAGCAGATTCAGAGAAAAGGCCTCCGAGTTCCGGCTTCACTTCCAGAAAAGGGGTTACGAAGAGACTCTACTGGATGCCGCAATCACTCGTGCACAGGAACGCTCCCGGGAAGACACACTACAGAAGAAGAAGCCAGCAACACCACAAGATCGCACAGTCCTGGTAACAACATACAGTCCACATCTCCCACCCCTTCAAGCCATCATCAGGAAATACTGGAACCTGCTCCAACTCTCACCAAGAACAAGGGACATCTTCCAGGATCCACCTCTGGTTGCATACCGCCGCAACAAGAACATCAAGGACATGCTGGTAAGAGCCCAAATCCCGAAGGAAAACAAGAACTTCTTGGAAAAATTTGTTCCTTCAGGCTCCTTTCCGTGCGGGAAACAAAGGTGCACCAACTGCACCTTTGTAAAAAAGGCGAATAACTTCAAAAGCCATCGCACTGGAAAATGCTACGCTATCAGGGCTCATATAAACTGCCAGAGCAAGAACATTGTGTACTTGATACAATGCAAAAAATGCGACGTACAGTATGTGGGCGAGACCAAACAGACCCTGGCCAACAGATTGAATGGCCATCGGTCTGCCATCAACACAAAGAAGGACACCCCGGTCTCAGCCCACTTCAACCAGACACATCACAGCATAAAAGACCTCGAGATCCTTGGGATCGAGAGGCTCCGCTATACAGGGAACGAGGACTCCACCAAACAGCTCCGACTACAACGGGAATCATACTGGATTCACCAACTCCGGACTCTACACCCAGACGGCCTCAACCAAGAATCCCTAGAAATCACCAGGGTTTGAAGATCACCAGCGACCTCGTCGTGACCGGCACTCCGAAGAACATTCAATCACCACACGACCTCGTCACCAGTATCCTGCCATACTGCATGGGACGGATCCGAGGGGCTACGACTCACACCCTGGTAACACTCTACAAGGGACGACTGGACTGCACACCGTCACCACACGAACACGAACAGCTAAGATCATCACATAGATCTGATTTCACCTAGATAGTCTCACATAACCTCTGTATAAACGCTCATTTTAGTCGTACCGCACACCTTACCATTGTTTTCTACCTTTCATATTTCCCGCCTAACGATGATGTCATAGAACAAAGCGCCACCTCACGGTGGTCTGTTGCTACGGTATTCTTTCCCATTGCTAGGCGCGTTCGAAAAAGTATCGGGTTACAAGACGCAATTTCGGGCTAACCGTAAAACATTTGAAAATAAACAAATAGTATCGAAGGGTAAATCTCGTCAAAATAAAATGAACTTATCGTGTATACATAATTTTAATGTTAGATGTTTACGTTAAATCACTGGTTTGTAAATGTTTCGCTCCAAAAGACGTTTATTTTTGGGTTTCGGAGCGCCTGCCAGATTCAGTCAGAGTCATCGTTTTAGGCAAACCTCGTTAAGTATTGGCTACGTGTATTACCCTAAATCCCTGATTCCTATATTTTTCGACGACTGGGAATAACATAAAAAATCGTGTTTTAGGAATTTTTTAATTTCTGATTTTAAGTATGGTTTTTGGCGACATATTGGTGAAAAAACGGCATTTTTGGACATTTTTCGCACTAAATTATCCATAATTTAAAATTGAGGCCATTTTTCAAAAATCCCTAAAACACGATTCTGGGGACAACCGTTACAGTCATTTTGAGCCGTGAATGAGGTATGTTGGACTCTTTATGCTTCCTATACTTAACGAGTTTTGCAGACATGTCATGTCGCCCGAAAGTGGGGAGTGTGTTGTTGATACTAGCGTTAAGAATCATTACAATATTCAAGGTCACCCAAGGATACGACAGTAGATTCGTTACATGTCTACAACAAAACGATAGCGTACATGTACTGTCCAGGAAACGGTTTGTATCTGTAGAAAAGTGTTGTTTTTATCTGTTGCGAGGCACGGAGGGGGAAGGGCCTGTTTTCGCGGGTTTATTGTAAATGACCGGAGATGACCCCCAAATAGAACGCGCGTTCGGTTCGAATTACCCAGATCGAGTTCGATCGAACCCAGTTCGGGTTCTAGAAAAGGTGAGAACTTTGCAGCCCAGATTTGACCACCGTGCCTACATGTTAGAACAAGTACTGCAGGCGCAAGGGCATCTAGCACCTGATTGGCCCATAAGGACAATCACCATCGGAGCGGGCCATCTTATTGGTCAGGAGAACAAAGGACAATGCTCAGAGCGTCCTGACCTATCCTGAACAGCGTAGCCGCTGCGTCATCACCAGCTCTAGCCACTGATTGGTTAGCTCTAGCTAGTGCACAACGAGATACTGTCAGCTGATTGGTTATCTCTTACACTACCAAAAATGCCAATCTTGTTTTTCTTCAGAGAAGAATAATTTTCTTCCACTGAGAAAAATATTCTTCACACAAGAAAAAAATCTTGTCCATGAGACAAGAATTTCAAGAAACTGCATTTTAGCATATTTTTCTTGTGTTAAGATTTCTTTTCTTATGTAATTTTCTTGCCTCATTCAAGAATATTTTTCTTGGAGCAAGCTTTACTTTCTCACAGTTATTAAACTTTCTTCTCAAGATATTTTTTCTTCAGGCAAGATTTTTTTCTGTAGATCAGAAAGGTTCTTCTAGCAAGAAAACCCCTTCTGTCCTCAAGAATAGATTTCTTCTGCCCAGAATACGTATCTTGTGTTAAGATTAAGATTCTTGCCATAGGGAAACCTAGAATCAGTTTCTTGAAAGGTTCCAAATTTGGCAAAAACCCTTCTGTTCTCAAGAATAAATTTCTTCTACCCAGAATACATAATCTTGTACTAAGATGAAGTTTCTTCTAGCAGGAAAGCCTAGAAGCAGTTTCTTGAAGGTTCTTCTAGCAAGAAAACTCCTTCTGTCCTCAAGAATAGATTTCTTCTACCCAGAATACGTATCTTGTGTTCAGATTAAGATTCTTGCCATAGGGAAACCTAGAATCAGTTTCTTGAAAGGTTCCAAATTTGGCAAAAACCCTTCTGTTCTCAAGAATAAATTTCTTCTACCCAGAATACATAATCATGTACTAAGATTAAGTTTCTTCTAGCAGGAAAGCCTAGAAGCAGTTTCTTGAAGGTTCTTGTAGCAGGTAAACCCTTCTGTCTTCAAGAAGAGATTTCTTGTACCAAGAAAACGTATATTGCACTAAGATTCAGGATCTTGCATGGGAATTTCTTTCTCTTCTCAAGACTGACATTCTTACTCCAAGAACATTTTACTTGCATCAAGAAATAGTTTCTATTTCAAAATTCTTTCCTTCCTTAAAACATAGTCTTCTTACATCAAGAAAATGTTTCTTGCACTAAGATTCATGTTCTTGAACAAGAATGCCTAGTGTGAGAAATATAAAACAGAAAATAATGTTGTATACCAAATTCTTGTTAGGATTAACAATTATTTTGACAAACCAAATGACAGTATAGTAACGTTTATTACCACATTCGTTACGTATAGGATATAGATCTACATGTGTAATAAGACCATTAAAACATTCTTTGAATGGAAACAGTTCAGTATACAGTAATCTTTCAAACTATTATACAATCATTAAGTAACTAACAAGTCATATGATTATAGAATGCAGATATCACATTTCGATATCAGCAAACCCTGCAGTTTTGGCATTCATTATAGCATTGGCACGGTCACAATCTTTGGACACCTGAAAAGAAAGGAAAGACCTTTGTTAGGATCGATGCACTGAAGGCAAAAAAGTCAAAAGAGGATGTGTATGTTAATTAATTACTTTAAAGGTAAACAATTAAAAATCAATAATGCAGTAGTACAGTGTACTATACAATTTACCTGAGATATGATTTTGTAATCAAAATCAGTGGTATTGTAACAAAATTTGGCTTTGAAAACAGTGGACCACCATGTAGCATTGCAGAATGGTGGGGAGGGGGGCACACTTACCTTCTTTAAAATCTGTCTGGTTCCATGCTTTTTCTGTTGCAAAGTTGGTTTGTTCTGCAAGCTGACCAGGATCACCATTGCCTCGGATGTACATTAGGTCCTTTTCACCTTGATTTTGACTTGGAATCTGACATAAGTCATTACTGACACAAAGAGAAGTGACCAGCACTGCCACATCTGACTTCTGTTCAAAACTCCCTAGTAACTGCATTCTGGGATTTGAATAAACCAATCAGGGATTCAGAAAAGGTCACATGACAAATCAGTATTCAGCCTAGAAAGTTAAGAAAAAAGTTCTTACATCATCTTAATATAAGAATAATCTTTCTTAAACTTGCTGGACAAAGAAAACAAGAACATTTAAGAATTTAAAGTAAAGTATATACATATTAAGCCTAATTAAATTCTTGTCTTTTCTTAAATGTTGCTAAAGAATGGTCTTTCTTAAACTTTCTAGGAAAGAAAATCAATAATGTTTAAGAATATAATACTAGCCATTTCTTAAGCCTAATCAAAGATTTTATATCTTAACTTTCTTGTTCTTTTCTTATCAGTGTTTGTCAAGAAAGATAAGAACTTAATTCTTGTACTTTCTTAAATGTTGCTAAGAAAAACAAGAATGGCTTTTCTTAAACTTTCTAGGGCAGAAAAACAAAAAACTTTAAGAAAGAAATACTAAGCAGTGCTTTATTCTAATCATAGATTTAGATATCTTAAATTTCTTGCTTTTCTAATCAGTGTTTGCCAAGAAAGACAAGAACTAAATTTTTGTATTTTCTTAGACATTGCTAAGAAAAACAAGAATGGCCTTTCTCAATCTTTCTAGGTAACATTAACAAGAAAGTGTTTACCATACGCAAGAAAAAAAAGACTTAAATCTGACCACTTTGATGTCAGGTAAGAAAGAAATCTTACATGAAGATTGTATAAGAAAGTCTGAGGAAATGTTAAGATTAAAAGAATTCTAATCTTGTAACTAAGAATCTTCCCTAGAAATATTGTCTTTACTGAAGAAATTTTAAGATGAAAAGAATTCTAATCTAGTAAGTTAGAATCTTCTCTAGAAATATTTCTTTAGTGAAGAAAAATCAAGATTTAAAGAAGCCTATACAAGAAAAATAATCTTCACTCAAGAAAAATGAGAAAATTGTTCTTGGTGCAAGAAAGTATGTATAAACATTCTTTCTTTTTTTTTTTTTTATTATTATTCTCCCCCAAAGAAAAATTTTCTTCCCACAAGAAAATCAGAAAAACAAGAAAAAGCATTTTTGGTAGTGTAGAGTGCCCTGCCCTAAGCACGTAGGAGGCAGGGCGCCCCGATCTAAACAGCGTATCCGCTGAGTCATCACTTTCTCTAGCCGCTGATTGGCCAATCTTAGCAGTGCACAACGAGATCCTGTAAGCTCATTGGTTGATCTCCCAAGAGCGCCCTGCCCTAAGCTAAGTAACAGGCAGGGCGCCCTGATCTGACTGTGATAGAAAAGTATAAAAGGCAGTGCGGTACTGCTCTTGTCATTCTGATGAAGACTTTGAATAAAGTCGAAACTAGTCCTAAAAAATACTATGTCGAGTCCCATATATATATATATAGTCAAGGAATCGTTGGAAAGATGACGGCTGGGACTCGACATAGTATTTATATATATATATATATATATAATCATTATTCAATATTCTCTTTTGAAATGAACACATATATATATATTATAGAGATTCTACAAGTTAATATCCAAAATATTACGATAGCGGTGACCCATAACATTTGGTCGTCACCAGATCTGATACGTTTTGTTCCTTTTTTGGGGGGAGGGGGCTTTCGAGACACGCGCTATATTTGGTACAGCTTTTAGCTGGCAGATAGCATTCTTCGAAAAATGACATAATATACATATTCATCAACAGACATTGACGCTAGTGTGAAAGGCACCGAATAGTCAACAAAAATACAGTCACAACAGACGTGGTGCACCGTGATTCTGCTTTATTCCGTAAACACGGATCTCCAGATGGTCTCATGTCTCATCAGAAGACAGAATACGTCTTGACAGTCTACATCTTACAACACAGTAATTAGGTGACAAAAGTTCACTTGTCAACAGAATTTGCTAAATGTCTACAGGTATAAGTTATTCTATTTATGCTCTCAGTATCTAGATTTAGTGTACAGAACCAGTTTACTAACAACTATTGAGATACCTCCGCCCAAATGATATCATGTTATTATCACAATTGCAGAGACAAATACAACCTTCAGGAGAGAAATAATTTGGAATTATTGATACAGTTTTAAGTCTAATATGGATATTGATAAGTAAACTATGTCACATCAACCCTGTGTTCTGCATAAAAAAAAGTCATGGTGACGTTACCACTTTTTTTACGCCGCTATAATGTAAGAAATGAGCTAAAAATAAGAAAGATATCTAAAAACAATAATTGACAATGTCCATAAGAGGCAAAATAGTAAGACAAGCTAAGCTAATGAGTCATTTAGCTCCTGCTGTTTGAGTCCAGGAGCTAAATATTGTCTTGAGTACAGGAACTTAATGTTGTCTTACTTGAGTTGCTTGAATAACAATTTACGTGTGTATGTCATTACCTTGATGGCTAACCTTAGTCGAAGTATAGTAGAGAAAGCAATCTTGTTTTTTTTTCTGCACCAGAGTCTGACAGAACTTAAGACAAACATCAAGTCGTTACCAAAAAGGTACAAGCTATCATTAACTTTAGCTGATCACTCAAACCACTTAGCGTCACCATAAGAGCTTACACTATTATGGATATGATAACACAGTAGTTTACTGCACTAAGTTTATCCTATTGCAGATATGATTATAAAGTTAACAACAAAGAGTTGATGTGGGAGACCGTACTGTTACCGGTAGGATAACAGATCTTACTGCAGTCAGTTTGGAAGGACAGCATCTGCTTTACTATCATATTAAAATATGATAGTAAAGCACATCCCATCGTCCAAGTCTTGATGGTGAGCTTACATACTAGAAATAAAAATCCAAATTCAACAATTACAGCAAATCTGGCTTAGAGAATCTTAAACTTTGCTTAGAGTTAAGCAGAATTGATTAAAAAAACGTTATGTTCAAAACGTTCTTTGAGGCCTTTTTTAAAACATCAAAACGTTTAAAAAATGTGTAGGTGATTAATTTTAACCAGAGCGCAAAACTATTATCTATTTGATAATTACCTTTGCCTCCTGAGTTGTGCACGGTAATCCATGACAGAAATAGAAATTTGAACGTAGCAACATTGGCTACATTTGCAGCAAAAATGAATAGCTCACTTTTTTATTCTAATTGTAAGGTATGTCACAAGATAATCTACAAGGCAGAGCATTTTAAAAAAACAACTTTTTTTACAAATTTCTGTTTTAAGCATGTATTATACGCGCTGGTTTATTTATATTTCACATTGACAGTAAAAAGAGATATCAAAATCGTATATCATTGCATCCCATGGAAACTACTAAAACTTTCGTTTAAACGTTTTTGCTTAATATATAACTCCATTATATATACCACTTTGATGTTTTTCATCTATAAGTCCTTTAAGCACAACCCAGACAGATGATGCTGATTATTGACTGTACTTACCATTGTAACAGCAAAATCAGTGAAATCCTCTCCAGTGTTGTGTTGAATGTTTTTCATGTGATTGTCTAGTTCCTTATTCTTTATGGTCAATCTAGTAAAGTTTTATAATCCTCTGTCTATTTTAATGTTTAAGTACTTAATGACAAACAATGTAAGTTAAATTGATTTTACAGATGTACTTGATCAAATATATTATGTCCTTCTGTTGTCCCTAATACAAAATATTTTGTCTGTATAACAAGACTTATGTCTCGCTGCCATCGTAAGAGGGCTTGTACACTGATCTAGGCGTATGCACGTGTTGATGATATCGTGTCTTTAAACAGTATTGATATACTAATAACCATGAAATAAAATGACATGATATTCTGTTTATGATAATCACACACATGCAGTATACACAAATCTAGTATAACATGGTAACATCCAAACGATGTGTTCATCATCATCTAATTATTATTATCACTAAGGCCACATTAACTTGATTTTATGGATGAGATTTACGCGCGCAAATATTTTAATCGGTGTAAATGCAATTAGGCTAAAAGTAATTTTCGCATCCATGTTTCTTATAAATTTGCTTTAATCCTTTTTTGCCAATAGGACTTTTTTTAGCCAAGCAATTGACTTAACTCTAGGAATGTGTTTCTTCCCCCCCCCCCCAGTTTATTCAGCTGGCGTGTTAGTTAGTACTGTTAATACTGTTGCGGAAATGTTTGAAGTGATTTACATTTAGAGTAGTTTGTTATACAGCCTTCTGAAATAGGAAACATTCTGGAAGAAAAAAAACACGAAAAAGTTAGTTTTCTTACACAGTTTACTGAAGAAGACTAACGTACTTCCCAAGAGTTTAGACGTAAACGTGTGTCTTATTAAAACTAGAAAGACAGACATTTGCTCTGGAGCAAATGAAGGATATGGCTTCACTACATCCCCCGTACCTAAAATGGACCTGTCCTCCGCCCGCACACACAGTCCTGTCCATTTATTTATTTATTTATTTATTAGACTTTCCAATGCAATGACAAGTAGCACGGAGGAAAGACAAAACAGGTGCATAATTGCACCTCTGCCAGTTGTCTCTCCACATACAAAATACATACTAAAACAGTAATGATACAATAATTAACAATACAACTGACAACATACTATAACATATTAAGATATATAACAATATAGTGACAACTATAGGGCAGTTATCGCGGCCTTGTGGCCATACAGGTCATACATCTGCAAAAAGATATCCAGCTACATGCAACATCGGTGTCATAGATCGCATTAAACCTGTTATGTAAATGTATCATCAACTGTCTTTTGAAGGTCTTCAAGTGTTGTGGCTGAGAGACATTAAAACCCAATGTTCTCAGACTGACATCCAAACTGTTCCATATACATACAAGTCTTGGAAAGTACGACATAGCAAACTGTTGTGATTTAGTTCTGAGAGGTATTAACATGTGAGATCTTGTGCTTCTCGTGCTTCTCGAAGAAAAAGAAACGTCCTCCCCTCTTTAAGAATGAATTATTCTAGTGCCCCCCCCCCCATTATGTTAAAAGATTTCAAGATTTGGTTAAAAGATAGCAAGGTTCTATGAAAATGTGGCTTATGTGGCATGTTTCCACCGATTTACAACCCAAAATACTCATTTTTCCTGGCCAATACTTGTAAAAAACAAGGCAAATGTTTCTGTTATTAATAAGTGCTACAAATTGCAGGTGTTCTTTTACCAGATAATTCAATTAGCTGACAGCCAATCAGCAGCCACATCTGTAAACAGAGCCACACCTGCTCCTACTTCCATCTGATCAGTAAGAAGATTATGTGTGCCAAATATGGTCATGCATATCAGTTGTGCCAAATATGGTCAGGCATACCGTATATGGTAAAAACCCAAATAAAACCACTTTAAAAGTCTGTATAAAAAATGGTTTAGGGGTATTGGCCCACTCCACCTTCATACAAAAATGCAGATCATTTAAAATGAAGAAATTGAATCCATTTAAAGAAATGGCAGTAGAAGGGGAAGAAACATGAGTAAAAACAATATGGGTTCACCAGTGGTAAAATCATAACAAAACAACTTTCATCAAGACTAAACGTAGCAGTTTAACTTGTTACACCATCTTCTGTAATAAAAGAAACTACTTTATTAAAGAGAATATACGTTTGGCTTGCTACAACATCTCACGGTGGTCTGTTGCTACGGTATTCTTTCCCATTGCTAGGGGCGTTCGAAAAAGTATCGGGTTACAAGACGCAATTTTTGGGCTAACCGTAAAATATTTGAAAATAAACAAATGGTATGGAAGGGAAAATTTCGTCAAAATAAAATGAAATTATCACCCTTACATACTTTTGATGTTTGATTTTTACGTTAAATGGCTGATTTTTCATAAATTCCCTCCGAAAGACGATTTTTTTCGCGTTTGCGGAGCGCCATGTTTTTAGGCAAACACTGAGCAAGATTGGCTACATATATAATCCCCAATACTTAATTTTTATATTTTTCGATGGCTAGGGATAGTATCAAAAGCTGTGTCTTAGGAATTTTTTAATTTCTGATTTTAAGTGTAGTTTTTGTCGACAAATAGGTGAAAAAATGGCATTTTTTGACATTTTTCGCACTCAATTACCCATAATTCAAAATCGGGGGCATTTTTCAAAAATCCCTAAGACACAAGCCTCGGAAAACCTGTTACAGTAATTGTAAGCCGTCAATGAGGTATGTTGGACTCTCCGTGCTTCCAATCTTGCTCGAGGTTTGCACGCATGTCATGCGGCACGGATATGAAGAGGGGGACATTCATGCCAGCGTGTACAAGTATTGCGACATTCAAGGTCACCCACGATCACGGCAGTAACTTCGTTACATGTTACATGTCCACTACAAATGACGGCATAGATGGACTGTCCAGAAAACTGTTTATATTTGTGCAAATGTTCTAAAGTAGTTGGGGAGATCGGGGCCCAAATTTTACCACCGTGTCTTATCAAACGATGTTACCTAATGCTGTATACAGATCAGGCCATATTAATAACCGTGACTAAGGCGTGTTCTTAATTATCAACAACAATACCTGCTTCTAGCCCTTAACATTAAGGCATAGAACTAGATAGGCACGGTTCTGGATTCAATTCTATCTCCTGTAAGAACAATCGTAAAGTTAGTTGGTCATGAAATGTACAGAAATAGGACTATGTACCTCCTAATATGATTTAGAATTATATTGATAAGCCTCTTTTTCTGGCGCGTCTTTTTGGCCACACTTAAGGTATCTAAGGATCTCATCCATAAAACCAGCTGTAGCCAATGTACATAACTGTGTAAAATTACATAAAATCTGATGCTAAATCAAATAACGTGAATAAAAATATCAGGTATTCAATAAGAATGTGTAAAACGCTCATTCCACATGCTTGTTCCACAAGTTGGAACAGATTCTTGGACAGTAGTAAATTTCATATATTGATTGCCAACGTGACTAAACTGTCCAAATGGAGGTTGTAATTGGGTCTTGCTTCAAGTTAACAACCGTTTAGTTTAATCACTATTGATGCGAAAGCTTTACTTGCCCAAATACATAGACATGGGAACGGTTGCCGCGATGCTGATGACGTACAGGACAACACACAGCCTGTCCAGGACTTTGGCCAGCAGGGTGTAGTCAGACACTTCCTCTTCGTTCTTCACGGCCTTGGTCAGTTTTCCAATCTCGGTCTCCACCACCCTTGTCAACTCTTTAACGCTGGCGTTCAGCTCAGAAAAGCCGGAGGACCCGGTAGCGTCCCCCGGAGGTGTTGATGACTGCCCGTTCCTCTCATTGCCATCACCAAAATATATGACTTCTTCGTCGATCGCCGACATGTTATCGGTTTCATAGGCGCGGTTGGTCATCTCTATGGCTGGGTGGTTGGCCAGACCAGGTTCTTCATCGCTTGCTGGCTCCTGTGATGTTAGATCACCCAACAGCAGGATCCTTACGGACAACAATAGGAAAAAATAAAATGACGCCAATGCACGTCAGTCTGCTCTTCATAATTATTCGTAGATTTTGATGTGCATGGTTAATGTTAGTTAGAGCCCTTGTTTATTTATGAAAATCCCAATTATTGACGTAAGGGAAGAGTTTAGGGTCAGGCAAACTATAACAAAATACATGTTATATGCCCAGAAAATATGTACCAAAAGGCAAAAAAATAAATAAGATATCAGATAAACTGTATTAAAGAAAGCTGAATATAAACCTTTGTTAAAATTTACTGACGTTTTAGAATTTGCAGATGAGGTAATGTTTTAGATATTGATATTTAAACATTATTGTATACAAAATTTTATTAATTAAACTAAAATGTTGGAACGAATTGTTTGTACTTTGAAATGTAGCGGAAGAAAATTATCTTTGTCGTAGGAGACAGGCTGCCCTCCCGGTCATGAATGACGATGATGACCAGTGTGAAAAACAGGAATAATCCCATCAGCCCCATGCACATGATGATCACCGTAGCTGTAACATCATTGATTATAGATTAGGTTTCTGTTATTTGGAAGCGTTTTGTTTCAACAAGCTTAAACAGAAGATCTTTAAAGCAACACGGTTGGATCAAATTAGATTTTACTTACCGAAAAACGGCAATACCCCCTTGACAGGAAGTACGTCTGTCACAAATACGAGAGACACGACCATGGACAGTAGAATGGTCACTCCGAACGAGATCCGGTCGCCCCTGTCTAAGGGCATAATGAATGTGATGGTCATCAGTACAACCAGAATGATACAGGGCCCGACAGTAGTGGCGATGTGGAACATGGGGGCCCGCGACAGGTGTAGAGCAAAGCACGCTTCTTTGTTGTCTTTTGCAAACATCATGTCCTTTCGGTACCATTCGCCTTCGACTCTTGCGGCAGAAAAGGTGTCACAAGGACAGTTGCACCCATCAGAGCTGTCCTCTTGGCCTTGGCATCCTGTGTTCAACATATAATTGATGCTGCTCATGATTATGCTTGTTGTTACGTAAGAATGTGATCCAATTGTAATAAATATATAATATTATATATACAAAACGACACGCAGTACTGGAGGATACTGCACACATTGTTTCACATCGTTACATTAAGGCAATAAATACATATAGCAAAAATAGTAGAAGTGGTTTTCTTAAAAAAAGTACAATCTATGGCAGTTCTACACGTAAAAGAATGGGGTCTGGTCACTCTTCTTTTAATATTATTATCTCAATATTAATTTCAGGCAAGGTTGCAACAAATTGAAAACAACATAATTTTATAAATATTACAAAAAGCCTTACGAATGGTTTGCTTGATAGCACTGTGTGCAGAAAAACAGATATGACATTCCATGGTGTCCGCAGGAAAGAAGAAGGGGTCTGCATCACACACGGTGGTGGTCAGGGTTTCCACACTCCAGACTACCAGGCCATCACTGCTGACTCTGACCGGTACGTCTTGTTGTAGGCCTCGATAGGTGACATCGGCACTGTGAAGTGGACACATTGCTATATCTTACCTACACCGATCCAATGCGCTTTTCTGCCATTACTTCTGGGAACGGAAGTATTGTTTGGAGTGGCGTGCAGGGTAGTTTGTTCGTATCCTGTCTCGTAGCAATGGTTGCCAGAGAGTGGAAGGTGGTTTTGACAGTTAATTATAAGACAGGTCGTGGTTGAGCGTGACTGGCAGGCCACATAACAAGAGGAGACAAGGGAAATAGAATGGAATTGAAGTTCACAGTGTTTGGTAGGGAGCCAATAGGGATTAGAAAAAAAATATTAAAGGGAGGTGGTAATGTCCAGGTACCAGACCCTGCCCAGTTTCTATCAAAGTTAGATGAAACTACGCCATACTATTTACTCGGTTATTCCTACAAATTCTGGACCATCCAAAATATTTCTGGAATTCAGAAATTTCTAATTTCCTCTTGTCTTTTAGTTAACTAGAACTAGAGTTAAGCAATGTATAGTTGAAACATATTAGTAGTGCAAAAAATACTCAACCTGAATTAACTTCAATTGAATTAGCTAAATTAAGCTTCAGAAGGACTACTTACTTTCTTTTCAGAGTGAATGACGGGGTCCAAATTTTGCTACCCAGAACGCTGTGGGTCTTGACGCCACCATAGTACTTTGGGTCCCATTTCAGCCGACTGTCCTGCCATTTCTAAAGGAAATATCATTTCATTACCCAAATGAATATAACAACGGAAAATCTTGAAAAAAAGTTTCCTAAGGACGAAATAATGTTAAATTTCTTAACACAACCTGCGATGGTTTTAAAAATGTAGCAACTTACGAAATCTATGACAAGGGACGCGACCAGCTGTTCCCTCTTTTCTTCCTGAAAAAACAATTATAAATGAATTAATATACATTTCGCCTGTATTAATTATCCTTCTAGCTGAAAATCTCCAATTTGTAGCAGCTACCAGTACTTACCAAGTCGATAATCTGCTCTACAGATCCATTAAAGGTGATGTTAATGTTGTCAGGAGCCAAACCTGCACCGTAGATCTCTAGCACTTCTTCTTGCAGCCTTCGTTTATGGTCAACTAACAATAAAATGAATGCCAATCATTATTACGATAATCATCATTGGCAGACTGACGGCTAAATACCAGTTATGCACAGTCTGATTGTACACACATGTCAAGAACAAGAACTTATTAAATAATTAGTCCATAAGTTAAAAAAAATATTATATGTATTTCTTTCTCCTCAAACGTACATCGAAAATGTTGCAACAGATGCTGTTTTAACCCCATGGGCCCTACCATCACCTTAGGGCACGGAAGGAAGCATATTAGCTTGCTGATAATTTATATAAACATGTATGTCGTGCATGTAAACTGCGTCAACTTTATACATACTTGTTTGTAGTATAGTGACAAAGTAAAGAAGTGCAACTTACTTGTTTTGGTACAGGAAGTTAAATAACTTAGCAAGTCCCAAGGTTTTGGTCCCAAACTTATTCATCTGTTTCAATCTATTTATATTGAATTGTTATGGAAATCTGCCAATTGCTTAGCGCATGCTGTTAACAAAATGAATATTTGCTTAAATATTTGTAGAATTATTTTTCGATAGCAACCTTGAACCTTGAACGGGGAAATCTATAGGATGTCAACATGGGACACAATGGGATAATAATAACAAAGCGTGTCTAAACCTTACTTGAACAACTGGGCTTGTCATATTGCCAGTTGCCCTCTTCAGTGCACCTCACTTCCCTTTTGTATCCTGACGCCATGGTGTAATCTTCGTTGCACGTATACGTGACTTTTTCACCAACGTAAAAGAACCTCTTCTTTGGACTTATCTTGCCATACTTTGGAGGACCTGTGTCCCAGCAGATATTATCATCTGTGTGTGGTAGTGTGTGAAGAAAGGGGTTAGAATAGTCCAATTTTGGCACCGCCATATTCTATAAGCCGACAAAGCCCACGCAATAATTCTTATATAAGGCCACACCAATTTAATTTGTTGGTTTTCGGATTTTTCGATGAAAAATCTGATGCGATAGGGCGAAAAATTGTTCTAGTGGTAAACTTTTGAAATTCATATTTCTCTGAAACACTATTTTCTGCATGTTGAGGTTCAAATGTTGAGGACTACAGCTAATTTTTTGTCTCTGTTGCATTATTTTTGCACGGAGCCTTTCAGGAGGTTTGTACAAAAAAATGTAATAGAATCTTTCAAAAGACAATACATGAGAACACTGGTTGATACTGATCATTAAATTTGAGCGGTTTTTCACACAATATAAAAACCGCCCAACATAGGGGAAAACCAGGACTGCCAGGTATAGCTTGTATGTCTTTGCGCCGAATTACTTGTGCGATATGTTTGGCGACTTAATTTCTACCGAAACTATTTTGTTTAAGGTATAAATATATAGCCCAACAAAGTTAAACATTTTTCTTACAATTTATACGTTACATTTTAACATTCACGTTAAAATGGTATGGTTTATTGATTTAAGGTAGTATGGAAGCCTGTGGGAGGACTTTGGGGGCATCTTAAAAATGCCACTTAGAGTTATGTATGGTTATTGAAATTTTTTTTGTAGGTACCTTATATCAAGACGATAATTTATGCAAATTTTCATGACGCAGTGATGACGTCATCTAACGTTATAGGCCACGCCCATTTTTTAGAAAAATCAATTTCCCTGGTCAACGCTTTGTTTTTTATGAATCATATTTCAAAGAGAGGTACACAGTAGTAATAGCAAAAAACGTACGCGAGGATTTTTTGATATCTTTAAATGGTGATTTTTTATGAATTTTTTTCCGTAATTTCTAATCGCACCTTCTGCCAGAAGCCCTCTGCGGCACATAAATCGACACAGTGCGTCGGCCTCGCGTACGATTGTAGTTTGAAGGGTTGTCCTCAAGATCAAACCCTTATTTGCCATTTTTCATGTGGGGTTTTTCCACAGATTTGTTCTTAACTTCACCTATCTGTCGCCTTGTTAACGATATTTCGACGTGTGTGTTGTAAAAAAGCCCGAAACCCCGGGTTTTCGCCAATTTTCTACGTGTTCCGACCACTTCCGGGTCAATGCGGGTCAATGACCCTTCTGTTTGCTATATCTGACGCAGAGAACGCGATTTACAAGATCAGGATAGGGAGTAAGGGGAGTAGATAGAATGTCCAAAACACGCCGTGACCCATGTCACGTGATGCAAAATTTCGCGCGCTCAGCCTAAGCCAAGATGGCGGACGTGGATGGCGCCGACGCGAAGAAAGGGGGATTCAAAATCAAGACAAGAAGGAAATCAGAGCGTTTTTCCGCCATGGCTAAGCGCGGTAACGATGCCAGAGGGATAGGCAAAGGCTCAAGGAGTGCAACTTGCGTGCCACCCGTCGGTTACGAAGTCCAGGAATATGAGAAAAGCACAGTGATGACTACTCCAGGGAAACACAGATATCGGAGCTCGACAGAAGTGGCCGAGGTACTGCAGGAAAGGTAAGGCGGGCATAACTTTTTGGTGTAAGAAATTGGTACCATACTATCCGGAATTTGCTGTAATTCTGACATTCTGTGATCAAAAACTTGCCGGGTCGTTTGTGGATCAGGAGTGTATATAAGAGAGTCGCTACGTTAATGAATATTGGGTGTGTTTGTTTATGACTTCCAGGAGTACGTCATCAAATTATTTCTCACGAGAATGAATATTTACATCGAAATACCAGGAATTTGGATGTATGAAGATACATCTTGTGGTAACTGAGGTAATCTATGGGAGAATGTGAGAATGGTGGCATAATTTAGAGTCCACTTTCTTTTTGACTACACAAAGATTTTGTGAAAAAATCTTGTGTATATGCGATGTAATGTACCCTAGTACCCCAGTCATATACTGCCGAACTCCGG
Organism: Branchiostoma floridae x Branchiostoma japonicum; assembly: GCA_013266295.2. Lineage (NCBI taxonomy): Eukaryota > Metazoa > Chordata > Leptocardii > Amphioxiformes > Branchiostomatidae > Branchiostoma > Branchiostoma floridae x Branchiostoma japonicum. The sequence continues at coordinate 11,351,753 of CM023838.1, forward strand.
TAACTTTATAGACATATACATCTATAACAGAGGGGGCCCTAAATTCGCAACTGTACCGTAAATTCGCCTTTTAATGTTTTCTTCATTTTTGAGGTAGAAAGGTACAGCGTTACACGTTTCAAAAAGAAATGTAAAACAATTAAAAAGTACATGGAATCCCTACATATTTTTTAATCAATTTTATCCTAATCGTTTCTTGATTATGCTTCTTGTCATGTAAAAGTCATGCTCCTTGTGATGGATTTTTTTTTGCATATTCATGTACTGTGGGACCATAATGCTGTTGGACCAAATTTTATATAGACTTAGTTTTCCATCTGAAAGTTCCCATTTGTGGATTTCTTCAGAGTACCCCAGTTTTATTCTCAGCACTAATTAGCACATGTGTTAGTATAAAAATAGCCAGTAACAGTTTATTGTGGATTGGAGGTAAACTCCAGAACTTTACTCGAAAATCATGAAAAAAGGATATAAATTATACACTGAGCCATCTCTGCCAATTTGGGTTTATGTATGCAGGTTTGTAATGTATTTCATAGAGAGATTTTGCTATTGACTTGCTGTCTGTTATGTAATGAATGGACATGAACTTTTGCTATTTCTTTTCCTTTTGTGGATTGGTAGCAAACTCCAGAACTTTATCCTTTGATTAAATGATAAATAAAATAAATTAATGAAAGGAGAAGGATAATAATTATACACTGGGCTATCTCTACCTATCCGGGTATATGTTTGCAGGATAGTATGTATTTCATGCAGAGCTTTTGTTATTGACTTGCTGTCTGTTATATAATGTTTAGACAGAAACTTTTGCAGTTTCTTTTTCTTCTTTATTACTGCTGAGCCCTATTGCTGGCATTATTATTCTTAATCTAGTCTTTAAAATCATTTCAGGGGATTCGACAAGAGCTTTGTGTGTGACAGCTCGGAGGAAGACATGCCATCCACATCAGCAGAAGATATGGATTACACACCAAATGACCCAGCACCTAGCAAACCCAGTCATGTGGAGTTGAGTTCTCTGACTGAAACGTCATGTGAGACTTGGAGCACCTTGGCATCCTCTGTCTTCATAGAATATGGTGAAGCAGTTGGATTTTTGATCGATCAGGTGTGTACATGAACCTATATCTATTAAACAGTAGAAAACAAAAGCAATTGCAAATATATATATTTTTTTTTTACAACTAACCTACTTCCTTGAAATCATAACTTGAACTTATCATCTGGGATTGATGTAGATATATAGTCTGTAAAGCTGTATATAGCCAAATTGGAGCTGTGCAGGTATTTCAAAGTATACAAACTGTATTAGCACATGTTGATTGCTGATTGATTATTTTCACGAAAGTGATACATACTCTTCAAAGTATGTTTTCACCATAAAGTTGCAAATTTGATACTGTCTTCATCATCTCAAAAATGCCCAGCTTTTCACAGCTACAATTCACCAGAAAAAATGTATTTTGTCTGTAATTTGAAATAAGTCTATAAGACTAATAGTAAGCAGGTGCAGGTAATTTTTGGCTGGGCCAGGTACTAGTGATATACATGTGTGGTATGTCACATGCACCAGGGCAGGTATACATAACAAACCATTCCCAACCCTTGCATGTATCAACTAGCCTCAAAGGACAAACTGTTATTAAGAATTCTTTGAACAATGATTTGATTTTTGTACCTGTAATCCTCAGTTCATAATGACACGTTACTGGGCTAACATGTATTTTCCTACCCAGGTAAATCAGAAGAGAAGGTGTGCCACTGAAGGCTGTCAAGGGATCCTTGTACCATGTGAGGTGGGCAGAGCTGGGCTTGGTGGCAGCATGAAAGCTGCATTTCGATGCACTGGAGGCTGTCAAGACGGAGTCGTTCACTTTGGCGCCTCAGCCTTTGTACGGGAGGAGAGGAGGCAAATTGCTGGTCATGTTGTTGCCCTATCGTTCATTTTGAATGGCAACACCTATGAGAAGTATGCCCAGACCCTTGGGCTCGGTTTAGGCATCCCTGTGTTTACATTCAAAACCTACAATGAAATATTGAAGAAGGCCTATCCCCACATCCACCACATCCTTAACGAACAGATGAAAAAAGCCAGATCCGAAATGAAAGAGATGGACCCGACCAAGTTTGGAAGCTGGGAGAGGGCGGTGACATCTGGGGACGGAGTCTACCATACCAGGGGCCATCACAGTAAAAACATGACAGTTCTATTAGTGAATTACTTGGAGAACTCTCTCATTGCAGCTGTACACCTATGTATGCGGGGCAATGACATCACAACAGAACACATCCCACTTTTCAATGGCACAGCAAAAGCAGCTGAAGGCTATGGTTTCGAGCTGGTGTGGGAGGAGCTTAAGAATAAGGGACTGAAAGTCGAAGTACATTGGCAGGATGCAGACAGCACCAGCGCAAAGTCATTCCGTAAATTTCACCCCAAAGCAACGTTGATGTACTGTGGGGGTCATGTAGGGAGGGCACATGGCAAGCAACTGGAGAAGCTTGCAGCAATGAAAAGCTTCTCTGACAGCTACCAAAAGAAACATCCAGCCTACAAACTGAACCAGCTAAAGTGCCAATGCAAGAAGCACACACCCACTTGTGGCTGCCTCACTCCAAAATGCATAAAACAAATGAAGATTAATCATTTTGCAGCACTTGTCCAGAGCGGGACTGATCATGAAACTTATAACAGAAGGATGAAGGCATTAGGAAACTACCATGCACAGAACATCCATTCCTGGGAAGGAGGGGCATGTGATTTTCATGGGGATAAAAGCTGTTCGTGTGGCAAGTGCAAGCAACAAGACATCAAATGCGAAGGAAAACCCTACACGGTGAAGCACCCGCTGACGTGTCCAATGCACAGTATGGCGTACAGGGTCGAATGTGATGAACGCGCATCAAAGAGTAGGGACGTGATTCACCCAGAGATGGGGAGGGGTCACTCAAACTATCCGGAAGCTCGGAACAACGTGCTCATCAGGTCAGCATAGTTTCTTACTTTTTCACTGCAGAGAAAATATTACATTTGTAGTGGGCTTAATTTATTTCAATATGAACTTATGTTATTTTGCTATGACAGCCATTACTGTTGTTAAAAATGAATACCCGGTCTCAGGTGAATTAAGGCCTGTGACAGGACTGTAACTATACTAAAACACTTACATCTTTACAACTTTGCCCAGCGTAGTCGTATCGAGACGAAACTTCACAGAGGGCTAGTACTGCTTGACAGGTACTAGATACTGTTGAAATTTGATGTCATATGCAGAATTTTTGGGTTAGAAATATAGATTTTGGTTAAAAAATACATAGTTTATTTCAAATGCCCCAGCCTTGGCAAGGACAGCAGCTTTTGTCACTATATTCTACAAGATAAGAGCTTAACTCCCATAGAATAAATTTGTCCGCGGCTATTTTGGTTAAGAAGTAGGAATCTTAAACTTTTTTGGTCAAAAATAGCTAAAAGCTGATTTTTTTTTCCAATTTTTCGTTAAAAATGAGCTCTAGAGAAAATACGTCCAAAAATAAACCAAATAGCCTCGGACAATTTTAACAAACAAGCGATATTACTTAAAAATAGACTGAATTTGTCAGCAATACTGCTGTTTTGACCGAGGCTGAAGCCCGTAAATGTGACGATGTAAGAGCCTTCCAACACCGATGTCAGCTCCGGGCGTCAGTCCCCGTTTTCCCGCCACCCGGGGGGTTCGAACGTGTTCGAACGTTCGGGCTGTACCATTATGCCGCTTCCGCGGGGTCCCCTTATTTGTTAACGGCGTCTAATTTTATCAATATTTGATAAATACTTGACAATTTCTGTAACAATCAACATTTACGAGGATTCCTGTAAGTAATTAGCGTGTTGCTTGTATTGTAATTTCCTGTTTTGACAATGTAATGTTACACTATAGCATTGGACTATTCTAACGACGTCACGTTCCCTCGGGGTTACCTGCGGTCACTGAGTGGTTCGAGATTCATGTTCGATAGAAACTGTCACAGGCCTTAAACTGCCTGAGGTAGTTGTGACTACATGCAAGTTTTTAGCCCAGTGTTATTGAAGTACAACACTTGTGCTAAATTTTCTTTCCTTTTTTCATTGCAGGTACAGGTCCAAGAGCATCTCCCTCAGAAGGTTGGCCTATTGCACCTGGACTGACATAGGGTTGCTACAGGGCAATGTGACATGGTGCTACAGGACGTATGGACCGGCATACCACTGGATTAGGGAAGTGTACCATGCTATGCAGCTCCCTGTACCAGAGGTGTGTTACTCAGATATCCCACATTCTTCACAATGACTGGTGGATAAAAAGAAATTTTAAAAAATTATCATATTATTTTGTTTTACTTGCTAAGAATACTGAATAACTGGTGGAACACACTCAACTTATCAAGGGTTTGTAAAATAATTTCACAAGTGGTCAACATCTAGATATGAAGGAAGCCATATAGTTTGTATAAATTGATCTGTCCTTCCTTGGACCAGGCACCCTTTGCTATTGTTGTATATGTATTTCTTGTTGAGATCTGGCAAGCGTTTTATGGAGAAGTTGTTTCAATCTATCTTAGCCCGTGCTTCAGGATTTATTACCATGTATTTTTTTTTTGCTATAGGGTGTTGTTGAAAGGGCAACGAAAAGAAACGAAGATCGCATGAAGCACCTTGAAACGATCAAGACCAACAAGGCAAAGGAGAGAAGAATAGCTCTGAAGGTAATTTCAAGGTTATTAGTATTTTGATTGACATGAAAAGGACCATATAGTTAAAGATCTAGCTGAAGTAATATCCATCTTCAATTCGACTGATCTATGATTTATCTTTATGTAAATTTTATTTCCACAGGTTGCAAGAGCTCTGGAACAAGAAGAGAGGAGAAGATGGAACAAGAACAGGCCATTGCAACACAGCTATGGGGAAGAAGAGGCGGTTGCAGATGACAACAGTGACGGTGACAACGAGGTTGATGGGGATGAGGATGAGGACAGAGAAGCCGAAGAGATCCTAGCGCAAACAGCGATGCCAGCTGAGGACAGGGATAAGGTCACAGTGATCTCGGTGTCTAGAAAGAAATGTATTTGTGGAGGAAGCGACCACATGAGGCGGTCAAGTAAAAAATGTCCCCTCTATCAGAAGCCAAACAAGCAGAAGAAGGGGTGTGCGAGTAGGAAAAAAAAGCAGTAAACAGTGCAACTATGTATGTATGAATGTCATTACTTGTACTTTCTATGTAAGATGATTCCTTGTTCTTACATACTGGAAGTGTCTTCTTGGTGCGAAAAGCTACATGTGAAGTCATTCTTATGTTCCAATGTAGTTTCGGTAAGCCTATTCTAGGGGTTTGTATAATGGTACCTTGGAATTTTGTAATGGCCTTCAAGTTGGTATATTTTGCAGTGCCAACACCCTTTATTTTGATGTGCTGATTCCTTGTAACCTTTGCCCCAGTCTTTTTATGGAATATGAACAAATAAAAAAAAAGTCATGTAACTTCTCTTTCTTAGTTTCCACAAAGCTGAGAGATACATTGTTTTGCTTCTTTGCAACAAAGAACTTGGCTCATATGCAATGTCATTACTTGTACTAGTACTTTCTATGTAAGATAATGCATTATTCTTACTTACAGACTGGAAGTGTCTTCTTGGTGCGAAAAGCTACATGTGAAGTCATTCTCATGCCCTTATGTAGTTTTGGTAAGCCTACTCTAGGGGTTTGTATAATACTTTCCAATCATATGTCATGTTTATGATACCTTTGTACTTTTGTAAGTGCCTTTTATTATAAGAGCATATTTTCAGGGCCAACTCCCTTTATTATGATGTAATAATATGTGTAACTTGACTCTTTTGTCTATGTACCAGTATCTTTAGGGAGTATGAACATGTAACTTCTCTTTTTCATTTTTCACTATGCTTATCAATACATTTCAATACAGTTATTTTTTTGGTAAGAAGTTGACATGCATGTATGTGTATATGTACATATGTGATATGTTTGTGGAGGGGGTGATTACACAGGACATTCTGCTGATGGAGTCAGTCTGATGTCACAAACTTTGCTATGGTAGGATCTTGCAAAAGAATATGTGCTGAATATAACTATTATAAGCCGGGTGATAAATTGTTTTGCTTTGTTGCAACAAGGAAGTTTGCTAATGTGCCATGTAATTACTTTCACTTTCTATGTCAATACCTTGTTCGTACTCTCATGTTCTCTCATGTTCCACTATTATTCTAGTAAGCCTGCCCTAGATATTTGTGAAGAGTGAAGACTGTTATATTTCATTGTACCTGAGTACTTTTGCACTAAGCCAAAATATTCATGACACTTTTTTTTGCTTTACTACAACAACAAAATGTGTATTTTTGAAATGTGACCCTTATGCTTAACTTTCAAGGGAGGTGATATCTTGTACATAATTACCTACCTAGTTCTGAGGTAATGTTTCAAAAATAAGAAGAACACAGTGTAAGATGCACATGTTTATTTATATTAACTGTATAAACTTTTTTATAGTTTGGGTCAAAAAATAGCATATCAGTTTTCTCTTTTACAAAAGTATCTGTAGCTGTACATATGGGAACGTTAAAGTATGGACAGAAAAACATTGTTGGTGGGTTGGGAAGTGCCCTTCTAGTAAGTTCTTCTATCTACTTTGGTCTTCTATACTCTTCTAACTACTCTAGTCTTCTCTACTCTTGTAGTCTGCCATCCAGGGGGATCCAGTTTGGATAAAAAATAGCATATCAGTTTTCCCTTTTACAAAAGTATCTGTAGCTGTACATATGGGAACGTTAAAGTATGGACAGAAAAACGTTGGTGGGTTGGGAAGTGCCCTTCTGGTAAGTTCTTCTATCTACTTTGGTCTTCTATACTCTTCTAACTACTCTAGTCTTCTCTACTCTTGTAGTCTGCCATCCAGGGGGATCCAGGAGGTGAAACACAAGAGGAGGTGGGCAAAGCTAATCTCCAATCAGTTGTTGGGAGGTAAGATTGAAACGTCTTGTGACTGTCTCCTTTCTTGCAAGAAAAAAAGGCAGTCACAAAACGTCCCAATATTTCGTCCCAGCAACTGATTGGAGATTAGGGAGGACTTGTTCACGCCTTGTCATCGAACAAGTCCTCCACGCCGACCTCCCTTGTCGGCCGGTTCCCCTGGTTGGTCAGCTGCCAGTCCACATCTTCTCCGGAGGGATACGTGTCCCTCACCACGGCCAGGAGGTCCTCCTTGTAGATATAATACGTGCCCGGTGGCCCTCGGTGAAGTCCCTGCATGTAACAGATATACATATTCATGCATTAGTATACTTATTGTCAAATATGAGTACTCCAATTTGCTTGGTGAAAATGCTTCCGACCAAAAAACTACTAAAGATCTGTTCATATTTACTGCAAGGGTAAAGGAAATTGGGAATATCAAACGTGTCAGAAAAACTCAAAAAGAGTTCAGATCAAGAAAAATGTCTCGCGAAAAGAGCCGATTTGTATCGATTTTATAAACTCATAAACCAGTTTGATAACATAAGTACAGATCTTTTTACCTTTGAATGTTAACAAGAAAATCATAAAGCAATTTATTTACATAAGTGATTTCGGAAATTTGAAGCAAACATTCAGCTTACATAGGTCAGCAGCCCGCTGAGTGCTCTGTAGACCCTATTGCGGCGCTGAAAGTTGGTGACCTCGTACCGGTACTGTAGGAAGATGGTTGTCACCCTGGAGCTGAGGAGGTTGTATCTGAGAAAAACAACAAAAAAACAAGGCCATAAAGTGCAAGCCAAGAAGGTAGGACCCACTTGTTAATCTAAGACGTAATGCATAACAAAAGATTAGACAAGAGCGGTCCCTTTGAGGAGCGCCGCTAGCGTGGTACTGTCAGCAGATTATTCGTAGAACTCGTGTGTGAATTGCATGAACAGCTATATGTCTCACGGTAACACCCAGAAAACGAAGACAAAGGCATACTTTCAATGAACAGAAAAACTAGTCATTGGACAAACTCATTTAAAAAAATTATCAAACTGAAAACAGTTGAATTATTTCAACGTACCCACTGTTTCTTCCAATCTGCCGGAGGCGTTGGATGGCACTGGCCTCCAGGCGCTGCTCCTCGTCCGAGCGGACGCGTGACTTTGGCGTGGCTGCCGAAACCAAAAAACAAAACAAAAAACATCGTTCGATTCCTAACCCCTTTGATGTCGTAAATCCTAAACGAAAATGTTCGCAGAGCCTCTTCAGCAAGATGTAGACAGAAATCAAACTAACGTTTCCGCATTTTGGACTTAGTTTCCATCGAACGCAGTTGGCCAATAATTTTTTTTGTAAAACAAACTTCTTAGCCTCTTGGCTTGGCTTCACTGGCGAAACTTCATAGTACATAACACAAAAGGGTCACACTTACAGTATAGTTGTTTTGTATCGAATCAGTGCAAGATAGTTTCCTATTTACGTCATTTTTGGCCATGAACAAAAAATTATGGATACGTAAACAACAACAAAAACCGTACCGTCGGAAAAGTGATACACAAAGTGCAAATTCTGCCTTCAAACTAACGGAAAAAACACAGTAGCTTACCTCTTGGCGGCATGATTGTCTTTGCGATTGTAGTCAAAGCGGCACGAAACTGCGTATGAAAAGTAGCGTCGGTGTCGTGAAGATAACTTGAGGAAGGATGAGATAATAGTAGCGGTCTGGACGCGCGAAAGCGATGCGATCTATCTGCGCTGGTAGTAATGTATGCGTACGTCATCCTGCAACGCGGTCTGATTGGCTGAGCGGGGAACGTTTCCCGCCACGCGCGCTGGCTGCTTCCCGGGGGACTTGACCCGTATGGCTGGCCAGGCGGTTCCAGGAGCTGCCAACACCCAATTGACGTAGAAATGCGAAATTTTGCTCATGAATTTAGCGGGGAAACATAAACAATGTAGGGGAAAACATGTGAAATTATCAAAATAGAGATACAAAGCTACAATATCTTATGGGTAATTTTTATTTTTGAGAAATGTCGATTCCTTGGTACAATAAGACCTTAAAACTAAAGCAAGTAAAAATATTATATCCATTAATTTTTGACAAAAACTTTGAAAAGGGTCACCATCATCAACTAAAGTCTTCATTTAGAATTGATTGAACTTGGCGTGAGCTATTAAGGCTTTAACAAATATGTCTATAGAAATATCTTGAAAATATTTCTCTGCTATTCTTGAACTACACAAAAACAATCTAGTAAAGTGATAGTTGCAGGTGAACTGTAGATCAAATAGACAGCCTGTACATTAAGGGGTATCAGAATACAGTAGTGTGCCATAGTATGTCAAATAGATTTGTCACGCATTGCCAATGCTCTTGTGGCTACTGGCTGCTTTATTTATCAAGATAACGTCATCTCGGGAGTCGCAATAGATTTTCGGACAAATGAACATGTTTTACACTGGCATCACTGTGTTTGGACGTCAGAATTCCCAGTACAGGCCGTTTAGAAGACGTATGTGGAGTATGTTAGCGTTTTGTTTTTGATTTTGAGATTTTTGAAGCAGTGATTCCGCGAATCAATAAATCAAATTGGTGTAGCCCAAGGTGCGTAATCGACGCCAGTTGAAATATTTATCATGTATTAAGTACACGGTTGCATAGAAGGATATGATAAAGCAGAATATTTAATATTGTGTATTCCTTCATGAAAGGGCAACTTACTGCATGGAATGACGTCACATTCCTCCTGGCTACCGTCTTGAGTTAAACAAAATGGCCGATCGATACCGGCAGGGTTCCGACAATATTTCTTGTTCAGGTTAGCCCAGGAGTACTCAGCGATATCGTAAGTAGTTGACCACTCCATACAATCTGCGCCGGATGCAGTTTTACTCCGACTTCCGCGGTAGTTTTTGCCATTCCCATGGTAGCAAACTAAGGTAGACAATTAACAATAGACTAGCTGTGTATGTTTTTTTAACTCTATAATTTGTCATTGTTTCTTGGTCTTATGTTTCTGTTTTTGGAGGTTTGGGTAATTTTGTTGTTTTTATTTGTTCCTTTTTTTCTTCTTTTCATTAGCTATGTTACAGATATTTATATATTTATATTGGTTATATATTGATAATAAAATAGTTCAATCTTCTCAAACTGGATGGATAATATTTAATAGGTAGACGTTTTAGGTACCTCCGACACCTTTCATCAGTACAAGTGAATGTTTACAGAGAAATTTATGGAACAAGAATAAGAATTTTAAATAACAAAACTAAAACAGTCAAAGTTATAAAGTTCTACTTGGTTATATATTGTTTATTGCACATGTAGCCTGCACGTATATCTATTAATCTTTATATAAAACAATTTGTAAAATTTAAAAGTAACAAAATACATTATGTCTACAGAAACACAAAACACAATCATTCACAAATGGCAGACAGATGACAAGCAATAACTTAGTTTCTCTTTACGTTAAAATGTATTTTTTGATTGTGTTAAGTAGACAACGTTTGAAATGGACTGAAATTACTTTAACGCTATAAAATGCGCCAGTTTACCTTCGTCTCCCTTCCAAGTTGCTTCAGGGTTCCAACAGCCGTGCTGCGATGTTGGAAACAGGTCACATGCCGGAAACAGGTCCTTTATTTGGTCATCAGCCATGTCAAGCACTTCCTCACACCACGAGCGGCATGGCACTAGTTGTGAACCCCTAAAAATAATCAAATTTATCACCAGTCCATGAGAGAAGAAAATTTACTATGCAACGTTTAAACTTACCCAGGCTTGGTGAGATTGAGGATACATGTGTTGTGAGATTGAGGAATTATAGGTAATGGCTTTCGTAGATCCTTAGTGGCTGATGCTGTCACAACCTGCTTCAATACCCTACGACAACAAATGTGACCGTGTCGTAAATTTCAGAAACAACTGCGTCAAAGTGACAACTCACATGCATAATGTGGTGTTGTCTGCATCTGGGGTCAAAGAGCAGTGACTTGAGTTCTCCTGAGAGACATTGCATTGTGGGAAAATGACTGTAGTTAGGAAGTCTCTCAATTCCGGATGGTGGTTCTCTCGGATGCCATCATAAGTGTTGAGCAGATCCAGAACAGACGTATTCAACATCGCCCCAAACGTCTCCTGCCCAAGTTGGTTTGGTAACATTGTCAGTCTATTGCTGAGGCGAAAATCATCGGGAATAGACAGGCAAACTGAAATTAAGAACAAGTAGTTATCACCTGTTTTCAATCGGTCAAACGTAATATAGGGCGTAAGTACTTCCAGTTATGATAGGATAAACATTGGTTGAGCTCAGACATACATGTTAATTTTGAAGACATGCCAACTAGGAGAGTACTATATTTTCTTTTTTAGATTCTGTGGCCTTCTTAGCACTTATTTAGACGGGGGAGGGGGGGGGGGCTAAAAGTACCCGTGTCAACTTTGATGCCAGATAGTGTCTGAGCGACTTTCACTAGAACCACAAAACTTGGTGACTTTTCCTTAAATATACATGGCAACAATTTCATATTCATATTAAAAAAAAGTACACATTACTACTGTGAATATAAACGCCAAAAGTACAGAAATAATTAAAGTAAACATTACTGGAAAGAGATTTGTCCTAGATGCAAATGGATGATAATAGTGCAATATTCTGGCATTGGTGTTCTTTCAGTAAAAAAGAACGTGAGTGAATTGCATTAAGTTAGGTTAGATATACTTTACTTACCACAATCTTTCTCATCACTACCGTCCGAGCAGTCCGGATGTCCGTCACAACGATGCCATGACAGTATGCATCCATATCCGTCTCCGCACGGCAAGTATCCCCGGGAGCAGGTAACGCCTGTGTATGTCAACACTGTATTTTTAACTTGGACTTTTGATAATTCTGAGAAATTACCTTCGCCAGAAGGGCATGTTTTTGGTTTGGCCGTGGTAAAGTGGCTCTGGAGTGGGTCGGTATGTATGCAAACAGAATAACTTCAAAATCTGTAGATAGATCTTCATAATTTTTAGGTAAATAGCGGTTGTAGAAACGAATGTCAAATTCTAAAAGGGTGTACCTGGCGTTTTCAAACAGCACTGCAGCGGGTTTTTCATGCATTTGTGTTTTTTTGTATGTGTACAAGATAACTTAAGAAGCTGTGAATGGATCTAAATAATATTTGGTAGGCGGGTAGGCTGTGGAAAAAGTAATGTTTGAAAATGGCTTATCTGTCGTGTTTCCTGCAGCAGCTTCTGTTTCAGTTTTTTGTATGTGTACAAATTATCTCGAGAAGCTTCTAATGGTTGCTAATGATATTCAGTGAATGGAAAGAGGCAGCAAAGATAATGATCAAGTTCGTTAAACTAACGGGCCTCATAGCCTATAAAACAGTTCTTCAGCGGAACTTTAATTTTTTGAAGTTAGCCCCCAAGGAATCTTGTTCTAACATTGCAGGGGCATTTGTTTAAAAAAATGAAGGACGATAATTCAAGGTTCGGTTGAGTAATTGTCGTGATTTTCCAATGTTGGTAGCTTCAATGCGGTTTGATATACTTAGATTACATTTATGCAAATTAGGATCTAATTTGCATAATCATTGAAGTAAGTAAATAAATTTTCCGCGGTCCATAATAGAATTCTTTAAACTGGCGCCATATGTAAGTACGAAGAGAAGCATTTGGTGTATATATACATATAAAGAAAGAGAGAGAGTCATGATTTCCATAATTAAAGATAAAATAGTGGTAACTGCTAGACTTTTCATACGTGTAGCATTTAGATGTTAAGTAAACTAAGGTAAACGTTATCAAACATGAGTTATTCAATTTTTTTATTTCATTTGCATACTTTATAAGGAGATGCTATATAAGCCTTCCTTGCTCAGATACACTTAAACTAATACTGGTCGGATAATTTGATCAGCTGATTCAATTTATGCGGATCTTGTTTGAATATTCAACATGAAACGAGGAACATCTAAAAGTTGCTAGTCGTAGGGGTCAACATTATTTGGCAAACACCTAGAACTCTAGTTTATGGTATTTTGGCGCTACGGCGGAAATTGAGGTCTTAAAGATAACAAAATAATATTCAAAGTCAAATAAAAAGTTAAAAACACGATGTAAGTTAACAATAATTGCAGAGGACTAAAACTCTAAATCGATAACCAGAATAGTAACCCATGTCATCCACCATATCAGTGACGCAAACCCCCGAAAACCAATGCACTCGTGGCTGTCAAATAAAAAATCAGTTTCACCTAATTACATTAACACAACGATATAGGCCTACCGGAAGTTGCAATGACTTGGACCTCGCACAGCGTCAGTACTCGTGATTGACCAGGAAGGCGAACGGCCACGTACCGTCCTCTCATCGACTGACACGGGACTGAAATTGACGGCTGATTGCCGATTGGATGATCACCCCCACACATTGGATTCACGCTGACCTGGTCGGAATCCCCGATGTGGATGTTAAAGGGGTTCAGTCGGTCCGAACAACAGTCCTGGCGGTTAACGATGACCACTCTGTCGTATATATATTGTAATGACGTAAACAGTAATACATGAATTTGGCCATATTGTGTACACATAATAGATATACACTATACCACTGTTAGTAACTCTGATAAATCCATGCCTATTTACAAAAATGACATACGTGTTGCTTATGTCGGATCTTGATAATAGCAGCCACTTTAAACAAAACGATTCAGATTCAACCAGCGTTGTATGGTTTACACAACACGGCAACTAGCTACTGAGTGTGTGTGTTACAGGAGATTTTTTCAATGTCTTAGTAAAAGTTAGAGATTTAATATAATTTAACATACTTGGTATATTACAGCGTTTCAATTTCTAATAGCATGCAAAAAGTAATTACATGAGCCATCAAACTTGCGTCATGCTATTTTTCTTAAACACTAAAGCTCATCAGTCTTTTGGCATTGGTATCTTTGCGAGACAGTAAATATTATGCATAACAGAAGATAGATAGATACACAAACAGATACTAGTATATCCGCCTTTGTTAGGTTTAAATTTTAGATATGTTTAACATACCTGTCTACCTGATACGAATGGCCAAGATCCACCCACCAGGTGGGATTAGTCTCTTCTATAGTATGTGTACAGGACTTCGCGGACCATATGCCATTGGTATTCCCGTCAACGGCACGGTTCGCAACACCACCATGCCCTGTGGTTGTTTGTGACGCTGTTTTTCCAATGGCGACATTGAAAACTGTCCCAGAAGATAGGTCTGTTACTAGCAATGCCATATACATATCAATAACAGATTACAAGTTCAATGGAATACGGACCTTTTTTTTTATCAAGTGCCCCGTTCAACCAAAGTCGGTGAGGGCACTTTCGATGTGGATTCCACCGAATCAGGATTCAAGTGGCTCTATCTGAACGCTTCAAATCGCATTGAAAGCGCCTCGATCCCAAACTACATCTGAAGGTAGTTTCGAACCGCCTGGACTGGATCGCGATTTGCATCTGAACGCAATGTCGTTTCTCTTCTTCGTGAACTCCGAAGAGAACTAAGTTTCCTGTCTATTCACAAACTGGACAGACACGGGTATGGGATAGTCGTGCGCACGCCACGCCACGAACCGTACTCAAGAAGTGGCAACGACGAATGAGGGATATAGTGGGGGGTAGAAGGGATTGCCAATGGGGGAGGTCGTTAAGGATGGGGCAGAGCCGTCTAATTTGTGAGCCGACAGGAAACGTGATTTCACCGGTTTACTGTGCATATTTACCCGGTCATGGATTACGGGGTGTTATTTCTTTATTAACATGCAATTCAAAAATCTACGTGGCAGCAAATTAAAGAGCAGCAATGGCCGAATAATGTGCCCTTTCTAGGACGAGGTCCACAGCCTCTGGCGGAATCACGTCGGCCTTCGGCCTAGGCACGCTGGGAGAGGACACCAGCAAGAAGAGCTCGTTGACCTCTAAAATTGATAACACGGTACCTTGCGTGTTTTCATCAAGCAACGATAAATGTAATTTAGGCGAATCGTGCTCGGGCACAGTTTAGAAGGAACGTGTGGCACGGGGACCAGATATGAGGAATGTTGTTTACCTGAATAGCGGTTTAAGTGGTTTGGTTTGAACGGGGCTTTTGAACGTGGCTTTGTTGTAATAGTAAAAGATTTCGAAGACACAACACAGGGTAAGGATGCTCAGCTTGTTATATGTACCCCTTGACGTTGACTAGATTAACGTAACGTTGCCTTGTAACGTTTTATCACATTGTTTATCGTAACGAATTAACACATCGTCTCTGCAACATACATAATTTTGTTAAACCCTAAACAGTACACCTGGGGTCCGCGTGGACCTCAGCACCATGTATTCTATACTTTTTTTTTTGTTTTTAAAGATTTTTTTCTGAAATTTCAGGTAATTGTCACCCACAAAGTTGTGCCTCAACACAGTGCAGAAAATTCTGTTTCCCCCATTTTTTTTTAATTTTGTATCTGATTTTTTTTGGGGGTCTGCTCGGACCCCAGCCGGCTTTAGATCGTAATGGATATACTGGCGTTCTTATACTTTACTTTATTTTCTTATACTTTACTTTATTTTCTTATACTTTACTTTATTTTCAGGCTTACACATGCTTTCTAACATTAATAACTTCTTATGTAATTTAATGTAATTTTTAATAGTAATAATGTATAATTTATGCTAATTTAATGATGTCACTGGTCAAAACCAAGATCCAAGATGGCGGATAATTCAATATGTATGACGTCATTGTATGACGTCACTGGTGTTGCTAAGGGCAACATAAGCTTTAGCAGACCTTATTAATTCATCATAAATACTTTTTGTTAAAGGTGTTTATACCATTAAGTTATAACCTATTTAGACGGTTTTAGCCAATAAAAATCTCATTGAATGACATCATAATGACGTCATATTACGTTATAAGGACATAACATTGCTATATTGATGTATTTTTACTAGTACACTGTCTTCTGAAAATTTGGTGGCCATACGAAATACCGTTCTTGAGTTCTGAGGGGTGCAATGAGCCCCTCTCCCCAGTCCCACGAATCCCTAAAGCTTTAAAAAAAACTTTTAAAAACGGGTATTTCTTAATTTCTTCTTTTCTTTACCAAAAAATAGGAAAAGGTCAAAATGTATTTTTTTTTGTACGTAATGTGGACTCAGAGGTTCACACATCGATTCAGCAAAACGATTGAGCTGGTAGCATACTGATAATTTCTAAAAATTAGCAAAAAAATGTTTTGGGGTCCCCAGGGAGACAGATTAATCAATCCGGGAAGGTTTACTGTTGAGGGTTAATGTTGCTATGATTATAATGTGTAATTGTTTTTAGGAAATTGAAGCATGCTAGCGTTATGATACTTAACTCTATCTAGACTTGGACGGGGGGGGGGGTTGGTTCGTACGCCCACCCCCCTCAGAACTCGAGAACGATATATCGTATGACCACCAATTTTTTAGAGGATGGTGTAGTTGTAAAAATAAATCAAAACAACAAGTTTGATGTCATTATGACGTAATATGACGTCCTTATGACGTCATTTATGTGATTTTATTGGCTACTTATAGTCGGGATATAACTTATCTAATGATATGGTCCGTCATCTTGGATTTTGACCACGGACGTCATTAAATTAGCATAAATTATGCATATATATACATATATTGATAAAAATTTCATTCAATTACATTTGATGTTATTAATGTTAGAAAGCATGTTTAAGTTAACATGTAAGCCTGAAAAATTTATTGTTTAAACGAAAATTACTAAATTTCGCAAAAAAATGCATGTTTGAAACCAGTTACCATGGCAACACGAAAAGATATTAACTTATTTCACTGATATAAAACTGTTGCTAATTATATTTTAGGAAAAGTCACCAAGTTTGGTGGTTTTAGCGCAATCCGTTCAGACGCTATCTGGCATCAAAGTTGGCGCAGGCACTTTTTGCCCCCCCCCCGTCTAGATAGGGTTAAACGTTTCTATCACGACGTCGTGTATATATATATATCCGCTTTATTGAGTTACACTTTTTCTATTATATTTTGGCACGGAAATTGTTATGTGATATAAAGAGAACTATGGAATCAGCCTTGCACTCAAAACGGCGTTTTTTTATGCGTCGTATGCTCATTTACTTCTAAACAAGGTAGTCGTGATTTTGATCCACTAACACCACTAGACGACCGAGATGCCCGGCAGACCAAAGATATGTTCTTAAGCATTTTCTAATAAATGTTTGTACGCCAGTCGGTCTGTTATGCCAGAACAAGTAATTTATATCTCCATTAAAATTGAGATATTGTTTTTGGTCTGTCTCTGTGTGTGTGTGTGTGTGTGTCTGTCTGTCTGTCTGTCTGTCTGTGTTTCCACATATTTGTGGTCAACATAACTTGTAAAGGCATTTATAGATTGTGATGATATTGGGTATGTTGATAGGTCATAGAAAGACAAAGGTCAAAGTCAAATATGGGCTTCCTGGTGGCTGACATTGGTATTGCAGCTGAACTTCCGGTTTTCATATCTTTTGTCCTGGACAGGGTATGGTCATGATTTGTTGGTGACAGATAGCTTGTCCTGTCAGGAATAAGTGACGTGGGTTTTGTCCTCCTAGTAGCTTGTTCTGGAACTACACGGGAGTTTCAGGTGAAATCTTTTAAAGCAGATAAATCCAGAAAAGAACAACATACTTTCATAATTTTTTATATGTTGATAGCTTAGACAGAGATGTACATAACAAAATACAAATTATGCAAATGAAGACTTAATTTGCATAATGGAGGAAATTCGGTAATTGCAGTGTTTTACATAATAGGACTTTCATACACGTAATATGTATAACCTATGGCAGGTGGAAATCAACAGATACCAATTATGCGAATAAGGACCTAACTTGCATATTATTAATTAGTGTAAAATTCTATGATTTCTTAGTCGTAAATAATAGGAATTTCATAGTTGTGATGTTCATGATGTTCATGATGACATACTGAAATGAAACATTGCCAAAGGGTTGGACTTTCATATGAGAAAACCATATTTCATAGAGATATGAGGTCTCCGAATTCTTGTTATGGATTAAATCAGTGCGCGCAATAATGTTTGCCTGATTTCGGAAAGAAATGATTTTTTTTGCCTTGTGACAGTGGTCAACATGCCGAAAATAGTAAAATATGTTGTATATATCTATCAGAGATGGAGCAAACTTGGGGCACAATTTCACACGTTTGATGAAGTATTGATAGTCTAAGGTGCTCCATTGCATATGAATACAAAATGTAGTAGCTCCCACGATGGTACGACAAGCTCTTTTCTCCAAATTTTCTTGTTTGGAAATGTATACACATCTACATGGGCAGGTAATACTGTTAAATACAGGAATAAATGTGTTATCATGTACATGTATATCATGTTTTCCCCCTCAATTCTTTTTTGACAAGGTTAATGACGTCAAAATTTGAAAATGTAGGAATCTTGTTTTTTTTGCCCCGCCTTATTTTTTGCCCTATCGCATGAGATTCGTAGTCCGTTGAGGATGTCATCCATACATTTACTTCCTTTGACCTTAGATTATTTGTAGAGGGGTCACTTGGTATCACCATTTTCATTTTTTGCTGACGATGTAGTTAACGATTATTAATTATATTTTGTGCAATTTCATATAATATCTAATTTTTAGCAAGGCAATACGACGTTTTGTGGGATTGTACAATATGTCATCACTAATAGCTAAACAAAAACAGGAAAAATGAACATGATAATCATTTTTGAGCCCAATTTATGCCGTAAAACGTTTATTGCCTTTAGTCAGTTACCGGTACGCATGTAAGCCTTGGTGTTTAAAAAAAATATCCCCAAGTATATTTTCTATCACCTTCACAAGTTGGTGTTGCATCACTCCATACCCCGTTAGACTGGCAGATTATATCAGCATTCCCCAGCAGTCGATACCCAGCCATGCAGGTGTAACTGACTGACTGCCCGGATGTAAAGTTGCTGTTGTTATCCCTGTTCCCATTGGCAGGTACACCGGGATCCCAGCATTGGCCCGCCGTACGGACTGCAAGAAAAACAAAATAATGCAAAACACCACTATAGGGCAGTTACAGCTAGCTTTGCAATTTCTCCTAATACAAATTTATTCGCTAGCTTTGCAATTTCTCCTAATACAAATGTATTCGTTACTTACTTTTGTTGCATTTTGATGTAAGAGCTTTTGTTTGAGGTTTTTCTCCCAGAGCACATTGAAAAGCGCCCTAAAGCCCCCCCCCCGTAAAACAAAACAAACAAACAAAACCTAGAGACAGCCCAAAAAGAAAAAGAAATCAGTTTATATCAAACACCACACCAAATGATAAAATGGTTAATTTGAGTGGTTTTGATTAACAAAAGACCGTACTCCTGTAGGAGAACTGGAACCCTTGCCGTGTCTCACTGCCGTCAGATGTAAACCTCAGGAACATCGTGTTAGACGTGCTGATGATAGGGCTGACTGACTGTGGACCTGTTAATCTGGACATCAAAGAAATATTAGACATACAATCTAACAACATAGCATTAATTTTAAAAAAAATCGGGGGATTTGTTTCAACACACTGATTTCTCATTAACTTTACTACCTGTAGCTGTATGTTAAAATGTTAATTCATTATGACGTGTTGTACCCCTGTGTTGAAAGCATTACCTTATTAATGCAGAACTACCATCGGCTCCATCGTAGATGGTCAGAAAGTCATAGCCGACCTCAATGTTGAAACTGTCGAACGTGAGACGGATGCTGCTTCCTTCTGGTGCAGTGATGGACCACTCGCAGTTCTCATTGTTGCCATAGTTACTGGGATAGTTCGGTGATGTCACAGGACCTCCAGTGGTATCCGTCAGGATACCTCCACATCCAGTAGCACTGATCTGCGTTACTAGTAAATAATAATAGAAAGGAGATCATCGGAGCAGGTAAAGCACATTAGCTCTCTAACATGTACTTGTCAATATAGTATTAATTAATAATAATGCAGCTTTGGCAACACGAAAATAAATAAATTCATAAGCATATTTACAATGAAGAAACCACCTGTCTTTGCATGATATACAAAATTACAAACATTAACAAATGTTCACCAAGCAATAGTTAGGCTACTATGAAAGTCACTGAATGTTCAGATCTATGGCTTAAGTAGTTTGGCATCAGCGTTGAGGTCATGTTGTCCATGCCGCTGGCAGCTGTGGGTACTACCATGGCACCAGAAAAGTTCGTTTTTTTTTTCTTTCTTTGTGTCTCCCTTGTTTTAACGCCCGCGTACGGAGCGTACGACAAGGTAAGAGATGCTCTTCTGAACGGAAACGTTTCCAGACGGTTTCACCTGGAGTTATGCAACGGCACCGTACCAGATAGAAGGAGCCTGGGACTTCAGTGACAAGGGACCATCTCTCTGGGACACTCTGGCACATAAGGGCAAGGTCAACAACCAATGCACATGTTCATTTCTTCTTTATTCCAATGGAGAAAAACCAAACAAAATTAGTAAAGACCATACGGTAGTTGACCCTTAAGATTAAAACTAGCATTTGGTACAAAGCTGAAATCACGATTTTACAAATAATCGAGACCAACCTTTCCTTCTCCCCTACCCCCAGAAAACCCTTTTTTTACTGTTATAATGACCTACTTTAATATTACAATGAGCAAAGGTGCCAGGAAAAAGTCTTGAATAATCAGCAGGCCAGGTGATAATTGCACTTGGTGTTTTGCATTTGTTTGCCGAGTACTTCAACCCTTCTGGCCAGCCCTTTGACTTCGACCTTTGCTTGCATGGTGTGAAAAAATCAAAGTAAGGACATTGTAGTAACATATGCACTCACTTTTCAGAGCTATGATGTATAAAACCCTAAGTCTTAAAAGCAGAATTTTCTATAAGATATGAGACTGAACTTCAAGCAAGAAGGTTATGGAGAATAACCCTCTTGTAATCAAGGTTAGGAGCGTAACCCTGAAAATTAAATTTCTCAGTTTCTCTCCAAGGAGGTTGGTTTCTCAAAAGTTACAGTTCAAGAAAGTTCACAAAGTCACAGTTGCCAACTTTGAGACAAATAAGTAGCAATGTCCTCAACTAGACCAATGGGGTAAAAAAAACACGACAAGACAATTAGATAAGACAGAGCAATGAGGTTATCGTTATATTTCCGCAAGGTTGTTTGTATCTTGATTTCTCCTAAGTTAAATCAAAGAGACTATGTTATATCATATAACCTCCTTGGTTAAATCAAAGACAATTCCCTTGGTTAAATGAAATACATAACCATCACAGCGTTTACGGTTACCGTAGTAATTCTTGTAAATCACAAACACCCTTCTTGTGTGTCCAAAAAAGCTCAACATTATTCAACGTCAGACATTCTTTTGTGCTTCAATTCTTGTAATTACACAGTGCGGGTAAATTAACTACGCGCGGAGACGCCATGTTATGTCCAAATTTTTATTCATTTCATTTTATTCACTTGCATCTCCTTGATTTATAAGATACGTCGAGACTAAGATAATAGGATCTCCTTTAAAGCTTCTTGTTGTATCCAGGTTAAAAATTTACTTACTATAGTCTTATAGTGTGTGTTTCTGTTCTTGTCATTACATTACATTACATTGTCAAAACAGGAAATTACAATACAAGCTACACGCTAATTACTTACAGGAATCCTCGTAAATGTTGATTGTTACAGAAATCGTCTAGTATTCATCAAATATTGATAAAATTAGACGCCGTTAACAAATAAGGGGACCCCGCGGAAGAGGCATAATGGTACAGCCCGAAAGTTCGAACACGTTCGAACCCCCCGGGTGGCGGGAAAACGGGGACTTACGCCAGGAGCTGACATCGGTGTTGGAAGGATCTTACATCGTCACATTTACGGGCTTCAGCCTCGGTCGAAACAGCAGTATTGCTGACAAATTCAGTCTATTTTCAAGTAATATCGCTTGTTTGTTTGTTAAAATTGTCCGAGGCTATTTGGTTTATTTTTGGACGTATTTTCTCTAGAGCTCATTTTTAACGAAAAATTGGAAAAAAATTAGCTTTTAGCTTTATTTGACCAAAAAAGTTTAAGATTCCTACTTTTTAACCAAAATAGCCGCGGACAAATTTATTCTATGGGAGTTAAGCTCTTATCTTGTAGAATATAGTGTCAAAAGCTGCTGTCCTTGCCAAGGCTGGGGCATTTGAAATAAACTATGTATTTTTTAACCAAAATCTATATTTCTAACCCAAAAATTCTGCATATGACATCAAATGTCAATAGTATCTAGTACCTGTCAAACAATACTAGCCCTCTGTGAAGTTTCGTCTCGATACGACTACGCTGGGCAAAGTTGTAAGGATGTAAGTGTTTTAGTATTAGTTATAGTCCTGTTACAGGACTTAATTCACCTGAGGACCCTAATATAATCAACACTTTTTGTTAAAGTTATGTTGTTTACCACTGATCTTTAAGAGAATAACCTATCTAGACGGTTTTGGCCAATAAAATCACATTAATGACGTCATATTACGTCATAACAACATGGAAATTGTTGTTATGATTAATTTTTACTAGCGTACCATCCTCTAAATGTTTGGTGGTCATACGATATACCGTTTACGAGTTCAGAGGGGGGATGAGCCCCACGAATAAAAAAAAAAGCCCGGTTTAGATAGGGTTAAAATCAGCAAAATTTCATAACAGATAAACAAGAAAATTAACTATTTGTAATCTGAGTAACTGCTTCCTAATGCAGATCGGCACAAAATGTTGCAAGAAAAACATGCGTAAACGATAGGATCGTATAGGAGATTATATTTTACTGTTTGCATTTAGATCAAGCGCAAACATTTTTGCCTCACTTTGATCTTGGGAATCGTTCTCGGAGTAATCGCTAAAGGGAATGAAGGCACTGAAATCATCGGTCTGGGAAACTTAACTGGGATCGACTAATGTGCCAACATAAACATTAAAATACATTTTCAAATGCAATTCTAGAATACTAAATGTTTTTAACGTAAATTTGACCTTTATTTGGCGCACAAAATGGTTTAAGAATGTTTTGGTGTCTGAGTATACAACTCCAGGATCACGTGTCGAATCGAAACTAAATCATCAAAATATTAATATTTTATGGTACCTCCAAGCAGAAAAAAATCCCACCTGTTTACAACTACTAAAAGTTTTATGCACAGTAAATATATGGAGTCATTTTTATTGCACATGTAACAAAGCTACTGCGGTCATCGCAATTTTGTCCTTCCGGTATCAATTACCCTTTCCGTGCCGCATGACATGCTTGCAGACATCATCTAAGGTCTCAATCAAGAAATGTTCAACTTACCTTATTGACGGCTCGAAATGTACGTAAAGGTTTTCTCCCGTGAATTGTGTTGAAGGGATTTTTAAAAAAGTGCCCTGTTTTTTTTTTCAATTATGGCTAACTGATGAGTGCGAAAATGTAAAAAAAAATGCTATTATTTCACCTATATGTCGACAATAACTTTACTTATATAGCAATTTTTACAAAAATCTTAAGACTCGGTTTTTTATCTTATTCCTTTTCGTCGCAAAAAAATCCTTAAAAAATCAGAAAATTGGGGTAATATATGCAGCCAATCTTTAATGATCTTTCCCCAAAACGCTAAAAGAATCGTCTTTTGGAGCGAAATGTTGAAGAATCAGATATTTCTCGTAAAAGCTGGCATTGACGGTAAGCTTTCAGGAAGAAAATAAGTCTTTAGGGATAATTTTTGAAAAATAAGTCATTTAAAGTAAAAAGTTGTCATTGAAAGTATTTAAAGACGATACTTTCATTTTATTTTAACAAAATTTTCCCTTCTATACTATCTGTTTATTTTTGCGCCTAGCAATGAGATAGAACATCGTAGCAACAGGCCGCAGTGACGTCAGAACCATGCAATGCTTAAATGTTTTTGCCCTGAACAATATATGGGCGCCATCAAAATAAGTCCACTGAGTAATTACGACTACATGGAAACATTGCACACGCAACGTCCAAAATTGTTTTTGGTACAATGTTGAACAGGCGGTAAGGCTATTTAGTATAGTACGAAAAATGTCATTTTTCATCTATTTGTAAAAAATGAAAACTATACTTAAAAGCAAAAATTAAAAAAACACAAGGAACAGTTTTTCGTCTTATTTCTTGTCGTCCAAAAACATAAAAATCAGGGATCTGGGGGTAATATTATTTATCCACTCTCAAACGATGTTTTCCTAAAACATGTTGCTTCGAAAACCCCAAAATAAGTCTTCAGTGAGAATTTTTGAAGAATTTGTCATTTAAAGTAAAAAGCTGACATTGAAAGTTTCCAAAGACGATACCTTCATTTTATTTTAACAAAATTTTCCCTTCTATACTATCTGTTTATTTTCGCTCCTAGCAATGGGATAGAACATCGTAGCAACAGACCGCCGTGACGTCAGCATCTTACAATGCTTGAAGGTTTTTGCCCTAAATAATATATGAGTGCCATCAAAAGGAGACCACTGAGTAATTGCTACTAATTGGAAACATTGCACACGCAACGTCCAGCATTATTCTAGGCACAGGTTTTAACAGACGGCTGGGCTATACAAAGATCACGTGTACAAATGACACCTGCATCGTTCTATCATTCATGACAAAGCATTATATATAGTATAACTTGTGGTACAATTTTCTGCACCGAAGTGGAAAAATTTGAAACATGGGCAACACCCTGGTACACAATGATCTTAGACGTTTATTTGTGAAAGTGCATACACAAAACATTGAATTACATTTTAAAGACTATTCCACACACACGCACACACACACACACACACACACACACACACACACACACACACACATTCGTTCATTAGCTGTTGGAAAAATATTCTTAGAATAAGAAAAACGTGAGTTTCTTGTTTTATGGGATTCTTGTTAAAAAAAATATATTCTTGCAGAAAAAAATTCTTTGTATACGGAGAAACAAGTAAAACAAGAAAATGCATTTTTGGTAGTGCGCGCACACACGCACACATACATACACACATACACACACACACACACACACACACACACACACACACACACACACACACACACACACACACACACACGCTACCCTTGTGGTCTGATTGGCTTGCCCATTTCGTTTATAACCTTCTATAGGACGTTATTGCGGTTTATATGGTGACGGACATATCATCACGTGGACAAATACCGATACAACACAGCCGATATTTGTCAAAGTTTGCCTCGGTCCAAGGCAATATTCGATTTGTAGGGTGCTGGTAATTGAATTGTGTTTGCCCTATACGTGTTCTCCATTTCATTGTAAACAAAATCTATTATAGATTATTATAAATTTTAAACCGATAAATGTAAACATTTTACTATTTCTACATCAGAACAAGTGTAATAAAATTACATGTACAGCTGAAATGCTTATTTGCTATTATTGAGCTAACATATATAAAAATATGATACAGCGCATGCCTTTTTCTATTTCTAAGTGTGGTTGTTGTATAAAATTCTTACCTTGTCCGTGGCAGGTAATGATGAGACAACAACATATGATCCCGACGGTACAGAACAGACGCAAAACAGACATTTTCCTAGGTTCTTTCCGGTCGAAATTAGTCCAGCACAAAAAAAAGAATGACAAGCACAGCACAGGCGCCCACTTTCTTGACGAAAGAGGTGGCGCCGCTTCTCTCCTTGTAGTCTGCGCACTTGTTAAGTATGGTTGTACCCACCGTTATCACAAAAATATCAAAACAATTTTAGAAAACCTAAGATAAAATGAAAGTCATGAAGGTGATCACCGTCCGACTTTCACTTCTGCCTCAGCTCAACCACACATTCCGAGAAAAATATACAATGGACAACGAACGTAGAAGCAATAGCTAATTGATCATTGACATGCACATCACTAAACAGGAAGGATCAAACCATTACAATAATGGGTAGGAAACATTTCCAGAAGAGTGAGAACAGAGCTACTGACATATTGCAACTTGTTGCTGTGTACTACAAAATATACTTTGGTAAAATAAACTTTGTGAAGCACCTATTACGTACATAATAAACCATATTCTTTTTCATTGAAATCATTTTAACATCAGACCACCCCCATCCCCTGCTGTGGTATTAAAGTAAACAACCTGTTGCTATGATTCAGTATGAATAGAGTTTACAAACAAAGGAACAAAAGGCATTGTGGTCACTAAGCAAAGACAACATGCTCTTGTCTCTGTCTCCTTTTTTAACATTTTTGTCTTTCAACTTCGTTGCTGACTGCATGTTATCAAATAATTATCAAACCTTTTCATGCTGACGCGAACCGTTTTCTAAAATTCTACCTTATGTTTTGCAATTTGTTTCGTGTTTTCTAATTTTGTGCTCTAATATCGTCCCACGGGGTGGAGTTTGAAATATTAATGGCGGCGGCCACAGGTAACAATGGGTGGGGTTAATTGTGACTCATTTCTGCTAATTTCGAGAACCATGCGGCGCAACCTTGTAAATCATGTTAGACAACCCCATAGGTATTTCTTTTCTTGTTTTCAACATATTGTTTGGCACGAAAAAAGGAATTATGAAATGACCATATCAGTGAAATGCCCTTGAACAACCTCAAAATTTTTGTTTTGTTATCTCGTTGTTGGTACTTTTGTCGCAATGACAAATATATGTGAAATATTGAAAAAGACTTTTACTTATTTTTACTGGCTGTGACATTTTTACTAAATCAGAGAAACTGTAATAATTTTTGATGTAGGTTGACGCTCATCAAACTTAAAAAAAACGTTATGATCTTAATACAATCATCAAATTGGAGTTCTGAAATACAAAAGAACACATGTGACATAATATATGTGGGCATGTCACGTACCGATGGAAGCTGAAATATTAATAAGGCCCGCCACTCCCAACATTATATTACACATGACGAGGTAGCATGTACATGCACATGGCCTGCTGGGCAATAATGGGAATGTACGTTTGAAAAAAACCCATTGCATTTACAGATATAACCTCCAATCTCCATTCTTCGATATATGTAATTTACTGATCGCAATAATTTCTCTTTTTATTCTTTTCGGTCTCTCCATGCCTATGTCCCTGGGTTTCCTTCTGTCCTTTCTCTCTTCTTTCGTTTCTCCAACCTTCTCTTCACCACATTATCCAGCCCTGTCTCTTTCTGTACATTCCTCTTTCCATTTTTCTCCATGCTTCGTTCCCTTTTAACCCATTCCTCAAACTCTCTGCATCCCCCTATCCAACCCTGTAACTCTTTGCTTATTTCTCTTACTCTTTCTCCATGTTCGTCCCACTTTCCATCCGTTTCCGAAACTCTCTCTTCGTCTCTTTGTCCAAACTCTTATCAATTCTCCCCACGCCTCTGTCCACAGTTAGTCTATCGTAGTTTACTTGTCTAGAAAGTAAATACAGTTGATAATGACGTTAGTTCAAATAGCAATAGCTTGTAATGTTAACATGGCGAAGGTATAAGGTCGTGGAACTCTTTTTGTGTATGAAACCTGAAAATTAGGTTATAATATTTGCATACATCCAAAATATCAAACCTTGTCCTTGCCAAATGATAAGGATTTCAGCAGTGTGTTGCATGTTACCAGGTAGGTGTCATGTGGATACTTTGCATTAAAAAATTGCTAATGAGCAGTATTGTTAATGTAAGCCAATTACAGGTGGCCATCACCATTTCATTGAGGTATGAGGTCTTTAAACTTTTTTTTCTTCCTTTTTCTTCTTCCGCCTCCCTCCTAACGGCGTTGGTAGCAGGCTTGTTCCAGAAATATATTTCGATACGATCGACAAAACATGAATAACGTTGCAGTTCTTGAGGACTGTCACTCAGACACTGTTTCTTTCTCAACACCCAACATGGCGTCACTGTCATGACAACGGTTGGTAACAACACGTAATGTTCATGGCAAATGAACATGCCAGCTACCGTGCTCTAATTTCAAAATCGAATTTCAAAAACGCATGATATAGATGTTAAATTTCCTTTTCTCATTTTCTCTCTCTCTCCTAGGTAGCAGTCTCTTTCCAAAAATATACCCCGATACAATGTATAAAACATAAATAACATTTCGTGAGGACTGTCACTCAGACACTGTCAACACCCAACATGGCGTCGCTGTCATGACAACGGTTGCTAACAACACAGACCGGAGAAGACGCCGTTAGACGTGTACAGATGTTTGCAGGGAAGGGTTTCTCGGGCTGGCTCATGAAATATTCATGTTGTCGTCCTTTTGATTGGTCTTTTTGTTCGCTCGCTATTTCTTTATTGTCATTTTGATGCCAGCTGAATAGGGACCAAATGCAATTAACAAAATAATATATGCGGGCATGGCACTTAGAGATGAAATTTGAAATATTAATGAGCCCCGCCACTCCTAACGAAGGTTAAAGATCACCTTAGATTACAGATGTTAGGGTAGCAGGTAAATTTGCATGGCCTGATGTGAAATATAGGGAACGTATTGCTGAAATAAATACCATTGCATTTACATATATAACCACCTAATATCTACATTCTTCGATACATCTAGTATACTTTATTTCTCTTTTCATTCGTTTTGATCTCACCATTTCTAACTAATTGGGCTTCTTTCTGTCCTTTCCTCTCTCCACTCATTTCTCCAACCTTCTATTCATCCCTCTCTTCCAGACTTTCTATCTTTCTGTCAATTTCTCTTTCCATTCCTCTTTCTTAATCCTCCCCTCCCTCTCTCCATCTATCCCAAACTCTCTCTTCGTCCCTCTCTCCAAGTTGTCACTAACCCTCACCCATCTCTCCGTCCGCGATTTAACCAGTCAGTTGAAATGCTGTAGCTTGTTGGGAGATATGTTTGCCACACAAATAACATATAACTGGTCCATAAGGCCCCGTTCATACGAAGCCACAGTGAAGGCACATTCGATGTGGTTTGGCCGGATTCTGGATTCATGTGGCTCAATCTGAACGCTCTGAATCGCATTAAATGCTCATCGATCCCAATCCACATCTGGAGGCGGATTCAAACCGCCTTGACTGGATCGCCATTTGCGTCTGAACGCGCCGATACGCATTCATCAGGTTTACTTTGCATATCAACCCGGTCATTGACCTCGGGGTCCGCAGATAACAAGTGGTGGCGTCGGCAACGAATTCTTACAAGGGCCACCCGTAGCCTGCGTCTCCTTCGTACTCCTCTGAGCCGGTTGCAAGCGATTATCCATAAGAAAAACACGACAACTTCTAGGGCGGGATGCACTTTCACCCCTAACCTCTAACATTGGCAAGACTTCTTCCCCTCTCAATTAACAGCGTAGGTAGCAGGCTTTTTCCAGAAATATATGTCGATACGATCGATAAAACTTGAATAACATTGCATTTCGTGAGGACCGTCACTCAGACACTGTTTCTTTGTCAACACCCAACATGGCGTCACTGTCATGACAACGGTTGGTAACAACACGTAATGTTCATGGCAGATGAACGGGCCATCTACCCTGCTCTAATTTTAAAATCTAATTTCAAAAACGCATGATATAGATGTTAAATTTCCTTTTCTCATTTTTCCTCTCTCCTAGGTAGCAGTCTCTTTCCGAAAATATATCACGATAAAAGTTTTAAAACATAAATAACATTTCGTGAGGACTGTCACTCAGACACTGTTTCTTTGTCAACAACCAACATGGCGTCGCAGCCATGGCAACGGTTGCTAACAACACAGACCGGAGAAGACGCCTTTAGACGTGTACAGGTGTTTGCAGGTGAGGGTTTCTCGGGCTGGCTCATGCAATATTCATGTGTATAATATATGCTGGTCGTCCTTTTCATTGGTCTTTGTTCGCTCGCTATTTCATTATTGTCATTCCGATGCCAGCTGAATAGGGTCCAAATGCAATTAACAAAATAATATCTGCGGGCACGGCACTTACTGATGGGATTTGAAATATTAATGAGCCCCGCCATTCCTAACAAATGTTAAAGATCATCTTAGGTTACAGATGATAGGGTAGCAGGTAAATTCGCATGGCCTGATGTGAAATAATGTAAACACACACACACACACACACACACACACACACACACACACACACACACACACACGCATACACACACACACACACACACACTCTCTCTCTCTCTCTCTCTCTCTCTCTCTCTCTCTCTCTCTCTCTGTCTCTCTCTCTCTCTCTCTCAGTTGCTGTAGTCTGGAACATGTTACCATTTTCCATACGTCAACACATGTATTCTAATCTAAGCTTGCCGTCTGTTAAAAAACTGTTAATTTCGTTCTACAGATCTCGCCTAAATGACACATTTTCAACCGACAACTTATGCACCTGGACCTTTACCTGTCGATGTCATAATTGTTTAGTGATTTGATTTGATTACTCTTTTTAATTGTTGTTGTTTGTTTGTTTGTTTTGTGTCTATGTTTCTAGAGGAGTCGGCCTAGTAGAGGAACTCTATGTTCCTGTTGCCGGCTCCTCTCAGAATTTTATTTCTGTGAAGTTGAATAAATAAAATACGTTTGTTCCCTATTCCATTATTGAAATGTCGATTCACGCTGAATGGGGTCCAAATGCAATTAAGGTATTCCAGGGAACAAACATAGGCTTGTACAGTATCGTATCTAGGAATGGGCGTAACCTGTCCTATGCCTTAATGTGTTCTAGGAAGCATCCATACAGGAACGCCGACACATTCACAACACTCAATGACACACACATATACTCTTCCGCGCATACATACACTTCACTACACATGCACACATACACACCAACGTAACGGACTCTATAGCCACCTGGCGATGCAGTTTTGAAGTGCAACACTATGCAAACAAGTTATGACGTCATGACAGAAAAAGTCCCCGCCCACAACTGAAAGGCCAAAGGCGGAAGTAAATAAAGACGGTGGTGCGTCAGACGGGATTCCCCGGGACAATTTCAACAGGCGTAGGTATAATTTTTAAAACACATTGCGTCAGCTACAGCGCTAAAAACCCAACAATGCTTCTAGACTTCAAAGGGGAAGAGAAAATTGTGACTCTACGACAGACACTGGCATAAGCAAGTTGATCTACCAGTCGCCGTTGTGTAGTCAGTCAGAACAGAACGAGTTGACAACGTCATTTGTTGGTTGACAAGCCTGCCTTTTGACTACGACATGAAGAGTAGCATATTCGTAGCAGTCTGTGCCTGGTCCAGCTCTCAACAGGTACGTGGAATTGTAAACAACAGTGGTAAATATACAGTGCTCGAAATACTTTTTTCAGCATACCTGTACTGGTGTAGGTAACATGGAAAATTACCTGACAAGTTTTACCTACGCCGCTCTATACTAAAACTGTTCAAAAACCTCTGTCATTATTTCTTTTAATCTTCATATGTGGCCACATACAGCTACATGTATATATGAGCCCAGGGCATGGACTGGTGCAGGTTAGGTGAAGGTAGACATCAGAAATATCTATCCAGCTCCAATCTTACCTACATTAACCTATGCATATGCAGGTGGTATAATATTTTCATCGCTGATATAAGATACGTTTTAAGTGAATTTGCTGTAATAAATCTTATTAGGATAACTACCCCCCGCAAGTGTAAAGTATTCCAATTGACAAATGCAGACTGGTTTTCTGGTGAACTAAATTTCCCCGGATTTTCCCCAACTCTTCATTATCTTTAGTAGTGTAAGAAATGTTATGTTATCTAAAATCTCGAAGGTAAACAGTCTTTCTTCGCACCGTCGGCGACAAATCTAACTTAATTTCTGTGAAGCTATTTTTTTTCTTCACTCTGTAAATGTGTTTGCCTTTATTCCGGACGTACCATATTATTTTTTTTCAATCCAGTTATTTATTTTTATACCGTCCTAGTGTAATACCCAAGTCCCGTGGAAATATATATACCTATTGACTGCACTATGGTGGTCTAAACGTAATTTTCAACAAAAAGAAATACCAATACACAAGTCAGTCTCACCCACCCCCTCCATTAAAAGACAAAAAGAAACTAACGTATTTGCAAACATTTCTAAACCAGCGACAGGTAAACAAATTTATATGCGGAACACTTCCTTGAGAAGGAGGGGAGGGAGGATAATTCAATACACAGCAAAACAAACAGGCTGTTCTTCCAGTCCCCCGTAACCCCTGACCTTCACCTGAAACATGATCACACGGGAAAGTGGCTGCTAATTGTTGTTGTTACCTGATATTGTAGTTCTAACCTAAACCGCTTGGCTCTCGCTGTTTTGTTAGCGATGTCGTTTACTAAATAGTCAGCAGATAGTAACCTTACGCCTTTAGGTTACCATCTACCTTTTAACTAGTTCATGGCACTATACGCGTACATACGCGTCTAAAGCACAGGTACAAATTCTGAATACAATAAACATGTAGTTTTAGTTACTAAGTAAGTCAGACTAAGTGTTCAAGTTACAAAATAAAGCATGTTAGAACCGTCTGGTTTCTAGCATGACACCGGCCGCTTGAAGTAGTTGACTTTAGTATTTCTTATCTAAATGGTAGTGGAATATTACTCTTGAAATCACAATGGCATATTCAAACAGTATAATGGACACATTCTAATTTACCTTCGCCGAGACCGATAAATACCCCCCAAAGTGCACTGAGACGTGCACAGTTTTATTTGTTTGGTGGTGAGGATCATATATAATATATATATATATATATATATATATATATATATATATATATATATATATATATATATATATATATATATTATATATGATCCTCACCACCAAACAAATAAAACTGTTCATCATTTTACAGCAAGTACCAGTGTGGACTCAAAAGATCCGCGCATATACGAAGTTGCTGTGAAAGAGGTGAGAAAATTATTTCACATTAAGTGGCTAAAGAAGGAATGCCAAATATGGGTGTACAAAATTAGTGTACTTTCAGTTATACACGTTATGTTTTTTTTTTCTTTTATGTTCATTATCCATCGTCTTACTCTTATTACTTTGATTTAAATGTATGCTAAATCATTCATTCTTGTTTTGCCAACTTTGATTTTTTTTTATTTCTTGTTATTTTCTAAATAATCAAGGTAAGATTTTTTCGCTTATATCACAGTATTCCTTTCCATAGAGTGTGGCTCCAGGCTACATAGTAAGCAACATTCCACAGGTGTTCCAGCGGACACAGATGTCTGCACCTGAAACCCTCAACATCTCTAAGGAAACAAGGTTTGAATTGATTTGGGTTTGATTATTTTGACATGAAAGTTAAAAATACTAAGTAATATGAGAACTTAAAATAATGAAGTTTAAACATTCGGATCCATGCCTCAGTGGTGATAACGCAAGATATACATATAGTTCTAACTACCAGCTGGGAAATATTTAAGTTATAAGAAGTCACCTCACATCTTTAAATTTGATGTCCTGCAACATTTAGTTGTAAGAACAAGTTCAAGGCCATTTCTTTGAACAAACATTGGCTTAACTTGTAACTAGTATTTACGCTAATCCCCATACATGTCAGTTCACCTCAAACTACTTTATATAAAATATTTCGCTAACCTCTTTCACAATCACTCCAAACTGGAACTTACTGAAAAAATGATGACTGCCCACCCATACATTTCTACAACCTCCATCTAACATGTCCTTACCCTATTATGACAGTCTCTTCATAGACAAATCTGCCTTTGGTTAAATAGTGAATGGGCTTGGTATGTTGCTTTAGATCGTCATCTTTAGTATGAATTACATGTCGTGTTTTCTTTTTGGATGACAGGTTTTCCCTGAGCGAAGATAGTGGCGATCTTTGTGTAAAGAAACACCTGAACTACGAGATCGACTCTAGGTACGAGCTGACACTGACCACTGAAAACCAACAGGTAAGGAACTGACGTTGTTATCTATCTATTTCATTCTAGGGTTGGGGGTTAGATACGTGGAAATACTGTTTTTTAGCCATATCCATTAACGACTGGGTCATATAAATGTATCTAGGATTGATTTTGATAGAAACAGATATATAGCCAGGACTGTCCAACTAGCCGGAGGCTATTATAAAGGGCTAGTCCTCATAACTAGACAATAAACAATTAGTATAATAACACAGGTAATAGTCATTTTAAGTATACAAATAACAAGCTAACTGCAATCTTTACAATATTAATACGATTCGTTAGATAAGAACGGTCACAATTCAGATACACCAACAGAGTACCAGGATGCAGCTATTTTCGAATTACTGGTTATCTAAAAAGGTAGGTGGGTATGTGAACGTACACATTGACGACAAAGCTAGCCTCTATCAGGCCCCCATGCAAAGTTTAGAATTGTACAAACAAACAAACAAACAAACAAACAAACAAAGATTCGAAACGAATAGGGTCAAGCATAGTCCAGGAATTTGACCAGCAGTAAGTGTAACATTTTCCCTTGCGGGCAAATTAACTCCATGGGGACTAACATAAAACCATTATTGACCTACAGAGGGGACTGTGTCATTTTCTTTTGCCGACGGAAATCAAGACTTCTACATTTCAAAATTGATTCCACTCAATAAATAGCTACAGCAATATGTGAGTAAGGCGGGCCTCTAATTCCCGTACAAACAAAAAGAAATAACAAACATGCTAGCAAGTCAGGAAAAATCATTTTCTCCCTTTTCCTTTTTTTTCGTAAAAGGTAGTCCACTAGACCTGTTTAGTCCTATAACATAGGGTTAATGCCCCGCCCTGAGGTGTATATGGCGTCATAATTCATGGTCGGTTCCTATGACCACCGAATACACGAATACACGACCGAGTCCGAAGGACATCAAACCACTGGTAACCTACAGAGGGGACTGTGTCATTTTCTTTTGCCGGCGGAAATAAAAACTTCTTCTACATTTCAAAATTGATTCTACTTACTAAATTTCTTTAGCAAAATGTGAGTAAGTAAAAAAGTTATAACAAACATGCTGGCTAGTCAGGACAAATCATTTTTCTCCTTTTTTTGTAAAAGGTAGTCCACTAGACCTGTTCAGTTCTATAACCCTTGTTGCAGGTGGTGTTGATAGTGATCGTCTCTGTAGAGGATGATCCCGCCTACCCTCCTGTCTTTAACCCCAACTGCTACATGCCACCCCGCAACAAGAGCATTGTTGACGTAAGTATTTATGGCCAGACCTGTTTACAAACAAACAAACAAGTAAACAAACAACCGATTTTATTGCTTTCTCTTTAATCAATGTACTTTAAATACAACCCGGTTACATTTTTTAAAACTATGAAAATTGTTTAGACAGAGAATTATTAAAATATGTAACAGCACCTTTTAAACACTAACACAAGCTTATGTGATGGTTTTACAAGGGCATTCAATTTGTTTCACTGAATGTTTTTGCAGTTCCTAATACCTTTACATGTTCTTTTAATTCATACATTACAGGACTGGCCTTTCACAGTGTCTGTGAAGTCAGTGTGGCTGAGCAAACCTTCCATGATAGTCGGTGGTGACAAGAACGATGTATCTGTTATCATTGACAATGATCAATGTAGGTGTATCTTCGTTTCCGTCTTTATTAACAGCGTTTTTGTTATGGGTGTTATGGTTACAATTGTTTTGATGAAGGTTTCACAACTTGTGATACGGCCAGTAAAATATACACAGTGCAAACTGACGACAACTTTCCTGGGAATGTCACATTCGTAATTATTTTTTTTTTATATTCAGTGATTTTGCAACAGACAGTGCCCAAGATACACTGTTGATGCTGCGTGCTTTGACATGCAATTGAACATTGACATATATCATACTATATACATACATTAGGACATGTATAATATGATATGATAACTTTATGATACCCTAAATAAATCATGTACAGAAGGCACGTATCATGGTGGACCATACAAATATTAAACAATAAAACATACAAGCCGATCTATGTAATAAATAAGCAAAAAACTAATTACTGACAAGTGAATCATTTAATTGGTTCTCTTCCAACTCCAGGCGATGTTAAAGCGTTTGCGGCAGTCAAGGACGATAAAATTGATAGGATCAACAAAGACTTTAAACCGAGCTTTACCCTGAGTTGCAGAAACACACAGGAACCAACGAGAAACATGCCTGACATCAAAACATACTGGGTAAGGCTTTTTTTATTACTGGGCTTCCCTTTGTGTAAAAGATGGATGCGGTAAAAGAACGTTTGCTTAGAGAGGTGCAGTGGGTTGGAATAAACTCCCACCCGTTGTTAGAACTGCATCGTCTGTACAGTCCTTCATATCACTGTGTGCACAGTTACGTGACCTGTGACTCTCCACCCTTTCGACCCGGCATGGCCTCGGTTACGAATTTGGACTACGATTGTGATTTGATGTTTTGATCCCGTCTTTGTCTTGTATATATTGTTACATTTGTTCGTCTATGTGTACCCAGGGCCAGTCGGAAGAGCAGTGCTAAGTCACTGAGTTCGGTGCTACCCTGGTAAAAGAATGCAGAAATAAATAAATAAATATAGATAAAAGATCTGAAATGCCAACGAAATTTTAAATTATTCCGTTTTTTTTTACTGTACATTTGTGGACCTGGAGACCCGGTATTACACCCAAATGATCTGAAATTTGGTCTGGGTGTGTTTTTTTTAACAATAATTCATTACAACAATTGGCCTACCCCCCTTTGCAATTTTATAATTGGGACATTTTGACTGTTATCCTGTTCAAATAGGGGTATAACCATATTTGGCAAGAGCCAAAAGGGATGTAGCGTGCAGGTGGAGAGCTTGATGCTTGATTGGCTGATTCGGATAATTGACTTAACTGCAATTGGAAACCTGCACCAGCTATAACATATTGACAATAGGATTCAACTGACAAGTGCATTCAACTTTTTAGTTGGCATGTCCTGCTCTAGCAGTGGAATGCAGAGCGTAAACGTTTGTTTTTTGAATCTTGAAATTAAACCATCTTCCTTTCCTCGTGAATTTTTCCATGTGCATGCTCAATAATAGTGTTCCTTTTCCCAGAATGCCTCATATCACCGACCGAATGACAGAGGAATCAACCCAAACTGGTTTGTGGACTCCCCCGACGATCATCACGAGAGGCACGTGCTCGTTACGCTGGACATGAAAAACTTCTACGGACTCAACCCCTCCATCTACGGGTGTAGTCTGAGCTTCGACCTGGGCTTCTTTGCCGCGACGGTGTCTGGGGACATCACTATCGACCCGATCGGTTAGTTTTTGTAGTTACCGCAAACACATGCATTACGTTACCGACCTTGTGGGTTACTTTGGGAAAACGCGTGCGTCATACCGCAGCGATGCATCCTGGGTAAAATCTCTGCGCCATTTTTTTTTTTGGGGGGGGGGGGAGTCCAGGCCTATGAAGAGTTTATTTTTATTTTTAAACGAGGGGTTATTCTGTAAAACATTACATATATTTAGAAAGGAAACAAAAATCCATATACCTTGGGCAACACTTATTGTAAGCTCCATTTAGTTCTTACACTCACAACTGTCTTACAAAGCAAGAAGAACCTAAACCTGTGCATATTAGTATACTATATTATATTGTGTAATATGAAACCAGGCATGTATTTCTGTTAATTAACATAGAACTTTATCACCATGGCTATTATTTAACTTTTAGGACAAATGCTCTTTTTGAGCACGCTTTATTTCAATAACTTTGTGCCATAGCTAAGACTTAAAGTAAACAGTGGCACTAATTACGATATCACTTTGCCACAGGTTGTCCGGACGGATTCTATGGGGGACACTGCAACGAGACATGCGTTTGCCAAAATGGCGGCAGCTGCCACCCTTTTAATGGAGCATGCAAGTGCCCAAATGGGTGGACAGGCCGAGCTTGTGATATCGGTACGTTTATTTCAATATCAAATTTCTATAATTATAACAATTTTTTTTCTTTATTTTAAAATTACAGGGAAAAATATTTAGAGTGATACTTCAAAACTTGTAAAAAAATTCTTATTTACTTATTATGTTACCTTACAGTGTCGACGTCCCATCGCCATTTTCTCCATGGTAAGTGTAAACCAATTATTATTACGAGTCTGATTTTACTTTAATGTTGTTGTCACACTTTGCCTGATGTTTCAAAGCTTTGCATATCCACTGTTTCTTTGAGCTGTGAGATGCTTAATTCGATTTTGACATGTACCATGTCAGAATCCCAATTGTATGTCAAAAACCTGTAAAGTATTTTGACAAGTGTTATTATTATTTTGTGCTATAGGAAAGCAAGTGGTCTACATTACTGTCGGAGCTGCCCTTGGTGCAATCGCCTTGGTAGCTTTTCTGGCCATAGTGGTGGTTTACGTCATCAAAAGACGCGCACGCATAAACAAGTACGTCAGCGATGCTCTGGTAGATTCGGAAAGTTTCCGTAATACCCCGGATGAGTATAACGAGGATGAAAATATCCCGGATGTGATTTTCAATAATGGCGGCTAGACATGTTGTCCTGGAATGATTTGTGTTACAAAATGTACCGACTGCTTTCCAACGCTGTGTTCTATTCAATATTTTGATATTCTTTTCTAAGACACACATTCATGTAATGTTTTCTTATCACTTCCAGAAATTTAGTGATGTAACATAAATTGTCTAAAATGATTCTTTGTGGGCTACATATTTGCATGTATTTTATGAATTAGCCATTGGATCACTTAATGTTTTGTTTTGTGACATTTTGCTTATCGGTTTGCGAATGTTTAAATAAGTGTGGACATGGCAGCTTATAGGGGTTTGTACATGGATGCAAATCTAGATAATGCATTTTACGACTGCTGTTTATACTGAATAAAAAAACTATTGGGATACACAATACCATAAAAAAATACAATAAAAATACATAATCTATATATTATATACTTTTGAGGCTATCGGTTGCGTCGCTAACCTATGTAAAATGTTTTTTTTTTTGCCTATCTATTCTACTTTTGTTTATGTACAATTGGTATTGTATTTGAATGTATTGTTACCATCCAGCGTGTTATTGCAAAAGCTTAATATTTACGTATAGTTATAAAATTCATGATGTACTTCAAAGCTATTATTTTTACGTTGGTGATTGGGGAACTTTCTTTGTTGTGGTGTTAAAAATAAAGAAAAAATACAACATGGTGGTGTTTCCTCTGTTGTTTTGGTTTTGACATTATAAAAACACAATTAATCTACAGGTATTTAAGAATAGTAAATTCCGGACTCCATGATATACGCGTCTTTAGATAGAAATGTTAAGCAAATGAAACATGAAAACTATCATGCATATTGCTGTTAACGAAGGTATTTACAGTATTACGTTAACAGGTGCAAATTCTAAAGTTTCTGTCCTAAAGGTATCATAGGTCATACATTTCAACCTATTTTACTTTCTTGTTGTTTTTTTTTATACATAAAACGGGCACCGGGCAAACGTTTAAAAGCATATGTTTAAACCTGCGTTTCTTCAATGACACTGACGAAAGGTAGTGAATTCTACTGAAACGTCAGACCGTTTCCAAAACTATATTCAGTTTCTTGAGTAACTGTTTTTTTTGGCGTATCTTATCACCTAGATGTCTAACCTTCACCTACGCAGTAAGCATATGCTATTGTCCCTGTCCGCCACTGTTCATTTTGCTTGTCGAACAAACAGAGCTACGGGAATTTCCCCGCTACAATGAGCCTCTAAATACCAACGTCTGTCTTGTATGTTACGATCAGAGGGAGATTAGCTCTTAAGTGAGCTAAAACCAGATCGAAGTCACTTTTCATTTGTTTTCTTACTAGCTTCCGCCATTTCCGCAAATGAATTGTTTCAAACATCAGCACTTCTTGACAAAAATTAAAAAAAATACGTGAAAAAAGGTTGTCTACTCTTTCTAATTTTGACTAATTTAAAGATACTTCCAGACTGGACTCGCTTGGATATATAGAAAACACTATTGGCTGTCGTCAAATTGCAAATCCTATATTTCTAATTACCTAACTGTATTAATTTTTATATTTCTCACCCGTATGTATACATTAAAGAATGTTTAAATCTTAGAGGCTGAATGTTAGAGAATAGATAGACCTCTAATGTTGCTGCTGACATATATTCTGTACATAGCTGGCCGCATACATATAATTTGTAAGTAGGATGACTTTATTTATGAATGTATTTAGCGCTGTTCGATTTTAGTTCTAGTGGACCAAAGTCCCTGTACTTTTGTCGAGTCAATAAAGAACCTTATGTCAGAGGTGAATTTTGAGATGTTGACAAAGGGGAATCCCCTTACTCCCCCGAAACAAGAGGAAGTACATTCTAGCATTGAACAGTCACACTTTTCCCCGATCGTCTATAGAAACGGCTTATTTATTTTAAGAAAAGGAGAAACATTATAGAATTGCATCATAAGAGAAACGGACTTCTTGTTTCCTGTATCGCAGGGTGTATTTTCGTCCACTATGGCGGCGGTAATGAAGATTTTGGCGGTTCTGTTGGTGCTGTGTGCTCACAGGTGTCTAGCTGGTGCGTAGGCAATTTTTTATGGTTGTCACCCACATGTATTTCCACCATTTGTAAGGTTGATTTGACGTAGACTGCTATAGTTTGGTGACGGTATGCTTCAGAAGAGAAGCAGTATATGGGGACTACGCCGATGTAAGATATGTAAAATAGAGATGCAGCACACCGCTTGTGATATCCCTGTTTAGGGTCTAATATAAGAATAAGCCCCCCCCCCAATTTTTGTCCCAATTTACCTGGTTCAAGGTACATGGGGGGGGGCAGTATTTTAAAATGACCTTGCCAGTTGTGCGTTGGTTTAATGTTTGACAAAAGTCCACCAAGAAAAAAGTTACATTTTGTTTACTTTGGTGGCTTTATCGAACAGCAGAGCGGTCCCTAATTAGACGACGAAGAGCTTAGATTTCATTCAGAGATCCTACGCCACTGAAATTCCATATAGCCCGAGAATTATAACCTTGTCTCGGATTATATACGCTCTTACCGCAGCGACGAATAAAATACCCGCAACAATTAGATCAAACTGAAGCCTCCAGATCTCAGGCTATTTTGGATCTCAGGCTAATTTTGGCATGACGCTTTTTAAATTGTACTTCTGGAAAGGTATGGCCAACAGGAACTACGGTTACATCATAAAAAATTAAAGCAATTTTTTCCTGGTTAGTTTTTTAAAACCCTTTAACAAAGTTGACAACTCAAACTATAAGATAAATGTAAAGGAACAAACATGGCGTCTGTCTACAAAGCAAGTCAAACGTTGTTCTTTGTTGACACTTTAGTTTTACTTCCTCATAGGTGGGTTTTGTGAAACAGCTCAT
This sequence comes from Branchiostoma floridae x Branchiostoma japonicum, assembly GCA_013266295.2. Classification (NCBI taxonomy): domain Eukaryota; kingdom Metazoa; phylum Chordata; class Leptocardii; order Amphioxiformes; family Branchiostomatidae; genus Branchiostoma; species Branchiostoma floridae x Branchiostoma japonicum. The sequence continues at coordinate 11,393,105 of CM023838.1, forward strand.
GCATATCCGAAAACCTTACCATTGAAAGGCTTATGTTTATCTTTCGTCAGTTGCATTGAATAGCAGTCTACCTTGCAGTGCTCAAACAATTGCTATTGACATTACATTCGAGAAGAGGGTTCCGTTTTCAGTGTGTGTGTGTGTGTGTGCATGTGTGTGTGTGTGTGTGTGTGCGTGTGTGTGTGTGTGTGTGTGTGTGTGTGTGTGTGTGTTTGTTCGTGTCTCTGTGTGTGTCAGTTGAACTCCCGGGTTGTCTTGTTCCGACATGCTTTAGCTACGCGTTTCGGGCGAAATATAGCTCTTGTTCTCTGAAAGAAAGGACTAGGATTGAGCCTCTTAACAGCACAGTCTGATACAGTTTGTGTGTCCGTTAAGATTTGATGTAATACTTATTTTATCACATGACCTCAGATAAACTGAAACAGACAATAAAAATGAAAGAAATGGGACAATAATTTAGAAATACAATCACGCAGTTATAACAAGAAAATAATCTCTTTTTTTCACAACACGCTTTACCAATACACCTATTCACGGTCATAACTGTTACATTAGATGCATAGTACTATTATTATCTCGCGAAATAAAAGGGTGGCTAGTACTACTGCCATAAGATTGGACTGAAACTACATTAACGTAAGACACAGTCATGAGAATTCAGGCATAGAGAACGATCAGATTAAAAAAAAACTTTGGAAGAAAATTCATTATACTCTTATCTATTTTCCAGGTCAAGGTTCATTCAATGTCGGAGTATCTGAGGTAAGTATAATAACATATCTATCTCCATATATATTTCATAATAAATAATGAATAAATGCAGTGCACTTTTAAAATCGTTTAACATTTTTAAAGAAAAACATGTATGTTTAAGGGATGGAAGGAACTAGTTCTGATTTAGCTTCCTATGCTTTCAGGCATTGATTTGTTTCATTTGTTTCATTTGTTGCTGTGTTTCAAATACTTCCCTTTTCAAGTATGTTCTAGTATTTAAATCACTTCCTCTTTTTTTCTAAAGTCATCGCGTAGTTGTAATCTGCATTTAGTCAGTAGTCAGTGTGATAGATCTAGAATATATACGTATTAAAAGTGCCTAAGTTTTAACCAGCATATAATACTAAGCCTTTCTCAAAGAATTGAGTATTTATTGCGTTAGTAATAAGTTCATTGTTATTAAACATCGAATGCAACAAAAATTTCCTACATCCATTAAAAGAGTATGGTATTTCGTAATTTTTTATTGTTGTGATTGCTGCCCACCACTCCCCACCCCCATCTACGCCAACTGGTGAGCCATAGGGCCGATGGTAATGATGTAAATGCATTTGTTTACGTTGTTTACGTCTAGGCATTATCCCATTAGCTGATAGCCAACAAACTCCTGGTCAACTTACTAGTCAACTTCACGCACCTAGCTTTCTGTGGCTGTCTTTCTGTGGTTATGGAATTCCCCACATCTTCGTATTGTCACTCAGATGCACTTACACAGACACATATACATATACACACACATAAACACACACAAACAATCTATACAGTTATGTAAATGTCAACTTTCATTTCTTTTTTTAGGGTGTTGCTCCTGGCCATGTGATCACCAGTGTCCGTTTGTTGTACCTGAAGTGGTGGAGAGGTGATGGACAGTTTCGTATCACATCAGGGAACAAGGTAATGTTCTTAGCTATCATCCCGCTATGAAAATTAGTTAATACAAAATAGTAGTTAGGGGCGTAGGAGTGAGCATGGTACAAGATAGCAATTAGGGGCGTTGGAGTGAACACGGTACAAGATAGTAGTTAGGGGCGTAGGGGTGAACACGATACAAGATAGTAGTTAGGGGCGTAGGAGTAAACATGATACAAGATAGTAGTTAGGGGCGTAGGAGTGAACACGGTACAAGATAGTAGTTAGGGGCGAAGGAGTTAACACGATACAAGAAAGTAGTTAGGGGCGTAGGAGTGAACACGATATAAGATAGTAGTTAGGGGTGTAGTAGTGAACACGGTACAAGATAGTAGTTAGGGGCGTAGGAGGGAACACGGTACAAGATAGTAGTTATGGGCGTAGTAGTGAACACGGTACAAGATAGTAGTTAGGGGCGTAGGAGGGAACACGGTACAAGATAGTAGTTAGGGGCGTAGTAGTGAACACGGCACAAGATAGTAGTTAGGGGTGTAGTACTGAACACGATACAAGATAGTAGTTAAAGGCGAAAGCTTGAGTGAACAAAACTAAAATATGACTCTGCAATCAGTTGTTTAAAATTCCAAATCTATTCGATGCACAGGGTCATATTAAAGGGGCGTCAAAAATTCTTACAGGTAGCTAGAAATTCTGAATAGAAGTATTTTCGATGTCTAGGACGACCGGTTTACAATCGGGAATGAGACTGGTGACGTCATGGTGAAGAGGCACCTGAACTATGACATTGACCCCCACTATGACCTTCGGGTGACCAATGATAAAGCTGAGAGAAAGGTACGTCGCATTTCCAGTTTGCTTGTTTATACATTCGTAAATAATCATTTATTACTGAGAAAATACTTGAAGTGTTGTTTGATCTTGATTTCGTTTTACCCAAGCATGTAACATAATCATATAGCCAGATGGCGTTGACCAGTCACAGGTCCCCATTTCCTATTGGTTATGTCGCTATTAAGGCCACGGCGGTCATTAATAGCAGTCATTAATGACCTGGTGGTCAGTTTGGATAGGCTAAACTCACTCGGTGGTTTATTTAGTGGTTATCGCACCTGACCATGGATTATTTCATCATATACACCTCGGAGCAGGGCATTAATCCTTAATTATCTACCGTTTTTAAGTTTATCATTTGTTTTAATCGTTTTAATCAAGAACAAGGTGATCAAAATCAGAATCTCGGTTGAGGACGACCCGAACTACCCTCCTACCTTCAACCCGAACTGCTACATCCCACCTCGTGTGAGGAGCACTACAGAGGTAAGTTGCCGAACAGTAATGTAAGTAACATGCCAGTTAGATACTACTGTCAAATATACCAAAAGCATAATTTCAATGCCATTAAATTACGTCTAAACAAACATGAACATTTCTTTTTGTCTTAAAAAAGATTCATAAAAAAGCAGAGGGAACTAGAAAGAATCATTAACAAAGGCTTGGAATTAGAAACAATACGATGCTAAATCTATCGTGAAGTCATGTTACAACACACTATTTTAAAGCAGTATATCATAATTTAGGGTGCTTCCATTAGTTGAAACACCCAGTACGTCATACTTACCAAACCTTTAAACACCGTGACGTACAGGAGCAAACTAACCAGTTCTTCAGCACATGCATGGAAAGTGGTGTCTGAGCTAGCTTTCCTTTATAAAGATTCCAACTCTCTATACAGACATTCCTAACGTTGAACATAAGTCATAAACGCAGCTTTTATATTATATATGTGACTCAGAACTAGCTGACGGTGACGAGCGACTTTCAAACGGTAAAAGAACAGTACACTATGATAAACTAACTTAAAAGTAAATCAGTATAAACATAGAACATAGAACAGTATGGTATGATTTTTTATTATTTAAAGTTTATCCCCATTTCTAACTTCTGGATTAGCCAATCCTCTTTTAGATAATGGTTATCCAAATACTGTAGAAAGTTCTTGAACTAGCAACAATCTCCGCGACACTTTGAACTAAATAAACTAGATCTAGAAATAAAGCTGAAAAAAGTTCGTATTTGTCTTTGAATAACAGTGAATTTGGCGTATGCTGATTTTAAACTCTGTAATTTTTTGAAACAGATTTGGCCGCTTATGGGAACGCTGCACTCGTTCCTCGGATACCAGAACCTGTTTAGCAACGGGAGAAATGGATCACGTTCGGCGATGGTCTTGGACAACGATCGCTGTAAGTCATGGAGTCAAGTCTTTATAGTACTTAGGATTTATATTACTTTGTTACATTATTTGTATGATTTCCCTTTTATACAGTCCGTATGTTACATGGGCCCCCTTGGAAATCAGCAAGTAATGCTGAAGGGGCTACCCAGGAGTGTCTCATGATGGAATAAATAAATATACCATTGTAGCTAATGAATGAGAATAAAAAAGAGACACTAAGAAGATATTTAAAAAAGAGCAAAGCAAGATTTGAACAAGGGTTTTTGGTAAAACCCTTTATGGACCACCTCACACTACGCATATACATTCTTAATGTGCTGCCGCTGTTGTCTAGTTGTTCTAGATCCTAACCAGATGCTTGGGGGAATAATATAATATACTTGTATTAAGCATTTTCATTGTAAACAATTCCTAATGCCTAGACGTTTGTAACAAACAGAAGGTTTAAACAATTATGGTATTTACTAAACAACGAGTACAGCTCTCTATGTTAAAACAAAACGTTTACTCTCTGAAAACCCTAATTACGCACTGAGATTTTAACTTTGATCTAAACACGTTGATCTAACACCAAAACTAAAACTACTTTACCTGTCCTTTAAGCTGATTTCGTGAGTGAATAATGAGTTGCTAAGGTTACTGATTCAAATGACAATATTACAGTGTGCATGGGATCAATCAATCAATCAATCTTTATTCAAACAACTAGCAGACGACCGTCTGAATTGAGTTGTTTTTACAGTTCATAAAATTGACGTTAAACAACACTAATAGTTTAAAAATTACATGATTTACAAGTTAATGACACAAATTCGGTAGGGAGCTATGATAATGCCTATTTACACAAGTAGAGGTAAAGGTCAATGCTAGCCGCACTCAGTCACTCAATGCCCTCTTAAGTAAAAGCAGCTAAGAACTGTATTTAACTAGCGTTTAACAGCTCAACAATGTAGGGAATGGGCGATTTTTTGTACCGTTCTGTGCGGCAATACGGAGTGTCAAACTTATGTGCAGAACGTGTGCTTCTACCAGAGATATTCTGCCTTACTGGGGGCAGCCATTCACGAAAGTCAGAGTTCAAGAGAGATTCTGCAAATGTTCTACAGATTGTGCGGCGACGATCGGCCAGGGAGCTGAGGTTCAATGCAGTAAGTGCTGTGTCGTAACTGGAATACTGTGACCCCAGGATGATTTTGCAGGCCCTTACTTGGATTCTTTCTAGTGTCTTTGATTGTTTACAGGTCAGTGCTGGATGCCATACAGGTACAGCGTATTCCAGTGTGGGACGCACGTACATCGTGTAGACGGTCGTCAGGTCTAGAGTCGACACACCGCATCTCTTCAGTCTACGTAACATGTAAAGTCTCCTGTTGGAAGATTTAACCATGTTGTCCACTTGATGGTTCCATTTCAAATTACCCTGGATAGTCGTGCCTAGAACTTGCATTTCCTTTCTTTTTTAAGGTGATGGCAAGGTGTATACGGTATATAAGAGCGACTTCTGGGACGACACCATACCAGAAGGAACCACGCCAACCTTTAATTTTGAGTGTACCAACAATCAGAAGCCGAAACGGAACACGCCTACTATAACACCATACTGGGTTTGCAACTATTTTATACCTAATAAGGCCAGTGTTTAGATATATTTAATCTTTTATTCATTCTTGTAGATGTTTTTCTTTTCTACGCAATAAATATGCCTCTAACTACTTAACCTGCACCGTATTCAGCTACACTGGTTATTAACATGTCACATTTGCCTCTTTGCCTAAACATTCTGCAAAGTATTTTACATAATTACATATTATATAAGTTTATATCTAACAAAAATACACACGTATCTTGTGACGTCCCTTTATCTGATATAATTTTTGTTTTTCGTCTGAAGAATGCGTCCTATCACCGTCCGAATGACAGCGCCATCGACCCGCAGTGGTTTGTGGACAAGCCAAACAAAAAGTTCCTGAGACACATCCTTATGGAACTCAACATCATAGACGTCATCACCCAGAGTCCCTCTGTGTACAAATGCAGCATGGAATTCCAGGCTCCAAATTTCGGGCTTAAAGCTAGTATGGAATTCGGCGTTGAAGCTTTAGGTTGGTACATAGAGACGATTTGAATGATTTGTATTGCCATAATTCCAAAATCGTCTACGTATTTACTTTCTTTTACGTCTGTTTTGTCTTAAACCACTTTACACCTGCCTTAACCTAGTCAAAGAATTAACATTGTCAGGAAATTTTTTATCCTTGTGTACACTTTGTTGGAATAAAGTTTAGCATTGTACTACAAAAAATCATTAATCAACATACCATTTGCACGTCCTTTTGTTTGAGAAGAATATGTAGATATTTTAATGCACTGTAAAATTATTATTGTATTTTTTTCTTATTTTGATAATCTACACAATAATAATACAACCATTTTGCTAATGTCTATCTGATTTGTATAAGGTTGCCCGCTTGGATTCTTCGGAGGAAACTGCAGTGAGATCTGTGTGTGTCAAAATGGCGGCAGCTGTCATCCCTTCAATGGCGCCTGTAAATGCCCGGATGGATGGAAAGGCAGGGCCTGTGATATCAGTAAGTGGTCTGTCGTATGCTTAACTATATATACTAATATTCAGAGATACGTTTCGAGGAAGTAAAAAGATTCTAATATAAACCGCATCAACCGTTCATTGTCAGGTATATTAAGTGATTTTGTACAAAAAAAGCGGGCCAGTGCTGGCCGATATGTTGGTGTACTTCAATTCCATTTCAATGCAATGCAGCACAAGCACAATGTGTATTTCGAATCATTTACTAAGTTTTACCGTATTCTTTTCTGTGAACTGTAACACATACATGTACTTAGGAAGACCTGTGGTTGTCTATTTTCTAGAACAAGGTAGGCCTTAACGCTAGCATTTATATTGACATCACTTACACGAAAACCTACTTATTGCGTCATTTCCTGTTACAGAGGATCCGATGGTCATCATGTCGCCAACCTACCAAAACGTCATTTCCGGCCAAACAGTACGGCTTAGCTGCGTGGTGCTAAACGTCGTTCCCTCCAGCACTTTCGCCTGGGCTCTGAACGGGAAACAACTGAGTATAGAAGGTAACAAAATGGTCACCTTCCAAGGATTCAATACACGATTCAACAGGTGAGGTAATAGTGAAAGAACTACAGTAGATATCATTTTTATTATTTTTCTCCTCTTTTGCTAATTTTTAGAACGACAGATTGATGTCATTTTCATAAGACAATAAAATTTTGTGTGATATTTGAAACCAAAAGACTAAGAAATAACGAGTTAACGTAAACAGATATTCTTTACACTAGACACTTTAGAATATATTCTATGCTGATGAATTATGTTGCTGTTTGTTTGTTTGTTTGTTTGTTTGTTTATTTGCAATCTTCTTGTTTGTCTACAGGACATTTGTGAACGTGACCATTACTGTGGTGATCTCCAATCTGGGTATGTCTGGGGAGTACGCATGCGCATACAAGGCTACGGATGGAAGGATCTACCGACAGGTTGCAAAGGTGGCTCTGGAAGGTAAATAAAGATCACCTCGTTAACATTAGTAAAGATTTTAAATGGCAATGACAACGAAGTGTATTGTATAGATATGCCCAGCAGATGCCTCAAGAATTTAGAAACTAACTAGATAGGTAATATTTGCAAAGCAAATGCATAATGTTTACCTTCGCATATGGTCTGCTCTGTTGATTCTTACTCAAACACATTCATATATATGGTGACAGGAGTCTGCTACAAAATTACAACATGATGTAACCCGACACTAGTTACCATGGTAACAGACAGTCTGGTTTAGGTCGTTGAGGTCACTGTTTGGAGAAGAAGGAGAGGAAACGTAGCAAAACAATATGTTTTTATTCGGTAAACATAAATATTCCGAAGAATGAAATGTATAGGCGGACATTATCATAATCATTATAGACTTATTGTAATATCTTTGCAGGAAAGTTCAGTCCTCAATGTGGCAGCTGCTTCCCTAAGACTAAGACAGTGAGAGGTAAGTTAATTATAAAGTCTAAGTTTTTATTTGCATTGTTCCTGAAGATAGGAATCTCCCTTGGGAAGACTTCCATTCACTTTTACATGACGGTTTAAAATGTTTTGTTTTTGGCTACGCCTCTATGCAATAGCAGAACCATTGTTATATATGTCCTTCTTTCTAGTTTTTATTGCTTTATATTACTATCGATTTATTTTGAATATTTCTATGCACTGTCTTTTATACGTTGATCCACACTAATATTCCTAATTATTCATGTTTTGAGGAAAACTTTATATTTCCTGTGAATGCTTGTTGTTTCTAGGAGAGACCATCGCCCTGTACGTCGTCAGCGGCTTCGCCTTGCTGTTTCTTGTGGCCCTGATCACTCAGAACTATCTGTCTTTTATACGTTGATACACACTAATATTCCTAATTACTCATGTTTTGAGGAAAACTTTATATTTTCTGTGAATGCTTGTTGTTTCTAGGAGAGACCATCGCCCTGTACGTCGTCAGTGGCTTCGCCTTGCTGTTTCTTGTGGCCCTGATCACTCAGAGCTATCTGAAGCACAAGAGCGTCGGAAACGAGAAAGCCATCGCCATGGTTACCAAAAATGACCCGGATGTGAAGAAACCCATTGCTGAGTTCCCGGATATGGTTCGCAGGGCAGCTGTCGAAAACGAATACACCGTGTAATGGTCATTGGCCACTATTTCGAGCTCCCATAGAAATATATGGTGAACATCTAAGAAATAAGCTGTCAAAAATTATCTAATTGAGGTTAAGATTTTAAAAAAACACGTTAACAAGGTAGTATGACCCCTAAATTGTCCATTTAGTACCAAATTAATGGGTTTCTTTCGGCAGAACGCAAGTCTTCTAGGAAAAATAATCCCTTTGTGACCTCTGTTCTATTGGGAAGCTCACAAGCCTAAAAGCAAGTTTTTTTAACAAAATGAAAAAAAAATCAACTGGAAAATGCCATATTGGCAAAAAAAAACCACTGTTTACAGTTGATCTGGATGCGCTCACCAATGCCTCGATAGGTTTATATGGGGGATATCTGTATCTGTATCACTATAGCCGGTATAACCGCCCTTTGGTCTAACACACGAGCTAGATATCTAGACAGCTAAACAAAAAATTAGTATTTTATCATTCGTAAAGTAAATATGGTTATCTAATTGTTTTTGTAGTGTACTGTCTGTGTCAACTTTTATGAGTTTATCCAAGACGCTAGTTATGTAATCAAACACGTTACCTGCATATTTAATTAGAAAGGAATGAACAGCAGTTGAGCCAGTTCATACTAAGAAATAAGAAAAAAATTGTGTGTATCTAAAAAAAACTGATATCATGATTCATATCTTTATCATTTGGCTATTGTATAGAGACATGCAGTGGATACAGTAAAGGGGTATCTAAGGGCTTATGATAATTAGATATTACCAAGCACTAAATAGGTTTATTACTAGTATTTGCAATGAAAGTATGATGTCTTGATTGATCTTAAAGTTTTTTGCATTTATTGTCATATTGCTCTAGATTATCTAGTCATGTTTGCTATATGTGATAATTGCACGTACTGGATAAGGGGTTGAACGTGTTGTATATGACTTTATTTCGTCACATGTCAGTAAGGTTAAGTAATCCTGTTGTCTTAATCTTTTCCACTTTTTGTAACTAGTTTCAATCGCTGTTAAATCACCAAGCAGATGTTAGAAGTTTAAGAGTTTGAAGTGTGTTTTAGGAACATTTAGTACATCTTTAAAGTAGTGCATCTTTTAACACTAGACATAACAAAAATACTTGTATTACAATAAGACTTAAATCTACAATGTTGACAAACTAGCCTTGAGCTATTATCTACACAAAATTTGTAATGTAATTTCTGTTTTATTGTAGATTAACGTTGAACTGTGTTGCTGGTAACATCTTAATACTTAACTCATAACGACTCTTCAATGTTTTTCTGCAATTACATCTGACAAGAGAAATCTACAGCATGTGGCGTTTGGAATACAATTTTCAGGTTAACCCTATCCATAATGGAGACGGGGGGGGTAAAAGTACCCTCACCAACTTTATTGTCGGATAACAACTAAACGGCTTGCGAAAGAACCACCGAACGTTTAGACTTTTGCTAACATACATACAAACAAACAATGATGTATTCGTGAGTTAAGTTAGTAATTTTGCCATGTTTTTATGACAACGGCTTTCTTTTTTTCAAAATCCAGTTGCTTTTTTTGTTTAAACAATAAACGTTTTTGGTTTTGATGTTAAATTACACATGCCTTCTAACATTAAATAATTGTTTTTGTAATTTCATGTTATTTTCATTGCCCCCCCCCCCGCCATGAAGCCTAGTCTAGACTAGGTCTAGGTCTTGTCTAGATCTAGATAGGGCTAAACCGCCAATCATTGTGAGTATTACACGGTAACACAATTTCCACATGCAAACAATTTTTTCTCTAGGCCTATTGTGCCCGGTGTCACCATGGTGAATGGGTCGCAAGAAGTTGCGCAATGTCTAACCGCACCTTTACGCAATACCAAGCCAGGCCTTGAAATTAACATTATAAAATCATCGCCCGAAATCACCATGGTGGATGGTGGATAGGTTGTTGGAAGTTGCGCAATGTCTAACCGCACGTTACGCAATACCAAGCTAATGTTATAAGCAAAGTGCATCTAAATTCACTCTTTTTAGCATTGCTACATATTTGAGCAAGTCGTTAATAGTGCACACCCATGCCACCCAACCAGCTATTCTCATTTTGGCCTATGGCCAGCTTTTTTAAAAAGCTTTCTTGTTCTACTACTGATCCAAGTAGGAAGAACGTTGGACTTTTCAGATTTTGTTGAGGGCACGCACAGTAGCAACGTCTTCCTCGGTCACTTTCCGTTCCTCCAACAGGATGATCACACCTCCGCCCACAGAGAACAGGGTCTGGGCCCACGTCAGGTAGAAGGAGTAGCCGAAAGGCATGCCGGGAAAGGTGATGAGTTGGTAGCCGGTAAAGATGGCGGCCCCGATGTCACCGAGAATACCTTTGGAATGCATGCGAAAAATGTTTATTTTCAAGCAAAAAACGATTTAAAACTAATTTATTTATATTTTGTAGATTCGTAGATTTTTAGGGCAGAATGACTTACCCATTTTTCCATTGTACTTCATCAATACTGCTTCAAAATAAATTCTATCAACACAGATGGACTTTCAAGCTTGTATATAAGAACTACGTTCGACATGCACTACTGATCTGTCATCTTTTTATACATAACATGAAAATATTGCACGCACATTAGAAGCCACCAAGATTGTACGTATAGTTAAACTCTTCTACACTTAATATGCTTGTGACATGCCAGTTGTAATGCAAGTAAAACCAACGATATACCCGAAAGCAATTTTGTCTCAAATGTGCTTACCTCCAGCTATCATTAATGCAGCACATGTTCCCGGCTTAATAACATGTTTCTTCATTGTCTGAGTAACAGCAAAGATGACTCCAAAGACCAGAACCAGCGTCCCAAAGACAATAAAACCACGGGTTGCTTGGATCGCCACTGGCCCTCCTAAGACACAAGTATGATATATTTAAGATTATAAACCCTATCACGTACATATAACATGAATATTCAGATCACATACTAAACAGATATTTGGATCAAATATCAGAATTGCAGTTTGATCTTGAAATAACCGCAAACAAATAGTATTAAATCATCAAGACTAATGTATAGCTTTAACATATCATGTTCAACAATCGACCCAAATACAATATAATCTTATTCGTGTAAGCATGCCTTGACAGGCGTGTGACAGGCTGAATAAAGGTTCTAAACGGGAACTATGCGGCTCCAGATGTCTTACTGAGGGACGACTGCGTGAGCAAGATGTCGGTTAGCTTGAGGAATAAATCCCCAATCATCAAGACTAATTTATAGCTTTAACATATCATGTTCAACAATCGACCCAAATACAACATAATCTTATTGGTGTAAGCATGCCTGTAACTCAGAGCTCAGAGAAACTGGATACTGACCTTCCGGTAGACCACCCTCAGTAGTCCACCCTGGTGTCGCTAAGCCAACAACCAGGAGAACCAGACCGACAAACGCAGAGGCTGCAGCGATCACGTGTGCAATGTTGACTTTATTTTCAGCCATTGCGTTCCTCGTCATCCAGTGTGCATTCAGAGCTACGCAGAATATACGTGTTTACCGATCAGGATATCAGTAAGTATGTGACAGTACGTACATTTATATGGTAGAATGATACGGAAACTGACGTAATAGTTTCACATCCACATTTACAGACTCACTTAGTTTCACATGATGAGTCACTGCTCCCAGGCTAGGCAACTTAACAATTGGTATCTATTATATTTCATTAACTTCCTTTTTCTTTTCAGTATGATTCTTTAGATTACTAAAGTGGAACTCAACTCTAAGATTGAGTTTTACTTTCTAAAAGATCGCTTTGTTATGAATTGGTATCTATTTTATTCCATCAACTTCCCTTTTCCTTTTTAAATGATTGTGTAGATTACCAAAAATAAACTTAACTCTAAGATTGAGTTTTACTTTCTAAAAGACCACTTTCTTATGAATAAAAAAATCACATAATTTCTAAATATTTTAAGGGTTAACAAAGTGCATGGAAGTCAATAGGATATAAGTCAAAATAATAAAATTTCTATCATTTATCACCAAAAAAACATGTTGCGTCAATGCCGTAAATTATGTAATTCCATCGTTCATTTGTTTAATTATCCTCTATTTAAGTTCTTAACAATATGGCTTCTGTAGTTACAGAACAAGCTCGGGGGTAGTGTGGGGGCAAACATACATTACTTCTAGCTTGTCAGCGACAAAAGATAAAAAGAAAACACCCCTATTCATGGTTAATTTGTATACTAGTGTATATCACTTTATCAGCACAAAGCAGGTAACTATGAGGGTGACTCCTGTTGATCCATATAATGACGCTCCCCCAATACATGTAACATACTCACGTTCTACCCATATCGATTGTAAAATGGACAACCCCTTTGCGTTGCATTTTTTTCTATTCAAATATCCCGCCAGACATTTAAATTGCAGTGTGCATCAGACAGTTGGCAGTATGCGGAACATGTTCAATCTTGCCTACTCGTTTGTAATCGATATAGTAGGAGACACCGATAGATCCAAAACACTTCCCATTTTCAGTGCGTGGTTACCCGAACAATAGTGACATGTGTCATGTTACCATATTATGAGGAAGTTTTCCCCTTTCCGTAGTTTCGCACGCGTTCTAACTGTAAACACAGTTTCAGTACATTTTGGTACAAGAGGCTAGGGAGCCTTCCTTTTTGTATTTTCACAGGCTGGTCTGTACATGATGTATTAACACACGGGTATATGGTTTAATGACTGAACAGTAAAACCTTGCCATCTTGAAAATATGGGCAAAAACGCTTTGGCATTTGAAAACCTAACGTTTCTATTTTACGAAAGCATCCATCTGTAAGGTGATATTTGACAAAAATTCGACTCGTTTAGTTGGAATTATTATAGTAAATGATTCTTGCTATATAAATTATTACATTATAACAGCCTCTTCCTCTGCTTGTACATGGATTTCTTCCTTCGGAATCTTAGCACACTTTCAACAAGCTTGGACCGTTCCATTTGACGCCGACATACATGTATGTAACATAGCCCCTGTCACGAATAGCTAATGAAACAGCCCGGGAACGTGTAACAAGGCCATGGCAGCCATGTTTACCTCACAAAAGGATCTAATCCCCCCTTATTAGTACTTCTCAGGGTTGACAGGACTACTTTATATAACAGATTGGTTTAAACTTTTGAGGGGATTTAGGGGGGGGGGTCGTCACTGAATGGCACCCATTAGATTTCTAGCGGCGATTGATTTATGAATAATTTATCAAGGCCAGTGAATCAGGTTCTTTCACTTGCAGAGTATTTACTGACCTTGTAGCATGAAAGGGGCAGAAACAAGTATTTCACACCCATTGTTCGGCCATGACTTACTGCTAAACGCGGCATACATTTCAAAGAGAAGGGGGGCGGTGTAGAACACTTAGTTATACAGATATGGGATACAAATGGTTTTAACTTTTATGTCGTTTTTACATGTTGGAAGTGTTGTAAATTAACGAGTTGAGGTTATGATGTGGGTCTGCCTTATCTACCGCTTCATTAGATCTTTAAATCAATAATGACGCCGTGCATGTCAACTTGTGACAGGTCTATACTTGCAAAATGGGGAACACCCAGTTCCCCCTTTCTCGTCCCCGTCTGCCACCGGCACAAAATACTGCTCACCAACATTTCCAAATCGTCCGTTTAACTTTTACCCCAGAGGAAAGTATTGTGGTTAAAAGATATGACATACACACACACAAACAGAGGCAGATACAATTAAAACAGTACCTCCATTTTCACGGAGGTAATGACGCTGATAATAAGACGATTGGCAAAGGGACAAACTGATTTTACCTCGCCTACTTTAGATTCTTTGTAGTTGACGTAACTGATACTACCCATTTTCTGTGCGTGGTTCTCCTGACTACATTGGTGTGTTTGTCGGGTTACCGTAACATAAGGAAGACTTCTCGTTTTTCGCAGGCGGTCTGACTTTGTTTTACTACGCTTGGGTGCAGAGTATGAATAAACAGTGACACCTAGGTCATGTTGAATAAATGGGTATCAAACACTTTCAATCGACATTTTGAAACTCAACCTATTTATTATACCAGAGTGTTTATCGTGGACGTAACGCGTAGCAGTAACCCCACTGGTTGTAAAATGTAAAAAAAAATAGTAAAATGTAAAAAAAACTAATCATATTGACTTTATTTATTGACGATATTTCATGGAGTTGTCGTCAGAATCTGTACCATGTTATTCTTGGACCATTCACCCTAACACATTCATTGTGTAGTAACTTATTACATAGCCCCTGCCCCCCCCCCCACCCTCACTCCCCAAAAAACTAATGGAATAGCCCAGAAAAAGAGTGCTACATTAGGTTACGGGGGCTATGTTTACCTTACAATAGGGAACTAATCTCCACCTTTTCAGACGTTTCTGACGACAGAGCTTAGTAACATTATATACTATTTCTAAGGGATTTAATAATGGGGGTTTTTAGCGCTGGCCGACCATGTTGTTCTGCTGAAATTAGCATACCAGCGTCATGTAATTTTCCAGAGAAAAAGGAGTTAACTGTGGGCAGTTTACTACATAATTTACTGAAGATAAGGAAGAAGACCAATCTCAATACAGTTTGAATGTTAAGTGCTTTTTATATGTTGCAAGTATTGTAAAGTAATGAGCTGCGGTTATGTTGCTGGTCACTACACAGTTACCACTTCATTGCACCTCGACAATGACGCCATGCATGTCAACCCCTGACAGTACAATAGGGAACACCCAGTTCCCCTTTCACTTCCTTAAAAACACTCAGGTTTCCCCCTTTTCCCACTGAATACAGCTCACAAACTTCCTTTCCTAATTCTCAGCTTAAACCTTTTTTTGGTACATTTTTTCTTACATGTTTGATATGTTTTACCCAGGTGGTGCAACTGTTTACATTATGGTGAAATCAGACTACATAAACGCGCTATGGCCTGCGGGTATCACACCGACGTATACATGGAATTGTACGATGCAAAAGACCACGGATACAACTCTTCCTGATGTTGAAGTCATTTTTGTAAGACATATTATACATAGCCAAAATATTCTTTTTTAAATCTTTTCAATCTTTTTCGTGCGAGATTTTCATCAAAAACAATCCTACAGAAATTTTAAAAAAACACGAGACTTCTTTGTGAACGCATTTTTAAAACTTTTTATTCTAAGGAATGTGTTTGATACCTTCAGAACGGACATATTGTTTAGGGTTCCTCACTTTGTTGTTGTAGTTTGTATGTATTGTGTCCTCAAAAATTAGGCTGATATTGCGCCATGGTAAATGGCAATACAATGGCAGGAGTTCAAAATGTTGGACAAGTGAAGAAGTGAATCAGACCAGAAACTGACAGTATTGCACGAGCCAATGTTTTAACCTTGCACATATTCTATCTTTGTCCAGATTAAAGGTGTGTTACGCATCTACCCGGTATTTTAATGAGTTTACTAAACTCCAAACATTTCACTGGAGATTGAAACCTCCAATGCCTTGTTTATTGTACCTGCTTTTTGTGTTTGTATTAACTAACTAAAGTACCATATGTATTAGCTACCATACTGCCCTTGACATCACCATAGAACAGTACAAGAGCAGACATGGCGAGATACCCCGGGCTGAAGGAGGAGTGGTACACGGAGGGTAAAGGAAGCGACCGCCGTGTCCTCATCAACATCAAGGTCCCGCACCTCGACACGAGCAACGCCGTCATTCTGGACTGGATCTGTGAGGCTGAAGTGAACGGTGGCATCACCTCGCTGAGCATTGATAATTTTAACATCATATTTTACCCTATAGGTACGTAATAACAAACTCCACATTATGTCAAAACACAAGTGTGATGGGGCTGATGTTCTTGTACTCTTGTGGTGCGTGTTGTGCCTCACGTATTTACCACAGGGTGTACAAAAAGAGTTAAACTTGACATTCGATATCAATATTTTTGCAGTTTTGTTTAAGTTAGTGTTGGAGTAAATGTTTGAGTTAAAAATTAGAATGAGAGAACTGAGGTCAAAAGAAAATTTTGAGTTAATAAGTTAAGAGAATATAAGAGTGAATAAGAATATGAAAGTAAATGAGATAAATGATTTTTTTAAAAGACTTTCTAAACTAATATGTTTTATTATCGGTTTCGTTAAGGATGTCCCGCGGGTAAATATGGCGGGGAATGTGAGCACGACTGTAAATGTCTTCACAGCGCCACCTGCCATACATTCACCGGCACCTGCAAATGTCCTCCTGGATGGAAGGGTGACTGTGAAAGTAAGTAACTTTTTTTTTACCTTGAAAGTTCATTTGCGTTGGTAGAAGTCATCATAAAACAGGTTTTAACTTTAATTTCCAACACAACACAATGAATTGGTTTTTGACTGTGCAACTGCAGTTTTCTCAAGGAATGAGCAAGCCACCGCTGTTGTGACGTCAAGTTATGCAAATGACGCACATGGCTCGGTGAGTAGTGGATCATGGGTTGGGTTGCAGAAAGTCCGTGGCGCCCCCTGTCTTTGTTGGGGATCGTTGCAATGCCATGATGTAGATAACTCTTTAGTACCTCGTGCTAAGAAGTCAGGCATCGTGTCGAAGATTTTCTGCAACCCATGATCCACTGCTAACCTAGTCACGTGTCTCATCTACATACTAACGTAACGTTACAGAAGTGGTGGATTGCTCATTCCTTGACAAAGACTGAAGTTGTATAGTTGTTAAGTTTAATTTCTTGTATTGGAAATTGCAGTTTAAACTTTATCCATATTTTTAGATTGAATAAACATGGCGTTTATATTTATTTAACAAACAATTGCTTGTTCTATTAAAATCTGAATTAAATTGCCTCAATATATTGCTGTAATGAGTTTAACGATTTGATCTAAACTATTTGGCGTCATAAAAGGAAGTACACGTAGTCTATTTTACATAACATTAACTAAATTACGTAAGCTTAATGTTATATTTTGTTTGATTTTGAAAATGACACAACCACAAAATTTCAGCCAATGGCTCTTAACAGGCGTCTTTACCATTATATATGCTAAATTAAGCAAGTCTAGCACCAAAATATCAAATATTTTGATACATCTTTAAGACAACGTACTAAGCAATTACTCAACTTGAATTGACATTACACACCATTTTTTAATATATCATTGAAGCGTTTATGTATGAAAGTAAGTACGTCTGCAATGACAAATGTACATCTTTAATGAAAGAAATCTATACCTAAGAGGTGTGCTACACGTATTATGCTTATCAGTATTGAATCAATTTGTGTTGAACTCTACACAGTGAAAACGACTGGTGGATCTAAAGCAGCGACCATAGTTCTGAGTGTTCTATTGGTGGTGATTGTGGTGGCCGGGCTGGCATGGTGTTGGCAGAGGAGAACTAAAATGGGGAGGTACCAGGCATTAGATGACCTGTAGAATGGCCCAGAAGCCCTGTATTTTGTTGTAGTTTTTATCCCGCCCTTCGATTTTATATAGTTATGCAATCCCTGTAAACTTATTGCCTTACCAAACACCATCATACGCTTGTTTTAAGTTAGTCTCGAAGTTGCATCTAGTGTTGAAAACTTTTGAGGAAAGAGAGGAAATATGTTACTACGTAGGTCTAACAGCGACTAGGTAAATATATTTTGTTTTCAATACGTTGATAGCCTAGAAGTTGAGAAAAATGTATGACAATTGCTTAAACGATGTAACTGTGTAATTAGTGTTTACTAAGGATGCCACTTTTAATACAACAAAATCAACGGAGTACAAACACGTAGTGTAAACTTGTGTTTTATCAAACACATGATATAGAAAAATATAGTTTTAAATACTTAGAATTAACTTGCAAATATTTTAATATAGCGTTTTACTACCGTGACGTAGCTTCAGCCGATAAAGCTTTAATTATAGAAAATAAAATGTTGTGTTTTACCTTTTGTTTGCTTATTTTTTGTCTTATGGCGTAAAGTAGTGATCATTATGTACTAACAGTATTTGGTAAATAAAGACTTGTATTCTCTAATTCTCATCACAAAGAAAAACAAGCTGTGCTCCCTGGGGTCTTTGTAACATACATTACATACCCGCTAAAATATATCGATTTCTTAACTTACCTCAAGAAAAGTCTTTAAAGTAACTAGGAAAATACCATCTGGCGAGGAAAGATTGTAACAGTGTCGTTTACTCTGTCAGTCACCACTAACTGTCCGCCTGGTCCTATTGTAATGAGCCAAGGGTTGGCAACAGTAACAACTGTCCTGACGAATTCTCCACGGCTTGTGAACATATCTACTCGCCCGTTTTCCTCGAGATAGTATGCCACGAAGATATGACCGTCACTGTCCGTACAGATTCCTTGCGGGGAACTTAGTTTGTCACCCCCAAAGCCTCCGAGTTCGAAGTGATCTTCAGAGTCGAATCTTGACAGAGAGGTATTGTACACTTTGACATTGCGATGCACCTCTTCCGTAACAAATATGTTTCCATATTTATCTGACGTGGCATAATTAAAGATAAACAGATGTCCGTCAAAGCTCCAAGCCTTAGATCCATTTATATCGAATGCCAAAATAACATTAAGATCAAGAACAATGATATTGTTGTTGTGCATGTCCACGGCAATGTTAGGGTACCCAATTAAGGACTGACTAGTAACAAACATACTTAATGCCAGGCCGTCCTCGTTGTACTGAACTACGTAATGTTCGCCTCCCATGTAATCTTCAAACCCCACTACCCACAAATGACCCTTTCCATCAATGTCTACATCACTGGGGAGCATTGTCTTCTCATTTTTACCCGGTAAGAGCATTGGGAAGAAGCGGAGAAGGGTCCCATCCATGTTGTAAACGTCGATTCGCTCTTTGTCCAGATCGGTCACGAATATTTCACTTTTGGTAGATACGGCCAAACCGCGGTCATTTAAACGGACTGATTTTCTTGGTCCATAGGTAATCTTCACTGGTTTTACTTCTCCATCTGCAATATAGAATATATATATATTGTTAAGCCAATTTCTACTAGTGGTAGCATATGGAATGTGTTTCAAAATTGCACCTGTCTTTTTATGGGGCAGAGGGATCTATTATAGTATTTCATGTTTCCAAAAACGTATTCAAGCCATTTCGGAATCTGGATCAAGAAATGTGGGTCATGGATATAATCCTTGGATACTATAGACCTTAGTATGCAGGTGTGTTGTTGACTCTCAGTTTTACAACAAATGTAACATAACCCTGGCCATTGAGAGAAAATTATCCTTTATGTAAACAACCACAATTCTGGTATTCATTACGATAATCAACAAAAACAGCAATACTTTTTTTCTAGCTAAAGATGAATTCAGAAGCCCGTTGATGGGGGTTAACTGTTTATACTGTAGCAAAATTTCAAGAGAATGCTGTCTTCGAAATCGAGATTCAAAAATTGCCAAATTTAGTGTTCCATACAAACTCTAAATTTTAGACATAATCAGTTCTCCAAAATGCTAGTGTATCGATTCTATAAAGTGAAACTTAAAAATGCCGCTTTAACAAATTGTACATGTATTTTACATACAGAAAGAAGGTATGGTAAAGAGGCTTCTTCTCCAAATTTGTCTACTAGCGCATCTTTGTATATTTAATGCAGCATGTATGTATGGTTATTAGCTTTTTCCATATATTTTTGGGTTCAAGTATGTTTGTATGCGCATGTGTGTGTTTGTGTGTATGTGCATGGTGTGTGGGTCTGTGTCACACACATAATTATTGCTTCTACGAGATATGTGTATATATATGTTGTACAATCAATAGGGGATATAGTTATTTTCAATAAATGTTAACATGAATTCTTCCATAGATTTTACATGGATATCGAAGATAGTTACCTGTTAAGCTGTTCTTGTGAATTGATGACAAGGCAGGTGCTGCTTTCGTTAAAGAACCATTAGCAGCCAAATTCTGTGCGAAAGTAGTAGAAAAAAAACTAGTAATACATATAAATCATTAAATTGCATTTCAAGTTTTATCAGACTTGACTATTAAACTCTAGTAAGCTGCAGTCAGGTATCAAAATTTAAACAAAAAAATGGCCAAAACCATAAAGCCTAAAACAACATTAGTTGATTTTCTGTAATTTTTGTTTATCTGTATCAATAAACATCGTAATATTTTGTATCTGTAAATCAACTGAAGGCAATGTTACCTTAAACATCCTTATTTAAATATTTATAACACAGTAGGGCCGTTGTTGGTTTTATTCAATTTGGCAATTTTTATTTGTTTAAAGTGATTGCACCTAAATGTTACGTTTAAGTGTAAATTAAAGCAAATTTCATGAACATGTAATTAAAAATAGACACTCATTTGTATATACTAGTATACACTTACCGAGGGGAAAGTTATTTCTGTCGGCCGGGAATCACAGCAAACAGGATCAACATGTGTGTAGGTAGTGTCCACAGAGGGAGTTGTCTGTTAACAGTGAATATGTTTTGTTGTTGTTTCAATTAAACGCTAAAAACCTAGTCTAATTTAGATACATGACTTACAAAACACATTAGAAATCATTTTTGCCATGATTGTGAAAAAGAAATCTGTGCCTACAGTATTGAAGTTATTGTTTTTTATTTATTTGGAAGCCATTTAAATAATTTACTCAAATCAATTAATTAAAAAAAATTACCATTGGAGTGTTGTGCAAGCTGTTATAATACATCCATCCGAGGGTACCGCTAACGATCAAGACAGTAGCCGTTATAAGGGGAGCGCATAGTCGGCGAAAGTTGCATCCTGAAAAGGTACACATTATCTATAAACCTATGTAAAGTCCAGCTTGTTTCTGTTCGATTTCTATTTCAAAATTCTTAAGTATCATTTTTACATAATACCATGATAACTTTTTGACCGGACCTCCATTTGCACCAGCCCTCCCCCCGGTAAATACTAGTATCGTACACAACATTAAAAGTTTTATTGCAAGTTCTTGCCCGTAAGCAATTTGCAAGTACATGTAACATAAAAATAAAGGAAGCACAACGGATAACAATATAGCATATGACTACCTTTTCTAAAGACAACATTTGATTAATTTTCGTAGCACAACGCACTCTTCCCAGCCGCACAATGTTTTTTTTTTAATTTGGTTAAGATCCCACTGGTATCGCCCCGCCCCCATTCGAACTTGTCTGCGTGGATGTGTACGAGTTAAATCAGGTATTTTGATTTTGATCCAAATTAAGTTTAATAGAAAACTACCTTACAATATTGTTTGCCTTGTTGTTATAAATGACCATAAAATAGCATGTGTAAGAAGTTACTTAATTAGCACGTGGATCAATTATGTAGGCTCTAATAGATGAATACCCCCCCCACACACACACACCATACGAAATTCCCTTTAAATGATTTACACAGAAAAAGAACTGAGCTGGGTGTGTGTGTGAATATTGTCTCGCTGTGGCGTTACTTGAATTTCGACCAG
Organism: Branchiostoma floridae x Branchiostoma japonicum; assembly: GCA_013266295.2. Classification (NCBI taxonomy): domain Eukaryota; kingdom Metazoa; phylum Chordata; class Leptocardii; order Amphioxiformes; family Branchiostomatidae; genus Branchiostoma; species Branchiostoma floridae x Branchiostoma japonicum. The sequence goes on from CM023838.1 coordinate 11,415,171, forward strand.
GTCAGTCAAATCGCCGGCGAAGTCAATAAACTGTGTGAGACGCCATGCGTTTGAGTACGAATAAAAAGAGCAGTATTTTTTGTTATTTGGTATTTCCATTGAAATATTCATTAAGTTCACCATACTTACTCAATGCGGAACATCTCACAAACACGACGTAAAATCGAGGAACATTTTAGCACAATTTCAACATGTAAACGCAAGCATTAGGTTTCAACGTTCACTACAACGTAAACAAATGGGGTTAAGAAACAAAAAAACTACAACCAATAGTCGCCACTGTTGTAAAAAACAGTTACTTGTTAAACTTTTTAAAAACTTTTTAAGAACATATACATAAACGTATGCAACCACAACACCACCAGGAGCCGTTGACCTTTTAAAAATGGCTCGACGTCAGCTTTTGCCTTTTGATTTAACTACATAAACGTGTAGCTTGCCCGGCTTGCAGTTACGGCAGGTATGCGAGTTATACCTAAATGCGGCATGGAAGGTATGATATAAATACGGCCTTTTAGAAAGCTAGAAAAAACTTACCGGTAGTCGTATGTTGTCGACGGTTGGGCGCGTACATCAAATTGGGGATTAGTGCATTTTGGACGTGCATCGGATTGGAATGAAGTGCATTTGGAGCATGCCGCAGTCTGTGTATGGCACGACCGTCTTTACTAGATGTTGATGAGGTTCCTCCTTCGAATTCGGAATCGGACATAATGTTGTTTGACCTTGAGTCAATTTTTGTTTGTTCATGTCATCGTGGCACATGTTTGCTACAGCATACGGCTGAATATCAGGACAATCTTCACCTGTTTGTCCCCTCTCATCATCATTGGTATCATCTCTCTGTTGATATCGAACAGCATACGGTTGGATGTGTGGGTTTTCACTACTGTTAGATCCCTGGATTCGGTATCAGCTGTATCTTCTGCTTGATTAAAGGTCATTTCTGTTTTTGTCCCTTTCAAACCTGTTATTTGAAACGCCATGTAGTCGCCGCACATGTATGCTACAGCATATGGCTGAATATCAGGAAAATTGTCACCTGTTTGTCCACTCCCAGATGCAGCACCACCAGTTGTGAGAAGCTCATTATCATTGTTATCATCTCTCTCTTGATATCGAACAGCATACGGTTGGATGTTTGGGTTTCTACTACTGTTAGCTTGCCTGGATTCAGTATCAGCTCGACGCTGTGGCTTTGGTCTTACTTTCCAGATCAAACTTTCAGGGCATGTTGGGCTGGTTCTTAGGGCTTTTTTGGGACGGTTTGGGTTCGTAACAGTGTCCATAGTGTAAACAGCACACGCTGGGTTAGTATGTAGGTTGTTTTGACTGTATACTGGGTTAGGTTGGACGATGTTTTGTGTGTACTTTGGGTACATCGGATTTGGGTCTTGAACGTTTTGTACACAAATCGGATAGACTGCGTTTGGATGACTGCTGTCTATGTTACTTTTAACATTAATGCAATCTGAAGTATCTGTAACTTTCTGGGATGATCCACATGCAGCAACGTGTGTAGAGACGCCATTGCTACCATTATGAGCCGTTGTAGCACGGAGGGTGATCGTTTTTGCTTGCGTCGTATTTTCTTTTGAACATGTCGCCGAAAGGTCGTACGCAACAGCATATGGTTCAATGACCGAACAGTCATTGTTTGTTTGTTCATCCACAGCTGCAGTACTACTGTTTTCAGGTAAGATGTTGACATCATCATCATTGTCATTATCATGCTGATAGCGAACAGCGTAAGGATGGATGTGTGGATTGCCATCACTGTAACCGAAGACATGTTTTCCAGTTTCAGTAGCTGGATTGGCCTGCGCCATACTTGCCAAACTTGACAATTTCTGACTCCTCTTATAATACTGTTAAAACACAATAATCGATTATTGGCATGCATTTTAATCTTAAAACATTATATTCAAATGGAAACCCACAAATGTATTGTTTATAATCAGAATAGTGTGCTTTTTGGTCAGCTGATCAACAAATAAAAATAATATTAAAGCCAAATACTGCAGAGCTCCTCCATGGAGGTTGCTCGTACAGCCCCTTCTCAGTAAGTGTTGTCCTGCTGGGTTACGGAAGCTTCGTCAGCAAGGGGTCATCGGTGAAGACTGGGGATGCTGGTCTGGGAATAAGTCTTGCAATAACCGCAGCACTATTCCTGGCCATAATTAATGTTCAAGCTAAAGGCCTGGTGGAATACACCTCCCAAACGGTGATGCTGGTGTACACGTATTTCATCAGCACAATCTGCGCAGGGATATCAGTTGCGGTGTCAGCTTCTTTTATTAATCTCACATGGAACCTAGCACCGCTAAATGCCACTATATTATCTATAAGCTGTTCCTGTGTTGCACTGAGAGTGTTTTTGTTCTACATTGCCCTGAAGCTAGTTGAGGTCAACGCAATAAATGTCCTGTTTCAGGTTCAAGTATTTTCGGCCTATGGCCTACAGTGGGCAATGTTAGGCTTTTCTCCTACAGTTCTAGAGGGCCTCGGACTAGCTTGTATTCTGATAGGAACGTCTTGTGTGGTGATATGGGAGGCGATTGTCCGCTGGAAGGGTGACAAGCACATGGCATTCATGAAAATACTCAATTTTAAATCACCTTGAAAATAAGCGTAGAATACGAAGATTGGTACGTGAGCTTCAATGTCTACAATACTGGAAAATGTTTTGCAGATGCTTTTCACTCTACACTTCCTGACTTTTAGAACAATGCTGAAATCTGCTTTAAAGATTGGCATTGGATTTATATGTACACACGTGTTCGTTGCAAGCATGACTGACATAGTATTGCGTTTACGGAGCGGCTTGACTTTAAGTTTATTATGACATCATTAAACAGGTAGGGACATGAAAAATTCAATTCTAATTTTTTAAATGCCCTCCATGTTGTTTGTTACACTGCACGAAAATTTGGGTTTACCAATGGTGATAAATTCCGGTAAAGTCGGGTAATGTTTACTATATAAACAGTACCTGACTTAACAATGGCAATAAATAAAAGTCAATCCTGGTACTTTCATTTACTAACGTACCGGTACCCATTGTCAACTCGTTACAAAGTAAACATTACCTAACTTTACCGGCATTTACTGTAGTTGGTAAATCCAACTTTCCGTGCAGTGTAGGTCAACAGTGACAATGCTAAATCTTCTCTATGATGCTAGATACAACGCTAGTTAGGAAGTTGTTACATTAGAAATAAGATATTTAGAAGTAAATAGGAAGTTGACTGCCTAATAGTATTTTGGGTGAGATAAAAACTATGTAATAGTTTTCATTTCTAATTTTGTTATTCTTACCAACTGTACTGTTTTATTGTTACTTTACTTTACAAGACATTAACATTGTAGAGACTGTATAGCTTCAAATGTTCCCTAGCCTTAGGGTCTGCAATTGGGCCGGTCAGACCTCGGGTAACAAGAGGTCCATCGTGTGCTATTCTCTATACTTCCATGTCAATATCAATTGAATATGGCTTTAAATTACATCCTGGATTCAGAAAGGCATTGGTTTTTTTTTAACGTTACAATTTTTGCATTGTCTTAATCATTATCTTTATCATTATTATTATATTGACTGTATTGTAAGTAAGTAGTATGTATATATTCATGTTTATATGTATGTCTTTGTCTTGTATATATTGTTACATGTGTTTGTCTATGTGTACCCAGGGCCACTCGGAAGAGCAGTGCCAAGTCACTGAGAGGTGCTACCCTGGTAAAAGAATACAGAAATAAATAAATAAATATAAATGTAATAATAATATGTGTTTATTTGAATGTAATGATGTAAATACCAATGTCATTTAGGTAACATTACAGTTTATTTTGTATTTCTGCAATGGTGGTATGGAAATAAAGAATTAAAATTAAAATTAGAATTGTACCGCATATGTATATATCTTATTGTGTGAGTTACAGGAAGACTAGGAGCGGGTGGAAATCCGAATGAAGTCTCAAGGTCTCATTGCACCACGATGCAATATAAACTGTATGTAGTCATAATTGATTGCCTACCTGTAGTTGTAGAAGCGCCACATAGCAGAATAAATTTAAAGTGAAGACAGACTGGACCAGTGTGACGACGTGACGTCATCTTCAGGTATAGACCGTTATTTTATATGTATATAAATGTACAATTGTTAAACTAATTTTATTTTATTATATTCGATACATCTCGATTCAATTCAATTCTGACAATATTGTAAATAGTAGTAGTAGGTTCTCGAATATGACCTGTCAAAATGCTTGTGTAATATATTTTAACCCTTTAGTTAATCATTGTATAAGTCTCATGTATTGCCACTACAATTGTACAAGTTTCATGTAATATCACCGCAATTTAGTCTCCTGACTCCAAGAGTGGTACGTCGCTGTAATGTTGTAAATATAATGTCAAATAAACCATTCATTATAGTTAGCACAATGTGGCATCTAAGTCTGGCTAGATAGTTCATTTTGCCCATCGAAACAGAAACGATCTTGGCAGTTTTATCACAGACTGTCATGTCAAATATTTAATTCTTTTTGTTTTAGTCCAATTGCAAAACGATTTTCCCAAACACAAGTGACTTGAAAAAAAATATTTGCCGTGCGAGGTATCTATGGTGCAGATTACGTGTTACGACCTCACATGAACCACATGTGTTCCTTCTATAAACAAAATGTGTATAGGATCTGTGTACTTTGATGACAAGGACAACCAATGCCACAACTGAGACAATTAACTATTTCAGCACGCGGGGTGGGGGTGGGCTGCTCACCAAAACGTTGGCTTAAACATGTTATCATAGCCTCCTTTGTCGGCGTTCCGGGCCTGTCGGTACCTTTTTTTTTGGGGGGGGGGGGGGGCGATTTTCTGATCAAGGTCGCAGGACATAGTATTCATGGGCGAGCGGATATACAGAATAGTACGGAGAATATTCTTGAAGACTGGGTAGAAAGCCTCATGTGAGCGCCAGTCAGATGTAAATTGTGCTGTGTGGTAAAGGAATGTATCGGGTTTGAGACTGTGTGATTTGGATTGTGAAGGTTTTGCAGTACGAGTATAAATGCGCCGCATTACGCAATTTACCTCCGTAGAGGGCGATTTCAGAGTGTACGTCACAAGCAGAAACGCGGACAATTTTTTTTTTTGTTTCTAGATATTTTGTAGTTTGCACCTTTTTCTCAAACATATTTGATTTTCAGATTTGTGAAGTGCACCTTGCTATAATTTTTACCGCGTCGAAGTGAGTCATCTTGGGCTCCTTAACTATAGGAATCCCCATAGGGCGGAAACTATGGTCTGCTACCCCAAACGTAGATCGCACGCATCAAAAGCTCATGCCGCCAACCCTACTATGCCTCCCTGGCATAATGTTATCTGACGATCTCACAGACCCCACACCAAGTGTTCAGATCAAAATGGTACAGTAAGAAAAGAACAGACTACAACCAATTGTTTTAAACTCAGCAGGGAGTCAGCAACAGTGGCTTTGAAAGAAAACTTGACACAAAGTAGCCCCGCGACTATGGATAAAGGTTTGTAAAAAGGGAAGGGATCTAAAGTCAAAGCGAGAAAAGGAATAGTCACAGCCAGTCTGATTTCAGAAGTAAAGATCACTGTACACATGTAGCCTTGGTCGCTACATCTGAATCACACGTAGTTCTACCAGTAAGGTCTGTTGAGAGAAAGGTTCAGCATCTTGCCTACGACGTTGCATGGTAAGTTAGCAAAAACTATTATTTAAAAAAAAATAGTATAAAGGCAGTAAGCAAACATAACTGTCGTTTAGTTCAGTAGATGGTCCCATGTGTAAAATTACTGCTTACTTACTATTCTAGACATTTCTTCATTTTTCATTGAACATCATTTTCAGACTAGGTTCAATTTGTAGGGTATATTATTATTTTCCAGGTTTGTCAAAATTTGCAGTTTACTCCCTTAGTTGGTGTAATGACATGAGTCGCTGGGTCTAACGTTCCAAATGGACATATTTACCCAGATGTACCTAAGCATTTGGTGGCTGTATTTGTTTTTTATCAGATGGTCAAAAAGAACTAGACAATTACGTACAAAAGCACACTATTCTGATTATGAACAAGACATTTGTAAGTTTCCATTGAAATATGATTAAAATGCATGCCAATAATCCTTTATTGTGTTTTGACAGTATTTTGAAGAGGAGTCAGTAATTGTAAAGTTTGTCGAGTATGGCGCAGACCAATCCAGCCACTGAAACTGGAAAACATGTCCTCGGTTACAGTGATGGCAATCCACACATCCATCCTTACGCTGTTCGCTATCAGCAAGACAATGACAATGATGATGATGTCAACATCTTACCTGAAAACAGTAGTACTGCAGCTGTGGATGAAGAAACAAACACTGGCTGTGCGGTCATTGAACCATATGCTGTTGCGTACGGCCTTTCGGCAACATGTTCAACAGAAAACACGACGCAAGCAAACACGATCACACTCAGTGCTACAGCGGCTCATACTGGCAGCAATGGCGTCTCTACACACGTTGCTGCATGTGGATCATCCCAGAAATATACAGATACTTCAGATCGTGTTAATGTTAAAAGTAACATAGACAGCAGTCATCCAAACGCAGTCTATCCGATTTGTGTACAAAACACTCAAGACCCAAACCCGATGTACCCAAAGTGCACACAAAACATCGTCCAATCTAACCCAGTATACCGTCAAAACAACCTACATACTAATCCAGCGCGTGCTGTCTACACTATGGACACTGTTACGAATCCAAACCGTCCCAAAAAAGGCCTAAGAACCAGCCCAACATGCACTGAAAGCTCGATCTCTAAAGGAAGACTAAAGCTACAGCGTCGAGCTGATACTGAATCCAGGCAAGCTAACAGTAGTAGAAACCCAAACATCCAGCCGTATGCTGTTCGATATCAAGAGAGAGATGATAACAATGATAATGAGCTTCTCACAACTTGTGGTGCTGCATCTGGGAATGAACAAACAAGTAACTATTTTCCTGATATTCAGCCATATGCTGTAGCATATATGTGCGGCGACTACATGGCGTTTAAAACAACAGGTTTGGAAGGGACAAAAACAGAAATGACCTTTAATCAAGCAGAAGATACAGCTGATACCATATCCAGACAAGCTAACAATAGTGAAAACCCACACATCCAACCGTATGCTGTTCGATATCAACAGAGAGATGATAACAATGATAATGAGAGCGGACTAACAGGTGATAATTTTCCTGATATTCAGCCGTATGCTGTAGCAAACATGTGTCATGACGACATGAACTTTGACCAAACAAAAATTGACTCAAGGTCAAACAACATTATGTCCAATTCCGAAGGAGGAACCTCATCAAGGAATAACGTTGACACTACAACATCTACAACATCTAGTGAAGACGGTCGTGCCATACACAGACTGCGGCATGCTCCAAATGCACTTCATTCCAATCCGATGTACGTCCAAAATGCACTAATCCCCAATTTAATGTACGCGCCCAACCGTCGACAACATACGACTACCGGTAAGTTTTTTCTAGCTTTCTAAAAGGCCGTATTTATATCATACCTTCCATGCCGCCTTTAGGTATAACTCGCATACCTGCCGTAACTGCAAGCCGGGCAAGCTACACGTTTATGTAGTTAAATCAAAAGGCAAAAGCTGACGTCGAGCCATTTTTAAAAGGTCAACGGCTCCTGGTGGTGTTGTGGTTGCATACGTTTATGTATATGTTTTTAAAAAGTTTTTAAAAAGTTTAACAAGTAACTGTTTTTTACAACAGTGGCGACTATTGGTTGTAGTTTTTTTTGTTTCTTAACCCCATTTGTTTACGTTGTAGTGAACGTTGAAACCTAATGCTTGCGTTTACATGTTGAAATTGTGCTAAAATGTTCCTCGATTTTACGTCGTGTTTGTGAGTTGTTCCGCAGTGAGTAAGTATGGTGAACTTAATGAATATTTCAATGGAAATACCAAATAACAAAAAATACTGCTCTTTTTATTCGTACTCAAACGCATGGCGTCTCACACAGTTTATTGACTTCGCCGGCGATTTGACTGACCTGGTCGAAATTCAAGTAACGCCACAGCGAGACAATATTCACACACACACCCAGCTCAGTTTTTTTACTCTGTAAATCATTTAAAGGGAATTTCGTATGGTGTGTGTGTGGGGGGGGGGGGGTATTCATCTATTAGAGCCTACATAATTGATCCACGTGCTAATTAAGTAACTTCTTACACATGCTATTTTATGGTCATTTATAACAACAAGGCAAACAATATTGTAAGGTAGTTTTCTATTAAACTTAATTTGGATCAAAATCAAACTACCTGATTTAACTCGTCCACATCCACGCAGACAAGTTCGAATGGGGGCGGGGCGATACCAGTGGGATCTTTACCAAATAAAAAAAAACATTGTGCGGCTGGGAAGAGTGCGTTGTGCTACGAAAATTAATCAAATGTTGTCTTTAGAAAAGGTAGTCATATGCTATATTGTTATCCGTTGTGCTTCCTTTATTTTTATGTTACATGTACTTGCAATTTGCTTACGGGCAAGAACTTGCAATAAAACTTTCAATGTTGTGTACGATACTAGTATTTACCGGGGGGAGGGCTGGTGCAAATGGAGGTCCGGTCAAAAAGTTCCCATGGTATTATGTAAAAATGATACTTAAGAATTTTGAAATAGAAATCGAACAGAAACAAGCTGGACTTTACATAGGTTTATAGATAATGTGTACCTTTTCAGGATGCAACTTTCGCCGAATATGCGCTCCCCTTATAACGGCTACTGTCTTGATCGTTAGCGGTACCCTCGGATGGATGTATTATAACAGCTTGCACAATACTCCAATGGTAATTTTTTTTAATTAATTGATTTGAGTAAATTGTTTAAATGGCTTCCAAATAAATAAAAAAAACAATAATTTCAATACTGAAGGCACAGATTTCTTTTTCACAATCATGGCAAAAATGATTTCTAATGTGTTTTGTAAGTCATGTATCTAAATTAGACTAGGTTTATTTAGCGTTTAATTGAAACAATAACAAAACATATTCACTGTTAACAGACAACTCCCTCTGTGGACACTACCTACACACATGTTGATCCTGTTTGCTGTGATTCCCGGCCGACAGAAATAACTGTTCCCTCGGTAAGTGTATACTAGTATATACAAATGAGTGTCTATTTGTAATTACATGTTTATGAAATTTGATTTAATTTACACTTAAACGTAACATTTAGGTGCAATCACTTTAAACAAATAAAATTGCCAAATTGAATAAAACCAACAACGGCCCTACTGTGTTATAAATATTTAAATAAGGATGTTTGTGGTAACATTGCCTTCAGTTGATTTACAAATACAAAATATCACGATGTTTATTGATACAGATAAACAAACATTACAGAAAGTCAACTAATGTTGTTTTAGGCTTTATGGTTTCGGCCATTTTTTTAAAATTTTGATACCTGACTGCAGCTTACTAGAGTGTAATAGTCAAGTCTGATAAATTTTAAAACGCAATTTAATGATTTATATGTATTACTAGCTTTTTTTCTACTACTTTCGCACAGGTATTGGCTGCCAATGGTTCTTTAACGAAAGCAGCACCTGCCTTGTCATCAATTCACAAGAAAAGCTTAACAGGTAACTATCTTCGATATCCATGTAAAAGCTATGGAAGAATCCATGTTAACATTTATGAAAAATAACGGTATCCCCTATTGATTGTACACTATACATACACATAACTCGTAGAAGCAATAATTATGTGTGTAGCACAGACTCACGCACCATGCACATACACACAAACACACATATGCGCATACAAACATACTTGAACCCAAAAATATATGGATGAAAAATAACGGTATCCCCTATTGATTGTACACTATACATACACATAACTCGTAGAAGCAATAATTATGTGTGTAGCACAGACTCACGCACCATGCACATACACACAAACACACATATGCGCATACAAACATACTTGAACCCAAAAATATATGGAAAAAGCTTAGAACCATACATACATGCTGCATTAAATATATAAAGATGCGCTAGTAGACAAATTTGGAGAGGAAGCCTCTTTATCATACCTTCTTTCTGTATGTAAAATACAATTTGTTAAGGCGGCATTTTTAAGTGTCACTTTATAGAATCGATACACTAACAGTTTGAAGAACTGATTATGTCTACAATTTAGAGTTTGTATGGAACGCTAGATTTGGTAATTTTTTAATCTCGATTTGGAAGACAGCATTCTCTTGAAAGTTTGCTACAGTATAAACAGTTAACCCCCATCAACGGGCTTCTGAATTCATCTTTAGCTAGAAAAAAAGCATTGCTGTTTTTGTTGATTATCGTATACCAGAATTGTGGCTGTTTACATAAATGATAATTTTCTCACAATGGCCAGGGTTATTTTACATTTGTTGTAAAACTGAGAGTCAACAACACACCTGCATACTAAGGTCTATAATATCCAAGGATTATATCCATGATCCAAATTCCTTGATCCAGATTCCGAAATGGCTTGGAAACTTTTTTTGGAAACATGAAATACTATTACATAATAAAATAATAATAGAACCCCCTGCCCAATAAAAAGACAGGTGCCATTTTGAAACACATTCTATATGCTACCACTAGTAGAAAGTGGTTTAACAATATATATATACTCTATATTGCAGATGGAGAAGTAAAACCAGTGAAGATTACCTATGGACCAAGAAGATCAGTCCGTTTAAATGACCGCGGTTTGGCCGTATCTACCAAAAGTGAAATATTCGTGACCGATCTGGACAAAGAGCGAATCGACGTTTACAACATGGATGGGAACCTTCTCCGCTTCTTCCCAACGATCTTACCGGGTAAAAATGAGAAGACAATGCTCCCCAGTGATGTAGACATTGATGGAAAGGGTCATTTGTGGGTAGTGGGGTTTGAAGATTACATGGGAGGTGAACATTACGTAGTTCAGTACAATGAGGACGGCCTGGCATTAAGTATGTTTGTTACTAGTCAGTCATTAATTGGGTACCCTAACATCGCCGTGGACATGCACAACAACAATATCATTGTTCTTGATCTTAACGTTATTTTGGCATTCTATATAAATGGATCTAAGGCTTGGAGCTTTGGTGGAGATCTGTTTATCTTTAATTATGTCACGTCAGATAAATATGGAAACATATTTGTTACGGAAGAGGTGCATCGCAATGTCAAAGTGTACAATACCTCTCTGTCAAGATTCGACTCTGAAGATCACTTCGAGCTCGGAGGCTTTGGGGGTGACAAACTAAGTTCCCCGCAAGGAATCTGTACGGACAGTGACGGTCACATCTTCGTGACATACTATCTCGAGGAAAACGGGCGAGTAGATATGTTCACAAGCCGTGGAGAATTCGTCAGGAGAGTTGTTACTGTTGCCAACCCTTGGCTCATTACAATGGGACCAGGCGGACAGTTAGTGGTGACTGACAGAGTAAACGACACTGTTACAATCTTTCCTCGCAAGATGGTATTTTCCTAGTTACTTTAAAGACTTTTCTTGAGGTAAGTTAAGAAATCTATATATTCTAGCGGGTATGTAATGTATGTTACACAGACCCCAGGGAGCACAGCTTGTTTTTCTTTGTAAAGAGAATTAGAGAATACAAGTCTTTATTTACCAAATACTGTTAGTACATAATGATCACTACTTTACGGCCATTAGACAAAAAATAAGCAAACAAAAGGTAAAACACAACATTTTCTTTTCTATAATTAAAGCTTTATCGGCTGAAGCTACGTCACGGTAGTAAAACGCTATATTAAAAATATTTGCAAGTGAATTCTAAGTATTTAAAACTATATTTTTCTATATCATGTGTTTGATAAAAACACAAGTTTACACTACGTGTTTGTACTCCGTTGATTTTGTTGTATTAAAAGTGGCATCCTTAGTAAACACCAATTACAGTTACATCGTTTGAGCAATTGTCATACATTTTTCTCAACTTCTAGGCTATCAACGTATTGAAAACAAAATATATTTACCTAGTCGCTGTTAGACCTACGTAGTAACATATTTCCTCTCTTTCCTCAAAAGTTTTCAACACTAGATGCAACTTGGAGACTAACTTGAAACAAGCGTATCATGGTGTTTGGTAAGGCAATGAGTTTACAGGGATTGCATAACTATATAAAATCGAAGGGCGGGATAAAAACTACAACAAAATACAGGGCTTCTGGGCTATTCTACAGGTCATCTAATGCCTGGTACCTCCCCATTTTAGTTCTCCTCTGCCAACACCATGCCAGCCCGGCCACCACAATCACCACCAATAGAACACTCAGGACTATGGTCGCTGCTTTAGATCCACTAGTCGTTTTCACTGTGTAGAATTCAACACAAATTGATTCAATACTGATAAGCATAATACGTGTAGCACACCTCTTAGGTATAGATTTCTTTCATTAAAGATGTACATTTGTCATTGCAGACGTACTTACTTTCATACATAAATGCTTCAATGATATAATATTAAAAAATGGTGTATAATGTCAATTTAAGTTGACTAATTGCTTAGTACGTTGTCTTAAAGATGTATAAAAAGATTTGATATTTTGGTGCTAGACTTGCTTAATTTAGCATATATAATGGTAAAGACGCCTGTTAAGAGCCATTGGCTGAAATTTTGTGCTTGTGTCATTTTCAAAATCAAACAAAATATAACATTAAGCTTACGTAATTTTATGTAAAATAGACTACGTGACTGTACTTCCTTTTATGACGCCAAATAGTTTTGATCAAATCGTTAAACTCATTACAGCAATATATTGAGGCAATTTAATTCAGATTTTAATAGAACAAGCAATTGTTTGTTAAATAAATATAAACGCCATGTTTATTCAATCTAAAAATATGGATAAAGTTTAAACTGCAATTTCCAATACAAGAAATTAAACTTAACAATTATACAACTTCACTCTTTGTCAAGGAATGAGCAATCCACCACTTCTGTAACGTTACGTTAGTATGTAGATGAGACACGTGAATAGGTTATCAGTGGATCATCGGTTGCAGAAAATCTTCGACACGATGCCTGACTTCTTAGCACGAGGTACTAAAGAGTTATCTACATCATGGCATTGCAACGATCCCCAACAAAGACGGGGGGCGCCACAGACTTTCTGCAACCCAACCCATGATCCACTACTCACCGAGCCATGTGCGTCATTTGCATAACTTGACGTCACAACAGCGGTGGCTTGCTCATTCCTTGAGAAAACTGCAGTTGCACAGTCAAAAATCAATTCATTGTGTTGTGTTGGAAATTAAAGTTAAAACCTGTTTTATGATGACTTCTACCAGCACAGATGAACTTTCAAGGTGAAAAAAAAATCATTTACTTTCGCAGTCACCCTCCCATCCAGGCGGACATTTGCAGGCGCCGGTGAATGTATGACAGGTGGCGCTGTGAAGACATTTACAGTCGTGCTCACATTCCCCGCCATATTTACCCGCGGGACATCCTGAACAAAACCGATAATAAAACATATTAGTTTAGAAAGTTTAAGTCTTTTAAAAAATCATTTATCTCAGTCACTTTTATATTCTTATTTACTCTTATATTCTCTTAACTTATTAACTCAAAATTTTCTTTTGACCTCAGTTCTCTCATTCTAATTTTTAACTCAAACATTTACTCCAACACTCGCTTTAACAAAACTGCAAAAATATTGATATCAAATGTCAAGTTTAACTCATTTTGTACACCCTGTGGTAAATACATGTGTAGACGCTGAGTTGAGGCACAACACGCATTACAAGAGTACAAGAACATCAGCCCCATCACACTTGTGTTTTGACATAATGTGGAGTTTGTTATTACGTACCTATAGGGTAAAATATGATGTGAAAGTTATCAATGCTCAGCGAGGTGATGCCACCGCTCACTTCACCCTCACAGATCCAGTCCAGAATGACGTCGTTGCTGGTGTCGAGATGTGGGACCTTGATGATGATGAGGATACGGCGGTCGGTTCCCTTACCCTCCGTATACCACTCTTCCTTCAGCCCGGGGTACCTCGTCATGTCTGATTTTGTACTGTTCTATGGTGATGGCAAGGGCAGTGTGGTATTTAATACATATGGTAGTTAATACAAACACAAAAAGCAGGTACAATAAACAAGGCATTGGAGGTTTCAATCTCCAGTGAAATGTTTGGAGTTTAGTAAACTCATTAAAATACCGGGTAGATGCGTAACACACGTTTAATCTGGACAAAGATAGAATCTGTGCAAGGTTAAAACATTGGCTAGGCAATACTGTCAGTTTCTGGCCTGATTCACTTCTTCACTTGTCCAACATTTTGAACTCCTGCCATTGTATTGCCATTTACCATGGCGCAATATCAGCCTAATTTGTGAGGACACAATACATGCATACAAACTACAACAACCAAGTGAGGAACCCTAAACAATATGTCCGTTCTGAAAGTATCAAACACATCCCTTAGAATAAAAAGTTTTAAAAATGCGTCCACTAAGAAGTCTCGTGTTTTTTTTTTAATTTCTGTAGGATTGCTTTTGATGAAAATCTCGCACGAAAAAGATTGAAAAGATTTATAGATTTAAAAAAAAAATATTTTGGCTATGTATAACATGTCTTACAAAAATGACTTCAACATCAGGAAGAGTTGTGTCCGTGGTCTTCTGCATCGTACAATTCCATGTATACGTCGGTGTGATACCCGCAGGCCATAGCGCGTTTATGTAGTCTGATTTCACAATAACGTAAACAGTTGCACCACCTGGGTAAAACATATCAAATATGTAAGAAAAATGTACCATTCAAGGTATAGTTCAGTCAAAATCCTTATGTTGAAGAACTTTATTGCATGACAGCTGTACACGGTACAATGTATGGCAAAGACTATTGAACATAGTTTAGAAAGGAAAAAAATGAAATTAGTATCTCAATTACTAAATAACAAGGGCTAATACAGTATTCAATAGGGCTAATCATGAGTTTCGGCATTTATCCTAATAACAAAGCAGTCTTTTATGTATTTACCTATTTTTGCATTGTAACAGTTGTTGCATTTGAATATATATATATATGTATATATTAATCTAACCATAACATGTATGCGTACAAATGAAGTAACTAAGACTAAGTGTGCTTAAAGATATAGGCTGTAGCATTGTCTTTTAAATTTAATACCTTGGAGACATCAGTAAAATACTCACAATTGTCGTGCAACAAAATTTTTGAATACTTCAAGGTGCCATGTCCTGGCCTGCCCGTTATGTTGCTTCCATGGGGATAAACTACAGGACTCTGGACACTCATCACAAACGGCCATTGCTGCACAGATGAAGTTTTTCATCAAATAGTAATTAAGTCACAAGCAAGCAAGGCAACGCTTAACATATGTAAACTTAATTTACACAACAAAAGTACAATGACTTTTAGAATTGAGGCACAAAAGTAAACACAGTTATCACATTTTTTCTCTTTTAATATATTGTGTTTAACTACCATTTTGATACAACTTTAAGGATTCCCGTAAAATCTGCGATAAATAGCGGCGAGATGCAGAACTCCAGTCAGAAGCTCTGAGGAAGGTGTCTGATAGACATCGAAACGTCAACAGGTGAGAACTTTACTGGTTGTGTAAGAAGAAAATTCTATACCCTAACTTTTAGGATTATTACAATTTATCTAATTACTTTACTAGATACACACTTCCCTAGTTTCAATTGTCCACTCGTAGAATACAAATACCATGAATTAACAGAAAATATGTATTAGATTGTTTTCAACAAGTGGAAAGAAATAATTTACAAGTTCTCGAATATATTTAGCCATTGTAAATTCACGCTCATTTTAATCACATTCAAAAGAATTGTTTATCAAATGAATTGCTATAAGCATGTTGTTTATTTTAACCACGCCTTCAAACAGAATGCAAAGCGTAGTTTTCACTCAACGTCACCCCGCCATGCTTTTTCTTCTACAATTACTAATGTAACTTTAATTAAATTACCAGATAACTTACGTTTTCGTCTTGTGTCCTGTTGTTCGGCATGTTACATCTCGAGTCAAACTGTGTTTACGAAAATGAAAATATGAAGTGCTAAATGGTAAAATTTAAACAAAAATATCTACTCTAAGTATCCTAAATAGAAACTCCAAACGCAGAAGTTATGTTTCTTAACATATCATATGAATTTAAATTAATGGCAATTTAACATTAAGCCTTACAACATAACCGTTAGCCTGGAACATACTGAGCCAAGCAACTCCACATTGAGCCCACGAACTAGGCAGCAGTTGCATTGTACACTGTTTTGATATTACCTCCTGGATATTCCCCACGACTACGAAGGACTACCAAAGGAAAGGAAGGGTATTCCCCAGTTCAGTTTAGTTCATCCTATTTAGGTGACACAACAAAGTGCTTACACAAGTTCCTGTTTCGCATGACCGAGGACTGTTCAACAAACACCCTCTAGTCCTGTGTCCACTTCGATCACCTTCTCCAAAGTTAGAAAAGGGCGACCGCGTCTACGCTTTTCCTCTGGTGACCAGAGCAGACGGCCCTACCATCCAGGGTATTCCCAAGTTAAATGAATCATTCCCTATTCCTAAAATTGTTAAAAGCTATTCTCCTACTAAAAGTTGCACTTTAATAACAGAAGGGTCTACATGGGGCCATGGGGCCACTCTTCAGGTATTGTAATATTATAAGTTAAAAAAAAATAACTACTTTGTAAATCTTTACTGGGACGTTACAAACTGTTAGAAAAACGTAGATCAGTCCTTTAGAAAACAACACCTGCTTCAGAAACGTTGTTTGGATTTTATACAGAATGGTACAAATAAAGCTCTTTCAAACAATAAATCTTTGTATATTTTGTATATATATGAGACAGGTAAACTTAGACATATTTTATCGATACCTGTTCCTGTCGGTGACTCCCCGGCTGTTTTTCTTAAAAAATACCTGACTATACAAAACGAGGAAGGACTCTAAGTAGTCCTGTGTTTATATCTTGTCCACTTATTCAAGACTGTATTCTTTCATTGCATGCATTCAATGTAAATTATTTAAATAGAAAGTAGATTAACAACTGTCATTAACAATGATTAACACATTATAATCAGCAAATATGAAAAATTATTTAGATATAAAAGCAACTAAACATACCCCTTTCGCCATGCTTCCTCCTATACCTGTGAATAAAAAGACCAATTAGGCTGAATTAAAGAGGAACACACCTCCCCCAAATATAGAGGTCAAAACTGCTAAGGGGTTGAACCTTACAACACTTATTTTTGAGAGCATAAATTATCTACCCTGCAAAAGTCGTGACCTTAGCATGTCCAGATCACAAGATATCAAAACCGGAAGTTCCGCTACAGCACCGTAACAAGCCGCCTGGGGTCCAAAATCTAATCATCTCTTTAAAAAAAGAACTACCTACATACCCAATATCAAGACAATTTATTTAAGCTTTCTTGACTTTTCGTGTTTACAGACACAGGCATACCGATACGCACACACACACAAGCACACACACAGACACACACACACACACACAAGCACACACACACACACACAGACACACACACACACACAAGCACACACACAGACACATACACACACACACAAGCACACACACACACACACAGACACACACACACACACACAAGCACACACACAGACACATACACACACACACGCAAACAAGCACAGAGAGGGAGGGGGCAGAGAGAACATAACATTCTTGGTAAATGTAACTAGATTTAATAATTATATCGTATTCTTACCTCAAAAGGAGAACTATCAGTAAAACACACCTAATTATAACCTTTATTTAACTACATGTAAGCCCTGTACGCTATACGTACTTATAAACACCGTTTTAGAGAAGGGGAAACTAAGGGGAAAGACTTACCTCTTCCCTCTGCACACAGAACCACGACAAAGGCCACCACAATTAGACACACATTTGTCTTGTGCAGCATTGTTCCCCGGGTCATCTTTTAATCCGTCCAAAAATAGAGTCACTGACCAATTTCTAACCGTACAACTGCCCCCAAAGAAAAGGTTTAAGCTGAGAATTAGGAAAGGAAGTTTGTGAGCTGTATTCAGTGGCAGAAGGTTGAAAACCTGAGTGTTTTTAAGGAAGTGAAAGGGGAACTGGGTGTTCCCTATTGTACTGTCAGAGGTTGACATGCATGGCGTCATTGTCGAGGTGCAATGAAGTGGTAACTGTGCAGTGACCCGCAACATAACCGCAGCTCATTACTTTACAATACTTGCAACATATAAAAAGCACTTAACATTCAAACTGTATTGAGATTGGTCTTCTTCCTTATCTTCAGTTAATTATGTAGTAAACTGCCCACAGTTAACTCCTTTTTCTCTGGAAAATTACATGACGCTGGTATGCTAATTTCAGCAGAACAACATGGTCGACCAGCGCTCAAAACACCTCTTTAAATCCCTTAGAAATACTATATAATGTTTCTAAGCTCTGTCGTCAGAAACGTCTGAAAAGGTGGAGACTAGTTCCCTCTTGTGACATAGCCCCCGTGACCTAATGTAACACTTCCTTTTTCTGGGCTATTCCATTTGTTTTGTTTGGGGGGGTGTGGGGTTGGGGGGCAGGGGCTATGTCACACCACATGAAATCCAATATTTTCGAATACCTTAAAGCATTCGTACATGTTCCATTTTTTTTTTTCAGTAGACAAAAAAACGGAACCTTTAAGCATGCTTTAAGATATGCTGAAATATCAGATTCCGTGCAGTGTAAGTTACTACACATTGTATGTGTTAGGGTGTATGTCAGCGTAGAATGAATGGTCCAAGAATAACATCGTACAGATTTTAAAGAAAACTCTGAAATATCGTCAAGAAATAAAGTCAATATCGTTTAGTTTTTTTTTTTTACATTTTACGTTTTCCTTCTTTTTTACATTTTACAACCAGTGGGGTTACTGCTACGTGTTACGTCCACGCAAAATGCTCTGATAAAATGGGAAAAAACAGGTTGAGTTCCTATATGTCAAAGTGTTTGTTAACCGTTCATTCAACATGACTAAGGTGTCACTGTTTATTTATACTCTGCACCCAAGCGTAGTAAAACAAAGTCAGACCGCCTGCGAAAAACGAGAAGTCTTCCTTATGTTACGGTAACCTGACAAACACACCAATGTAGTCAGGAGAACCACGCACAGAAATCAGTAGTATCAGTTACGTCAACTACAAAGAATCTAAAGTAGGCGGGGGAAACCCCTTTGTCATTATGCCAATCGTCTGATTATCAGCGTCATTACCTCCGTGAAAATGGAGGTATTGCATTAGGTGTGCCTGTCTCTGTGTGTGTGCCTATCCGTGTGTATGTCATATCTTTTAACCACGCCACTATCCCCTGACGTTAAAGTTTAAACGAAGAATCGGG
Source organism: Branchiostoma floridae x Branchiostoma japonicum (assembly GCA_013266295.2). Taxonomy (NCBI): domain Eukaryota; kingdom Metazoa; phylum Chordata; class Leptocardii; order Amphioxiformes; family Branchiostomatidae; genus Branchiostoma; species Branchiostoma floridae x Branchiostoma japonicum. The sequence continues at coordinate 11,434,665 of CM023838.1, forward strand.
AAATGTTTGTGAGCAGTGACTTGTACCTAGGTGGCAGACGGGGAGAACCCGTCGGTTTGTCAGAGTAGAGAATAGGGGAACTGAGTGTTCCCTATTTTGCAAGTATAGACCTGTCACAAGTTGACATGCACGGCGTCATTATTGATTTCAAGATCTGATAAAGCGGTAGATAAGGCAGACCCACATCATAACCTCAACTCGTTAATTTACAACACTTCCAACATGTAAAAACGACATAAAAGTTAAAACCATTTGTATCCCATATCTGTATAACTAAGTGTTCTACACCGCCCCCCCCTTCTCTTTGAAATGTATGCCGCGTTTAGCAGTAAGTCATGGCCGAACAATGGGTGTGAAATACTTGTTTCTGCCCCTTTCATGCTACAAGGTCAGTAAATACTCTGCAAGTGAAAGAACCTGGTTCACTGGCCTTGATAAATTATTCATAAATCGATCGATCTAATGGATGCCATTCAGTGACGACCCCCCCCCCTAAATCCCCTCAAAAGTTTAAACCAATCTGTTATGTGAAGTAGTCCTGTCAACCCTGAGAAGTACTAATAAGGGGGGATTAGATCCTTTTGTGAGGTAAACATGGCTGCCATGGCCTTGTTACACGTTCCCGGGCTGTTTCATTAGCTATTCGTGACAGGGGCTATGTTACATACATGTATGTCGGCGTCAAATGGAACGGTCCAAGCTTGTTGAAAGTGTGCTAAGATTCCGAAGGAAGAAATCCATGTACAAGCAGAGGAAGAGGCTATTATAATGTAATAATTTATATAGCAAGAATCATTTACTATAATAATTCCAAGTAAACGAGTCGGATTTTTGTCAAATATCACCTTGCAGATGGATGCTTTCGTAAAATAGAAACGTTAGGTTTTCAAATGCCAAAGCGTTTTTGCCCATATTTTCAAGATGGCAAGGTTTTACTGTTCAGTCATTAAACCATATACCCGTGTGTTAATACATCATGTACAGACCAGCCTGTGAAAATACAAAAAGGAAGGCTCCCTAGCCTCTTGTACCAAAATGTACTGAAACTGTGTTTACAGTTAGAACGCGTGCGAAACTACGGAAAGGGGAAAACTTCCTCATAATATGGTAACATGACACATGTCACTATTGTTCGGGTAACCACGCACTGAAAATGGGAAGTGTTTTGGATCTATCGGTGTCTCCTACTATATCGATTACAAACGAGTAGGCAAGATTGAACATGTTCCGCATACTGCCAACTGTCTGTTGCACACTGCAATTTAAATGTCTGGCGGAATATTTGAATAGAAAAAAAGTGCAACGCAAAGGGGTTGTCCATTTTACAATCGATATGGGTAGAACGTGAGTATGCTACATGTATTGGGGGAGCGTCATTATATGGATCAACAGGAGTCACCCTCATAGTTACCTGCTTTGTGCTGATAAAGTGCTATACATAAGTATACAAATTAACCATGAATAGGGGTGTTTTCTTTTTATACTTTGTCGTTGACAAGCTAGAAGTAATGTATGTTTTGCCCCACTCCACCCTAAGCTTGTTCTGTAACTACAGAAGCCATATTGTAAAGAACTTACATAGAGGATAAGTCAAGAAATGAACGATGGATTTACATAACCCACAGCACCGATGCAAAATATTATTATTTTTATGCTAACAAATGATAGAAATTATATTATTCTGACTTATATACCATTGACCTCCATGCATAATCAAACAAAACTTTGTTAACCCGTAAAATATTTTCTTTAGAAATTATGTGATTTTTTAAATTCATAACATAGTGGTCTTTTAGAGTTAAGTTCCTCTTTGGTAATCTATACAATTATTTGAAAAAGAAAATGGAAGTTGGTGGAATATAATAGATACTAATTCATAAAACGCGATCTTTTAGAAAGTAAAACTCAATCTTAGATTTGAGTTCCTCTTTGGTAATCTATACAATCATTTTAGGAAGAAAAGGGAAGTTGATGGAATATAATAGATACCAATTAATAACAAAGCGATCTTTTAGAAAGTAAAACTCAATTTTAGACTTGAGTTCCACTTTAGTAATCTATAGAATCATATTGAAAAGAAAAGGGAAGTTAATGAAATATAACAGATACCAATTGTTAAGTTGCCTAGCCTGGGAGCAGTGACTCATCATGTGAAACTGAGTTCTATCAAATAAATGTACGTAGTGTCACATACTTACTGATATCCTGATCGGTAAACACGTATATTCTGCGTAGCTCTGAATGCACACTGGGTGCCGAGGAACGCAATGGCTGAAAATAAAGTCAACATTCCACACGTGATCGCTGCAGCCTCTGCGTTTGTCGGGCTGGTCCTTCTAGTCGTTGGCTTAGCGACACCAGGGTGGACTACTGAGGGTGGTCTACCGGAAGGTCAGTATCCAGTTTCTCTGAGCTCTGAGTTACAGGCATGCTTACACCAATAAGATTATGTTGTATTTGGGTCGATTGTTGAACATGATATGTTAAAGCTATAAATTAGTATTGATGATTTATATAGTAGATTCATTCCTCAAGCTAACCGACATCTTGCACACGCAGTCGTCCCTCAGTAAGACATCTGGAGCCGCAAAGTTCCCGTTTAGAACTTTTATTCAGCCTGTCACACGCCTGTCAAGGCATGCTTACACCAATAAGATTATATTGTATTTGGGTCGATTGTTGAACATGATATGTTAAAGCTATACATTAGTCTTGATGATTTAATACTATTTGTTTGCGGTTATTTCAAGATCAAACTGCAATTATGATATTTGATCTAATTATCTGTGTAGTATGTGATCTGAATATTCATGTTATATGTACGTGATAGGGTTTATAATCTTAAGTATATCATACTTATGTCTCAGGAGGGCCAGTGGCGATCCAAGCAACCCGTGGTTTTATTGTCTTTGGGACGCTGGTTCTGGTGTTTGGAGTCATCTTTGCTGTCAACCAAACAATAAAAAAGCCTGTTATCAAGCCGGGAACATGTGCTGCATTAATGATAGCTGGACGTAAGCACATTTGAGACAAAATTGCTTTCGGGTATATCGTTGGTTTTACTTGAATTACAACTGGCATGTCACAAACATATTAAGTGTAGGAGAGTTTAACTATACGTACAATCTTGGTGGCTCCAAATGTGCGTGCAATATTATCATGTTATGCATAAAAAGATGACAGATCAGTAGTGAATGTCGAACGTAGTTCTTATATACAAGCTTGAAAGTTCATCTGTGTTGATAGAATTAATTCTGAAGCAGGATTGATCAAGCATTCTGCCCTGGAAAATCTACAAGTCTACAGTAAATTAGTCTTAGATCGTTATTTGCATGAACATAAAACACTTGTCGCATGTATTCCAAAGGTATTCTGGGTGACATCGGCGCCGCCATTTTTACTGGCTACCAACTCATCACCTTTCCCGGCATGCCTTTCGGCTACTCCTTCTACCTGACGTGGGCCCAGACCCTGTTCTCTGTGGGCGGAGGTGTGATCATCCTGTTGGAGGAACGGAAAGTGACCGAGGAAGACGTTGCTACTGTGCGTGCACTCAACAAAATCTGCTGAAGAGTCCAACGTTCTTCCTACTTGGATCAGTAGTAGAACAAGAAAGCTTTTTAAAAAAGCTGGCCATAGGCCAAAATGAGAATAGCTAGTTGGGTGGCATGGGTGTGCACTATTAACGACTTGCTCACCTTGCTCAAATATGTAGCAATGCTAAAAAAAGTGAATTTAGATGCACTTTGCTTATAACATTAGCTTGGTATTGCGTAACGTGCGGTTAGACATTGCGCAACTTCCAACAACCTATCCACCATCCACCATGGTGATTTCGGGCGATGATTTTATAATGTTAATTTCAAGGCCTGGCTTGGTATTGCGTAAAGGTGCGGTTAGACATTGCGCAACTTCTTGCGACCCATTCACCATGGTGACACCGGGCACAATAGGCCTAGAGAAAAAATTGTTTGCATGTGGAAATTGTGTTACCGTGTAATACTCACAATGATTGGCGGTTTAGCCCTATCTAGATCTGGACAAGACCTAGACCTAGTCTAGACTAGGCTTTACGGGGGGGGGGTCAATGAAAATAACATGAAATTACAAAAACTAATATTTAATGTTAGAAGGCATGTGTAATTTAACATCAAAACCAAAAACGTTTATTGTTTAAACAAAAATAAAAGCAACTGGATTTTGAAAAAAAGGAAGGCCGTTGTCATAAAAACATGGCAAAATTACTAACTTAACTCACGAATACATCATTGTTTGTCTGTATGTATGTTAGCAAAAGTCTAAACGTTCGGTGGTTCTTTCGCAAGCCGTTTAGCGGTTATCTGACAATAAAGTTGGTGAGGGTACTTTTATTCCCCCCCGTCTCCATTATGGATAGGGTTAACCTGAAAATTGTATTCCAAATTTTGTGTATTTAATTGCAGTCACGTTATCAACAACAAATTCATGTTGAAAGTTTTTGTGGGATGAAAAAATGGACAAAATAAAACGAAAGATACTATATGCAAATTTCAACGAAAGAGGGATGAATATGGTCGACATACATACAACATTTAAAAGCCTACAGGCGGCTTGGGTTAAGAGAAACATGCAGGACCCCAGCAAAATATGTAGATGGAGACATATAGCTACACATTACCATCAATCAGCTGCGCAAATTTATTTTGATTTTTCGATTAGATTTCCAAAAAAGGAACGATGCAACATCTTTTTCCAGCCTTCCCCTTTCTATCGAGAGGTTGTTCTAGCATGGTATGAAATGGAAGGAGGAAAAACAGATTTTGCCCAGGAACGAAATGAGATAATTGATCAAATGGAAACTTCAGACTGAACAAAAAAACACTGTTCTTTAAAACCCGGATTGACTGTGGTATTATTTCTGTGAGAGATGTATGCAATGCCTCAGGCTTTATAACGCCAGAGACACTGCTAAAAAAGCTCACGAATAAAACCAATTGGTTGTGTGAGTGCACTTCTGTTAAGTTATCAATAGGACAGAAATGGCTCAACGAAGAGTCTGTAGTAAGTCCAAGTTACGAAAACAATATGTTATGGTATAATGAAACATGTAAGGAAGTTGCTAACTTCACAAATGGGTACCTATACTTAACACATGTAGGTGTGTAATACCTACTGCTCAAATATATTGGAAGACTACAATCCCCAATTTGGACTGGGGAGATATTAGGAAGTGCCATACATGTACAATTAAACATAACAAACTGCGTGGATGTACCTTTAAACTATCACATAGAATGTTACCCTGAAAGTACCTGCTTAACAAATGAAAAGTAAGAGACCCAACAGGAAAAATATGCAGCCCTACCTGTGAGATTTGTAACAAAGTAGAAAATTGCCAACACATGTTCCTACAGTATGATAGACTGGGACACTTTTGGGATAGAGTAAAAAATGTACTTCTAGAGAGTGTAATATTTAAAAGTGTTATTAGGGGCAAAACCTGTAGTATCAGCTTAATAACCATCGATAAATATGCAATATATAATATATATATATATATATATATATATAGGTTGAAATTCAGATGACAGTAGAAAGTTTGGTTGAAATTCAGATGACAGTAGAAAGCCAGCAAAACATGATGTATATCACGTCATGCACTCTACTTCAAAATAATGACAGTGTAACTAGTAATGGTTGTAACTACTATATTTAAGAATAAAGTGCTGTGGCGGACACGGAAAAGTTGGGGAAAAAATTAATCAGGCATGGATCTTTAAGGTTCAACAAATTAGCACGATGGCTATAATGTCACAAACAAACACAGTGTAACGCCACATTCTGTAGAAATATTCTCTTGTCAGATGTAATTGCAGATAAACATTGAATAGTCGTTATGGGTTACTATTATGATGTTACCAGCAACACAGTTCAACGTTAATCTAAAAAAAAAAAATTAGATTTAAAATTTTGTGTAGATAATAGCTCAAGGCTAGTTTGTCAACATTGTAGATTTAAGTCTTATTGTGTTACAAGTATTTTTGTTATGTCTAGTTTAAAAGATGCACTACTAAAAAGATGTACTAAATGTTCCTAAAGCACACTTCAAACTCTTAAACTTCTTACATCTGCTAGGTGATTTAACAGCGATTGAAACTAGTTACAAAAAAGTGGAAAAAATTAAGACAACAGTATTGCTTAACCTTACTGACATTTGACGAAATAAAGTCATATACAACACGTTCAACCCCTTATCCAGTACGTGCAATTATCACATATAGCAAACATGACTAGATAATATAGAGCAATATGACAATAAATGCAAAAAAAACTTTAGATCAATCAAGACATCATACTTTTATTGCAAATACTAGTAATAAACCTATTTAGTGCTTGGTAATATCTAATTATCATAAGCCCTTAGATATCCCTTTACAGTATCCACTGCATGTCTCTATACAATAGCCAAATGATAAAGATATGAATCATGATATCCGTTTTTTTTAGATACACACAATTTTTTTTTCTTATTTCTTAGTATGAACTGGCTCAACTGCTGTTCATTCCTTTCTAATTAAATATGCAGGCAACGTGTTTGATTACATAACTAGCGTCTTGGATAAACTCATAAAAGTTGACACAGACAGTACACTACAAAAACAATTAGATAACACTATTTACTTTACGAATGATGAAATACTCATATTTGTTCAGCTGTCTAGATATCAAGCTCGTGTGCTAGACCAAAGGGCGGTTATACCGGCTATAATGATACAGATATCCCCCATTTAAACCTATCGGGGCATTGGTAAGCGCATCCAAATCAACTGTAAACTGTGTCACGAAGATATTATTTTTGCTAGAAGACTTGCGTTCTGCCGAAAGAAATCCATTAATTTTGTACTAAATTAGCAGGGGTCAGACTACATTGTCAATTTGTGTTCTAAACCTCAATTAAGTATTTTTGACAGCTTAGATGTTTGCCATATATTTTTATGGGAGCTCAAAATAGTGGTCTGTAGCCATCACACGGTGTATTCGTTTTCGACGGCTGCCCTGCGAACCATATCCGGGAACTCAGCAATAGGTTTCTTCACATCCGGGTTATTTTTAGTAACCATGGCGATGGCTTTCTCCTTTTCGACGCTCTTGTGCTTCAGATAGTTCTGAGTGATCAGGGCCACGAGAAACAGCAAGGCAAGGCCGCTGACGACGTACAGGGCGATAGTCTCTCCTAGAAACAACAAGCATTCACAGGAAATATAAAGTTTTCCTCAAAACATGAATAATTAGGAATATTAGTGTGTATCAACGTATAAAAGACAGATAGTTCTGAGTGATCAGGGCCACAAGAAACAGCAAAGCGAAGCCACTGACGACGTACAGGGCGATGGTCTCTCCTAAAAACAACAAGCATTCACAGGAAATATAAAGTTTTCCTCAAAACATAAATAATTAGGATTATTAGTGTGAACTAACGTAGACAAGAGAGTGCATAGAAATATTCAAAATAAATTGATAGTAATCTTAAGCAATAAAAAGTGTCATTCTTTAACCAATTAGATAAAGTTCAAAAAGGGTTGACTAGAAGGAAGGACATATATAACAATGGTTCTGCTATTCCCCAGAGGCGTAGCCAAAAACAAAACCTTTTTAAACCGTCATGTAAAAGTGAATGGAAGTCTTCTCAAGGGAGATTCCTATCTTCAGGAACAATGCAAATAAAAACTTAGACTTTATAATTAACTTACCTCTCACTGTCTTAGTCTTAGGGAAGCAGCTGCCACATTGAGGACTGAACTTTCCTGCAAATATATTACAATAAGTCTATAATGATTATGATAATGTCCGCCTATACATTTCATTCTTCGGAATATTTATGTTTACCGAAGGAAAACATATTGTTTTGCTACGTTTCCTCTCCTTCTTCTCCGAACAGTGACCTCAACGACCTAAACCAGACTGTCTGTTACCATGGTAACTAGTGTCGGGTTACATCATGTTGTAATTTTGTAGCAGACTCCTGTCACCATATATATGAATGTGTTTGAGTAAGAATCAACAGAGCAGACCATATGCGAAGGTAAACATTATGCATTTGCTTTGCAAATATTACCTATCTAGTTAGTTTCTAAATTTTTGAGGCATCTGCTGGGCATATCTATACAATACACTTCAGTGTCATTGCCATTTAAAATCTTCACTAATGTAAACGAGGTGATCTTTATTTACCTTCCAGAGCCACCTTTGCAACCTGCCGGTAGATCCTTCCATCCGTAGCCTTGTATGCGCATGCGTACTCCCCAGACATATCCAGATTGGAGATCACCACAGTAATGGTCACATTCACAAATGTCCTGTAGACAAGCAAGAAGAAATAAACAAACAAACAAACAAACAAACAGAAACATAATTCATCAACATAGAATATATTCTAAAGTGTCTAGTGTAAAGAATATCTGTTTACGTTAACTCGTTATTTCTTAGTCTTTTGGTTTCAAATATCACACGAAATTTTACTGTCTTATGAAAATGACATCAATCTGTCGTTCTAAAAATTAGCAAAAGAGGAGAAAAATAATAAAAATGATATCTACTGTAGTTCTTTCACTATCACCTCACCTGTTGAATCGTGTATTGAATCCTTGGAAGGTGACCATTTTGTTACCTTCTATACTCAGTTGTTTCCCGTTCAGAGCCCAGGCGAAAGTGCTGGAGGGAACGACGTTTAGCACCACGCAGCTAAGCCGTACTGTTTGGCCGGAAATGACGTTTTGGTAGGTTGGCGACATGATGACCATCGGATCGTCTGTAACAGGAAATGACGCAATAAGTAGGTTTTCGTGTAAGTGATGTCAATATAAATGCTAGCGTTAAGGCCTACCTTGTTCTAGAAAATAGACAACCACAGGTCCTCCTAAATACATGTATGTGTTACAGTTCACAGAAAAGAATACGGTAAAACTTAGTAAATGATTCGAAATACACATTGTGCTTGTGCTGCATTGCATTGGAATGGAATTGAAGTACACCAACATATCGGCCAGCACTGGCCCGCTTTTTTTGTACAAAATCACTTAATATACCTGACAATGAACGATTGATGCGGTTTATATTAGAATCTTTTTACTTCCTCGAAACGTATCTCTGAATATTAGTATATATAGTTATGCAAACGACAGACCACTTACTGATATCACAGGCCCTGCCCTTCCATCCATCCGGGCATTTACAGGCGCCATTGAAGGGATGACAGCTGCCGCCATTTTGACACAAACAGATCTCACTGCAGTTTCCTCCGAAGAATCCAAGCGGGCAACCTTATACAAATCAGATAGACATTAGCAAAATGGTTGTATTATTATTGTGTAGATTATCAAAATAAGAAAAAAATACAATAATAATTTTACAGTGCATTAAAATATCCACATATTCTTCTCAAACAAAAGGACGTGCAAATGGTATGTTGATTAATGATTTTTTTGTAGTACAATGCTAAACTTTATTCCAACAAAGTGTACACAAGGATAAAAAATTTCCTGACAATGTTAATTCTTTGACAAGGTTAAGGCAGGTGTAAAGTGGTATAAGACAAAACAGACGTAAAATAAAGTAAATAAGTAGACGATTTTGGAATTATGGCAATACAAATCATTCAAATCGTCTCTATGTACCAACCTAAAGCTTCAACGCCGAATTCCATACTAGCTTTAAGCCCGAAATTTGGAGCCTGGAATTCCATGCTGCATTTGTACACAGAGGGACTCTGGGTGATGACGTCTATGATGTTGAGTTCCATTAGAATGTGTCTCAGGAACTTTTTGTTTGGCTTGTCCACGAACCACTGCGGGTCGATGGCGCTGTCATTCGGACGGTGATAGGACGCATTCTTCAGACGAAAAACAAAAATTATATCAGATAAAGGGACGTCACAAGATACGTGTGTATTTTTGTTAGATATAAACTTATATAATATGTAATTATGTAAAATAATTTGCAGAATGTTTAGGCAGGGAGGCAAATGTGACATGTTAATAACCAGTGTAGCTGGCCTTATTAGCTATAAAATAGTTGCAAACCCAGTATGGTGTTATAGTAGGCGTGTTCCGTTTCGGCTTCTGATCGTTGGTACACTCAAAATTAAAGGTTGGCGTGGTTCCTTCTGGTATGGTGTCGTCCCAGAAGTCGCTTTTATATACCGTATACACCTTGCCATCACCTTAAAAAAGAAAGGAAATGCATCCCATACACACTAATATTGTCATTTGAATCAGTAACCTTAGCAACTCATTATTCACTCACGAAATCAGCTTAAAGGACAGGTAAAGTAGTTTTAGTTTTGGTGTTAGATCAACGTGTTTAGATCAAAGTTAAAATCTCAGTGCGTAATTAGGGTTTTCAGAGAGTAAACGTTTTGTTTTGACATAGAGAGCTGTACTCGTTGTTTAATAAATATCATGATTGTTTAAACCTTCTGTTTGTTACAAACGTCTAGGCAAGTAAGAAATTGTTTACAAGAAAAATGCTTAATACAAGCATCTGGTTAGGATGTAGAACAACTAGACAACAGCGGCAGCACATTACGAATGTATTTGCGTAGTGTGAGGTGGTCCATAAAGGGTTTCACCAAAAACCATGTTCAAATCTTGCTTTGCTTTTTTTTTACAATATCTTCTTAGTGTCTTTTTTTATTCTCCTTCATCAGTTACAATAGTATATTTATTTATTTAATCTTGGGACACTCCTGGGTAGTCCCTTTAGCATTACTTGCTGATTTCCAAGGGGGCCCAGGTAACAAACAATTTGTATAAAAGGGAAATCATACATATAATGTAACAATGTAATATAAATCCTAAGTACTAAAGACTTGACTCCATGACTTACAGCGATCGTTGTCCAAGACCATCGCCGACCGTGATCCATTTCTCCCGTTGCTAAACAGGTTCTGGTATCCGAGGAACGAGTGCAGCGTTCCCATAAGCGGCCAAATCTGTAAAAAAATCGCAGAGAGTCTAAAATTAGCAAACGCCAAATTCACAGATATCTAAAGACAGATACGAACATTTTTATTTCTAGCTCACTGTGTTCGTTCGTTTAAAGTATCGTGAAATTGCTGCTAGTTCAACAACTTTTGGGTGTGTTGTATTTGGATAATCATTATCCAAGAGAGGCTTGTCTGATCCAGAAGATAAAAATGGGGATGAACTTTAAAAAAAAATACCATACTGTTCTATGTATACCCCATGGTAAAGTTTCTATATACTGATTTAGTTTTAAATTAGTTTATCATAGTGTACTGTTCTTTTAACATTTGAATGTCGCTCGTCACTGTCAGCTAGTTCTGGGTCACATGTATAATATAAAAAGCTGCGTTTATGACCTACGTTCAACGTTGGGAAGATCTGGATAGGGAGTTGGATTTTTTTTTGGGGAAAGCTAGCTCAGATTATTAACCAATTCCATACATGTGCTCAAGAACTGGCTAGTTTGCTCCTGTACGTCACGGTGTTCAAAGGTTAGGTAAGTATGACGCACTGGGTGTTTCAAACATGGCGAGCACCTTAATTATGATATACTGCTTGAAAACAGTACTGTAACTGTTGTAACATGACTTCACGATAAATTTAGTATCGTATTCTTTTTTTTTATTCCAAGCCTTTGTTAATGGTTCTCTCTCGTTCCCTCGGCTTTTTTCATGAAAATTTTTTAAGACAAAAAGAAATGGTGACGTTTGTTTAGACGTAACTTCATGGCATTGAAATTATGGTTTTTAACTTAGGTAAATTTGACAGTAGTTTCTAACTTGCATGTTACTTACGTTACTGTTCGTTAACTTACCTCTGTAGTGCTCCTCACACGAGGTGGGATGTAGCAGTTCGGGTTAAAGTTAGGAGGGTAGTCTGGGTCGTCCTCAACCGAGATTCTGATTTTGATCTCCTTCTGCTTGATTAAAACGATTACAACAAATGATAACCATCAAAACGGTAGATAATTAAGGATTGATGCCCTGCTCTGAGGTGTATATGGGGAGATAATCCCAGGTCAGGTGCGATAACCACCGGATAAACCACCGAGTGAGCGTAGCCTATCCAAACTGACCACCGGGTCAATAACGACTGCCATTAATGACCGCCGTGGCCATAATAGCGACATAACCGATTGGAAACAGGGGCCTATGACTGGCCAACGCCATCTGGCTATATGATTATGTTACATGACCATGCTTGGGTAGAACGAAATCAAGATCAAACAACACTTCAACTATTTTCTCAGTAATAAATGATTATTTATGAATCTCTAAACAAGTAACTGGAAATGTGACGTACCTTTCTCTTAGCTTTATCATTGGTCACCAGAAGGTCATAGTGGGGGTCAATGTCATAGTTCAGGTGCCTCTTCACCATGACGTCACCAGTCTCATTCCCGATTGTAAACCGGTCGTCCTAGACATCGAAAATACTTCTATTCAGAATTTCTAGCTACCTATAAGAATTTTTGACGCCCTTTTAATATGACCCTGTGCATCGAACAGATTTGGAATTTTAAACAACTGATTGCAGAGTCATATTTTAGTTATGTTCACTCAAGCCTTCGCCCTTAACTACAATCTTGTATCGTGTTCACTACTGCACCCCTAACTACTATCTTGTACCGTGTTCACTACTACACCCCTAACTACTAGCTTGTACCGTGTTCACTACTACGCCCCTAACTACTATCTTGTACCGTGTTCACTTCTACGCCCCTAACTACTATCTTGTACCGTGTTCACTCCTAAGCCCCTAACTACTATCTTGTACCGTGTTCACTCCTACGCCCCTAACTACTATCTTGTACCGTGTTCACACCTACGCCCCTAACTACTGTCTTGTACCGTGTTCACTCCTACGCCCCTAACTACTATCTTGTACTGTGTTCACACCTACGCCCCTAACTACTATCTTGTACCGTGTTCACTCCTACGCCCCTAACTACTATCTTGTATCGCGTTCACTTCTACGCCCCTAACTAGTATTTTGTACCGTGTTCACTCCTACGCCCATAACTATTATTTTGTATTGACTCATTTTCATAGCGGGATGATAGCTAAGAATATTACCTTGTTCCCTGATGTGATACGAAACTGTCCTCTACCCTCCCACCACTTCAGGTACAACAAACGGACACTGGTGATCACGTGCCCAGGATCAACACCCTGAAAAAAAAAAATGGAGATTTGGCATTTACATACCTGAATGGATTGTTTGGGTGTGTTTGTATGTATAAGTGTCTTCGTATGTGCATCTAAGGGACAACACGTAGATGTGGGGAATTTTATAACCACAGAATGTCAGCCACAGGAATCTTGGTGCGTGAAGTTGGCTAGAAAGTTGACCAGGAGTTTGTTGGCTATCAGCTAGTAGGAAAATGCCTAGACGTAAACAAATGCATTTACATCATTACCATCGGCCCTATTGCTCACCAGTTGGCGTAGATGGGGGTGGGGGTGGTGGGCAGCATCCACAACAATGAAAAAAAAAATCACGAAATACCATACTCTTTTATGGAGGTAGGAAATTTTTGTTGCATTCGATGTTTGATAACAATGAACTTATTACTAACGCAATAAATACTCAATTCTTTGAGAAAGGCTTAGTATTATATGCTGGTTAAAGCTTAGGCACTTTCTAATACGTATACATTCTAGATCTATCACACTGACTATGGTTAAATGCAGATTACAACTACGCAATGACTTTAGAAAAAAAGAGGAAGTGATTTAAATACTAGAACAATACTTGAAAAGGGAAGTATTTGAAACACAGCAACAACATAAAACAAGTCTATGCCTGAAAGCATAGGACGCTTAATCAGAACTAGTTCCTTCCATCCCTTAAACATACATGTTTTTCTTTAAAAATGTTAAACGATTTTAAAAGTGCACTGCATTTATTCATTACTGTATTTATTATGAAATATATATGGAGATAGATATGTTATTATACTTACCTCAGATACTCCGACATTGAATGAACCTCGACCTGGAAAATAGATAAGAGTATAATGAATTTTCTTCCACAGATTTTTTTTTAAAAATCTGATCGTTCTCTATGCCTGAATTCTCAAGACTGAGTCTTACGTTAATGTAGTTTCAGTCCAATCTTATGGCAGTAGTACTAGCCACCCTTTTATTTCGCGAGATAATAATAGCACTATGCATCTAATGTAACAGTTATGACCGTGTATAGGTGTATTGGTAAAGTGTGTTGTGAAAAAAAAAATTATTTTTCTTGTTATAACTGCATGATTGTATTTCGGAATTATTGTCCTATTTCTTTCCTTTCTAATTGTCTGTTTCAGTTCTTCTGAGATCATATGATAAAAAAGATATCATATCAAATCTTAACAGACACACAAACTGTATTTGACTATGCTGTTAGGAGGCTCTACCATAGTCCTTTCTTGCACAGAACAAGAGCTATCTTCCACCCGAAACGCGTGACTAAAGCATGTTGGAACAAGAGAACCCAGGAGTCAACTGACACACACAGAGACACACAAACACACACACACACACACACACACACAAACACACCGAAAACGGAACCCTCTTCTCGAATGTAATGTCAACAGCAATTGTTTGAGCACTTCAAGGTAGACTGCTATTCAATGCAACTAACGAAAGATAAACATAAGCCTTTCAATGGTAAGGTTTTAGGATATGCATGAGCTGTTTCACAAAACCCACCCATGAGGAAGTAAAACTGAAGTGTCAACAAAGAACAACGTTTGACTTGCTTTGTAGACAGACGCCATGTTTGTTCCTCTACATTTATCTTATAGTTTGAGTTGTCAAATTTGTTAAAGGGTTTTATAAAACTCACCAGGAAACAATTGCTTCAAAATTTTATGATAGTAGTTCCTGTTGGCCATACCTTCCCAGAAGTACGATTAAATTAGCATGTTATCCAGAATAGCCTAAGATCCAGAATAGCCTGAGATCCAGAATAGCCTGAGATCTAGAGGCTTCCGTTTTATCTAATTGTTACGGGTATTTCATTCGATGCTGCAGTAAGAGCGGATATAGGCCACAACAAGGTCAGTTCTCGGGCCATATGGAGTTTTAGTGGCGTAAATTCAAGCTCTTCCTTTGTCAAATGACGGGCTGCTCTGTTACCCGATAAAGCCACCGAAGAAGACAAAATGTATTTTTTTTCTTGGGGAATTTTGTCTTACATTGAACCTACGCACCACTTGCAAGGTCATTTCAAAATACCGACACCCCCTCCCACCCATATCTACCTAGAACTAGAAGGTGCACGGGGGGGGGGGGCTTATTTTTACTAGCCCTATACGGGGATATCACTAGCGTAGTACTAGATCCCTATGTTAGCGTTAAATTATCGTGGTCTCACTCTTAAGCATATCGTCACCAAACTATAGCAGTCTACGACAAATCAACCTTACAAATTGCGAAAATACATACGGGTGAGAAGCATAAAAATATATCTACGCACCAGCTATACACCTGTGGGCACACAGCACCAACAGAACCGCCGATATCTTCATTACCGCAGCCATAGTGGACGTTGAAACACCCTGTGATACAGGAAACAAGAAGTCCGTTTCTCTTCTGCTGCAAGTCTAGAATGTTTGTCATTTTCTTGAAATAGATAAGCCGTTTTCATAGACGATTGGAGAAAAGTGTGACTGTTCAATGCTAGAATGTACTTCCTCTTGTTTCGGGGGAGTGAGGGGATTCCCCTTTGTCAACATCTCAAAATACACCTCTGACATAATGTTCTTTATTGACTCGACAAAAGTACAGGGACTTTGGTCCACTAGAACTAAAATCGAGAAGTGCTAAATACATTTATGAATAAAGTCATCCTACTTACAAATTATATGTATGCGGCCAGCTATGTACAGAATATATGTCAGCAGCAACATTAGAGGTCTATCTATTATCTAACATTTAGCCTCTAAGATTTAAACATTCTTAGATGTATACAGGAGTGAGAATCATAAAAATTCCTACAGTTAGGTAATAAGAAATATAGGATTTGCAATTTGACGACAGCCAAGCAAGTCCAGTCTGGAAGTCTCTTTAAATTAGACAATATTAGAAATAATGGACAACCTTTTTCACGTATTTTAATTTTTTTTTTGTCAAAAAGTTCTGACGTTTGAAACAGTTCATTTTGCGGAAATGGGGAAAGCTAGTAAGAAAACGAATAATCACTGCGCCAGACATCATGTGTAGACTTCAGTTCCTTGAAATGTCAATGACTTCCCAGAATGAAAAATTATCTCGATCCAGTTTTAAGCTCACTAAAGAGCAAATCTCCCTCTGGTCGTAACATCCAAAACAGACGTTGTGTATAGTATTTAGAGGTTTATTGTAGCTCTCTTTGTTCGACAAGCAAAATGAACAGTTGCGAACAGGGACAATAGCATATGCTAACTGCGTGGGTGAAGGTTAGACATCCAGGTGATAAGATACGCAAAAAAACAGTTACTCAAGCAACTGGATATAATTTCGTAAACGGTCAGACGTTTCAGTAGAATCCACTACCTTTCGTCAGTGTCATTGAAGAAACGCTTACTGGTTTGCCCGGTGCCCGTTTTATGTATAAAAAAGAACAAGAAAGTGAAATAGGTTGAAATGTATGACCTATGATACATTTAGGACAAAAACTTTTGAACATGCACATTTTAACGTAAAACTGTAAAGACCTTCGTTAACAGTAATATGCATGATAGTTTTCACCTTTTATTTGCTTAACATTTCTATCTAAAGACACGTATATCATGAAGTCCAGAATTTACTATTGTTAACCATTGTCCTGCTGGACCCATATATATATGGGTTGCACAAATATAGTGCCTGCATGTATACGGGTCCCGTATATTTATGGGTTAGGAGTATTTCTCACATAAACGCATCGCACCGCAGCAAAACGCACCGAATGCCAAAGTTACTATGCCACAGCTGTGCAGAAGAATTCAAGGGTTAATGACCTGATTAAAAATTAAATTAATGAAATAAATTATGTAAAAAAGGCCAGCAGGACAAGGGGTAAATACCTGTAGATTAATTGTGTTTTTATAATGTCAACACCAAAACAACAGAGGAAGACACTACCATGGTTAATTTTTTTTCTTTATTTTTTTACACAACAAAGAAAGTCTGCCAATCACCAACGTAAAAATAATGACTATTAAGTACATCATCGATTTTTATAAATATACGTAAATATCAAGCTTTCACAATAACACATTGGAAGGTAACAACACATTCACATACAATGCCAATTGCACATAAACGGAAGTAGAATAGATAGGCTACAAAACCAAACCAAACTTTTTCATAAGTTAATCATGCAACCAATAGCCGTAATAATATATCATGTGAACTATGTATCTTCATGGTATTTTGTGCCCCAAAAGTTTTTTTAGAATGTATGAACAGCAGACGTTAAATGCATCATCTAGATTTGCATTCATGTGTAAAGCCAATGTAAGCTGCCATATCCACACTTATTTTAAGATTCGCAAACCGATAAGCAAAATGTCACAATAGAAAACATTTAGTGATATAATGTCTAATGTATACGATATATGCAAATATGTAGTCCGGAAGGAATCCTTTATCGTTATAGAATTTGTGTTACATTACTAAATTTCTGCAAGTGATGAAGAAAAAAAAAACATAAATGCGTGTCTTAGAAAAGCATAACATAGCGTTAGAAAACGGTACATTTGTAACACAAATCATTCCTGGGCAACATTTCTAGCCGCCATTATTGAAAATCACATCCGGGACATTTTCATCCTCATTATACTCCTCCGGGGTATCACGGAAACTTTCCGAATCTACCAGAGCATTGCTGACGTACTTGTTTGTGCGTGCGCGTCTTTTGATGACGTGAACCACCACTATGGCCAGAAGAGCTACTAAGGCGATTGCACCAAGGGCAGCTCCGACAGTAATATAGACCACTTGCTTTCCTATAGCACAAAATAATAATAACACTTGTCAAAATAATTTACAGGTTTTAGATTTACAATTGGGATTCTAAAATGGTACATGTCAAGATCCAATTAAGCATCTCACAGCTCAAAGAAACAGTGGATATGAAAAAGATTTGAAACATCAGGCGAAGTGTGACAACAACGTTAAAGTAAAATTAGACTCGTAATAATAATTGGTTTACACTTACTATGGAGAAAATGGCGATGGGACGTCGACACTGTAAGGTAACATAATCAGTAAATAAGAATTTTTTTTACAAGTTTTGAAGTATCACTCAAAATATTTTTATCTGTAATTTTAAAATAAAGAAAAAAAATTGTTATAATTATAGAAATTTGATATTGAAAAAAACGTACCGATGTCACAAGCTCGGCCTGTCCACCCATTTGGGCACTTGCATGCTCCATTAAAAGGGTGGCAGCTGCCGCCATTTTGGCAAACGCATGTCTCGTTGCAGTGTCCCCCATAGAAGCCGTCCGGACAACCTGTGGCAAAGTGATATCGTAATCAGTGCCACTGTTTACTTCAATTCTTAGCTATGGCACAGCGTTATTAAAGTAAAGCCTGCTCAAAAAGAGCATTTGTCCTGAAAGTTAAATAAAAGCCATGGTGATAAAGTTCTATGTTAAATAACAGTATTAAATACATGCCTGGTTTCTTATTACATAATATAATATAATATTAATAGTATACTAATATGCACAGGTACAGGTTCCTCTTACTTCGTAAGACAGTTGTGAGTGTAAGAACTAAATGGAGCTTACAATAAGTGTTGCCCAAGGTATATGGATTTTTGTTTCCTTTCTAAATAAATGTAATGTTTTACAGAATAACCCCTCGTTTAAAAATAAAAGTAAACTCTTCATAGGCCTGGACTCTCCCCCCCCCCCCCAAAAAAAATGGCGCAGAGATTTTACCCAGGATGCATCGCTGTGGTATGAAGCACGCGTTTTCCCAAAGTAACCCACAAGGTCAGTAACATAATGCATGTGTTTGCGGTAACTACAAAAACTAACCGATCGGGTCAATAGTGATGTCCCCAGACACCGTTGCGGCAAAGAAGCCCAGGTCGAAGCTCAGACTACACCCGTAGATGGAGGGGTTGAGTCCGTAGAAGTTCTTCATGTCCAGCGTGACGAGCACGTGCCTCTCGTGATGATCGTCGGGGGAGTCCACAAACCAGTTTGGGTTGATTCCTCTGTCATTCGGTCGGTGATATGAGGCATTCTGGGTAAAGGAACACTATTATTGAGCATGCACATGGAAAAATTCACGAGGAAAGGAAGATGGTTTAATTTCAAGATTCAAAAAACAAAACGTTTACGCTCTTCATTCCACTGCTAGAGCAGGACATGCCTACTAAAAAGTTGAATGCACTTGTCAGTTGAATCTTATTGTCAATATGTTATAGCTGATGCAGGTTTCCAATTGCAGTTAAGTCAAGTATCCGAATCAGCCAATCAAGCATCAAGCTCTCCACATGCATGCTACATCCCTTTTGGCTCTTGCCAAATATGGTTATACCCCTATTTGAACAGGATAACAGTCAAAATGTCCCAATTATAAAATTTCAAAGGGGGGTAGGCCAATTGTTGTAATGAATTCTTGTTCAAAAAACACACCCAGACCAAATTTCAGATCATTTGGGTGTAATACCAGGTCTCCAGGTCCACAAAGGTACAGTAAAAAAAACGTAATAATTTAAAAGTTCGTTGGCATTTCATATCTTTTATCTATATTTATTTATTTATTTATTTATTTATTTCTGCATTCTTTTACCAGGGTAGCACCGAACTCAGTGACTTAGCACTGCTCTTCCGACTGGCCCTGGGTACACATAGACAAACGAATGTAACAATGTATACAAAACAAAGACGGGATCAAAACATCAAATCACAATCGTAGTCCAAATTCGTAACCGAGGCCATGTCGGGTCGAAAGGGTGGAGAGTCAGAGGTCATGTAACTGTGCACACAGTGATATAAAGGACTGTACAGACGATGCAGTTCTAAAGACGGGTAGGAGTTTATTCCAACCCACTGCACGTCTATAAGCAAAAGTTCTTTTACCGCATTCATATTTTACACAAAGAGAAGCCCAGTAATAAAAATAGCATTACCCAGTACGTTTTGATGTCAGGCATGTTTCTCGTTGGTTCCTGTGTGTTTCTGCAACTCAGGGTAAAACTCGGTTTAAAGTCTTTGTTGATCCTATCAACTTTATCGTCCTTGACTGCCGCAAACGCTTTAACATTGCCTGGAGTTGGAAGAGAACCAATTAAAAGATTCACTTGTCAGTAATTAGTTTTTTGCTTATTTATTACATAGATTGGCTTGTATGTTTTATTGTTTGATATTTATATGCTCCACCATGATACGTGCCTTCTGTACATGATTTATTTAGGGTATCATAAAGTTATTATATCATATTATACATGTCATAATGTATGTATATAGTATGATATATGTCAATGTTCAATTGCATGTCAAAGCACGCAGCATCAACAGTGTATCGTGGGCACTGTCTGTTGCAATATCACTGAATATAAAATAAATAATTACGAATATGACATTTCCAGGAAAGTTGTCGTCAGTTTGCACTGTGTATATTTTACTGGCCGTATCACATGTTGTGAAACCTTCATCAAAACAATTGTAACCATAACAGCCATAACAAAAACGCTGTTAATAAAGACGGAAACGAAGATACACCTACATTGATCATTGTCAATGATAACAGATACATCGTTCTTGTCACCACCAACTATCATGGAAGGTTTGCTCAGCCACATTGACTTGACAGACACTGTGAAAGGCCAGTCCTGTATTGTATGAATTAAAAGAACATGTAAAGGTATTAGGAACTGCAAAAATCTTCAGTGAAACAAAGTGAATGCCCTTGTAAAACCATCACATAAGCTTGCGTTAGTGTTTAAAAGGTGCTGTTACATATTTTGATAATTCTCTGTCTAAACAATTTTCATAGGTTTAACAAAATGTAACCGGTTTTATTTCAAGTACATTGATTAAAGAGAAAGCAATAAAATCGGTTGTTTGTTTACTTGTTTGTTTGTTTGTAAACAGGTCTGGCCATAAATACTTACGTCAACAATGCTCTTGTTGCGGGGTGGCATGTAGCAGTTGGGGTTAAAGACAGGAGGGTAGGCGGGATCATCCTCTACAGAGACGATCACTATCAACACCACCTGTAACAAGGGTTATAGAACTGAACAGGTCTAGTGGACTACCTTTTACAAAAAAAAGAAAAAGGGAAAAAATGATTTTTCCTGACTAGCCAGCATGTTTGTTATTTCTTTTTGTTTGTACGGGAATTAGAGGCCCGTATTACTCACATTTTGCTAAAGAAATTTAGTAAGTAGAATCAATTTTGAAATGTAGAAGAAGTCTTTATTTCCGCAGGCAAAAGAAAATGACACAGTCCCCTCTGTAGGTTACCAATGGTTTGATGTCCTTCGGACTCGGTCGTGTATTCGTGTATTCGGTGGTCATAGGAACCGACCATGAATTATGACGCCATATACACCTCAGGGCGGGGCATTAACCCTATGTTATAGGACTATACAGGTCTAGTGGACTACCTTACAAAAAAAGGAAAAGGGAGAAAATGATTTTTTCTGACTAGCCAGCATGTTTGTTATTTCTTTTTGTTTTTACGGGAATTAAATGCCCGTCTTACTCACATATTGCTGTAGCTATTTAGTGAGTGGAATCAATTTTGAAAGGTAGAAGTCTTGATTTCCGTCGGCAAAAGAAAATGACACAGTCCCCTCTGTAGGTCAATAATGGTTTTATGTTAGTCCCCATGGAGTTAATTTGCCGCAAGGGAAAATGTTACACTAACTTACTGCTGGTCAATTTCCTGGACTATGATTGACCCTATTCGTTTCGAATCTTTGTTTGTTTGTTTGTTTGTTTGTTTGTTTGTTTCTTTGTTTGTTTGTACAATTCATAACTTTGCATGGGGGCCTGATAGAGGCTAGCTTTGTCGTCAACTATTACGTTCACATACCCACCTACCTTTTTATATAACCAGTAATTCGAATATAGCTGCATCCTGGTACTCTGTTGGTGTATCTGAATTGTGACCGTTCTTATCTTACGAATCGTCTTAATATTGTAAAGATTGCAGTTAGCTTGTTATTTCTATACTTAAAATGACTATTACCTGTGTTATTATACTAATTGTTTATTGTCCAGTTATGAGGACTAGCCCTTTATAATAGCCTCCGGCTAGTTGGACAGTCCTGGCTATATATCTGTTTCTATCAAAATCAATCCTAGATACATTTATATGACCCAGTCGTTAATGGATATGGCTAAAAAACAGTATTTCCACGTATCCAACCCCCAACCCTAGAATGAAATAGATAGATAACAACGTCAGTTCCTTACCTGTTGGTTTTCAGTGGTCAGTGTCAGCTCGTACCTAGAGTCGATCTCGTAGTTCAGGTGTTTCTTTACACAAAGATCGCCACTATCTTCGCTCAGGCCAAACCTGTCATCCTAAAAGAAAACACTACATGTAATTCATACTAACAATGACGATCTAAAGCGACATACCAAGCCCGTTCACTATTACACGCCCCTATGGGTAGAAAAAATACTATCATAGTCAGAACACCGATGTGTTTTGGTCTTTCATGTCGTGTTCTAATTTTATGTAATGGACTTTATGAAAAGCATATTTTTTGTCTATGAAGAAACTATTATAATAGGGTAAGGACATGTTAGATGGAGGTTGTAGAAATGTATAGGTGGACAGTCATGATTTTTGCAGTAAGTACCAGTTTGAAGTGATTGTGGAAGAGGTGAGAAAAAAGATTTTGTATAAAGTGGTTAGAGGGACTGCCTGGTATGGGGAAGGGCGTAATACTACAAATTAAATTATATTTACATTTTTTTAGCCAAACCTACGTATGTTAAAAGAGGGGGCCTTTGAACTTTCATCTTGAAGCAAAATGTACTAAGAATGCAAGATTGAATCTGTGAGGTGACTTATAATGACTGAAATATTTTCCCAACTGTATATTTTGTATTAGTACCACTCTGGCAAATATTCAAATGTTAAACCTTCACTTTTTCAAGTGCTGATATTTACAAAGTCTCACATTAGAAATATTGTGCTGTTAACTTTCATTTAATAAATAATCAAACCCAAATCTATTCAAACCTTGTTTCCTTTAGAGATGTTGAGCGTTGCAGGTGCATACATCTGTGTCCGCTGGAACACCTGTGGAATGTTGCTTACTATGTAGCCCGGAGGTGCACTCTATAAAAAGGGAATAATGAGATATATAAGAAAAATATATTTTGGCTACAAGAAATTTACAAACAAAAATATATCAATTAGTAAAAGTTCACAAAAAGATGAAAAGATTAAGTAGACATCTAATTAAGAGCAACAAAAGGAAGATGATGAATAATTATTATAAGAGAAAAATGCAGATATAATATCATTACAATAACACCAATCCCCATCTTTGACAGTTTTCTCTTACCTCTTTCACAACCACTTCGTAGATGCGGGGCTCTTTTGAGTCTACACTGGTACTTGCTGTAAAATGATAATTAGATTTATTTGTTTTGGTGGCCATAGTTGAGGAAGGATAAAACACAGTTTTCTACCAAACATACGCAGCGATTCCCTTCAAATTTTCAGTGCATGTTATCTTTTATGTCCCCCAAAGTTTCTTTTCAGCTTAGATGCTTTTTTTTCATTTGATTGCGTGTTTCCTTTACACGTCACCTATTATTTACATCACCTGCAGATACTGATTCACACAACACATGTATCATTGCATACAGGGGGGGGGGGGTTAACTGCCAAAAACATCCTCGCAGTATAAGGGGTCCTTCTGTTTTTCTAGTGTAGAGCAGCACAACCAAAGTCTATCTTTTAAGACTTTCTTTTATGACGGGATACCTTATGGTTTGAATCCTTGGAGTCCTTTGTATCATTTTAAAATCATTGTAAACCGCAACGTCTCGAGTTTTTCTGTTCACAGACAGAGTCGAAAACATATCGGTTTCTGCTAAGGTAAGTTGGAGTGTGCCCATTATACTGTTTGAATATGCGATTGTGATTTGAGTATGATGCTAATCAGGAAGGAAAATGTTAGACGTTATTTGCATTCAAACTTTTCTTTTTGCACAGATATCCAGCTACTATAGATTTAATAAAACACGTAAGTCAACTACTTCAAGCGGCAGTGGTTATGCTAAAAACTAGACGGTTCTAACGAGCTTTATTTTGTAACTTGAACACACCCAGTCTGACTTACTTAGTAACTAAAACTACCTTTTTATTGTATTCAAAATTTATACCTGCGCTTTAGACTAGTATGTACGCGTATAGTGCCATGAACTAGTCAAAAGGTTGATAGTAACCTAAAGGCGTAAGGTTAATGCCTGCTGACTATTTAGTTAACGACATCGCTAACAAAACAGCGAGAGCCAAGCGGTTTAGGTTAGAACTACAATATCAGGTAACAACAACAATTAGCAGCCACTCTCCCGTGTGATCATGTTTCAGGTGAAGGTCAGGGGTGACGGGGGACTGGAAGAACAGCCTGTTTGTTTTGCTGTGTATTGAATTATCTTCCCTCCCCTCCTTCTCAAGGAAGTGTTCCGCATATAAATTTGTTTACCTGTCGCTGGTTTAGAAATGTTTGCAAAGACGTTAGTTTCTTTTTGTCTTTTAATGGAGGGGGTGGGTGAGACTGACTTGTGTATTGGTATTTATTTTTGTTGAAAATTACGTTTAGACCACCATAGTGCAGTCAATAGGTATATATATTTCCACGGGACTTGGGTATTACACTAGGACGGTATAAAAATAAATAACTTGATTGAAAAAAAATAATATGGTACGTTCGGAATAAAGGCAAACATATTTACAGAGTGAAGAAAAAAAATAGCTTCACAGAAATTAAGTTAGATTTGTCGCCGACGGTGCGAAGAAAGACTGTTTACCTTCGAGATTTTAGATAACATAACATTTCTTACACTACTAAAGATAATGAAGAGTTGGGGAAAAACCGGGGAAATTTAGTTCACCAGAAAACCAGTCTGCATTTGTCAATTGGAATACTTTACACTTGCGGGGGGGGGGGTAGTTATCTTAATAAGATTTATTACAGCAAATTCACTTAAAACGTATCTTATATCAGCGCTGAAAATACCACCTGCATATGCATAGGTTAATGTAGGTAAGATTGGAGCTGGGTAGATATTTCTGATGTCTACCTTCACCTAACCTGCACCAGTCCATGCCCTGGGCTCATATATACATGTAGCTGTATGTGGCCACATATGAAGATTAAAAGATATAATGACAGAGGTTTTTGAACAGTTTAAGTATAGAGCGGCGTAGGTAAAACTTGTCAGGTAATTTTCCATGCTACCTACATCAGTACAGGTATGCTGAAAAAAGTATTTCGAGCACTGTATATATATACCACTGTTGTTTACAATTCCACGTACCTGTTGAGAGCTGGACCAGGCACAGGCAAACTGCTACGAAGATGCTACTCTTCATGTCGTAGTAAAAAGGAAGGCTTATCAACCAAAAAATGACGTTGTCAACTCGTTCTGTTCTGACTGACTACACAACGGCGACTGGTAGATCAACTTGCTTATGCCAGTGTCTGTCGTAGTGTCTCAATTTTTCTCTTCCCCTTTGAAGTCTAGAAGCACTGGGTTTTTTTTAGCGCTGTAGCTGACGCAATGTGTTTTTTTAAGTATACCTACGCCTGTTAAAATTCACCCGGGGAATCCCGTCTGACGCACCACCGTCTTTATTTACTTCCGCATTTCGCCTTTCAGTTGTGGGCGGGGACTTTTTCTGTCATGACGTCATAACTTGTTTGCATAGTGTTGCACTTCAAAACTGCATCGCCAGGTGGCTATAGAGTCCGTTACGTGGGTTTGTATGTGTGCGTGTGTAGTGAAGTGTCTGTATGAGCGCAAGAGTGTATGTGTGTGTCCTTAAGTGTTGTGAATGTGTCGGTTTTTCTGTATGGATACTTCCTAGAACACATTAAGGCATAGGACAGGTTAGGCCCAGTCCTAGATACGATACTGTACAAGCCTACGTTTGTTCCCTGAAATACCTTAATTGCATTTGGACCCCATTCACTGTGAATCAAAATTTCAATAATGGAATATGGAACAAACATAGTGTGTGTGTGTGTGTGCGTGTGTGTGTGTGTGTGTGTGTGTGTGTGTGCGTGCGTGTGTGTGTGTGTGTGTTCCTGTGTGTGTGTGTGTGTGTGTGTGTGTGCGCGTGTGTGTGTGTGTGTGTTCCTGTGTGTGTGTGCGTGTGTGTGTGTGTGTGTGTGTGTGTGTGTGTTCACATTATTTCACATCAGGCCATGCGAATTTACCTGCTACCCTAACATCTGTAACCTAAGATGATCTTTCACATTTGTTAGGAATGGCGGGGCTCATTAATATTTCAAATTCCATCAGTAAGTGCCGTGCCCGCAGATATTATTTTGTTAATTGCATTTGGACCCTATTCAGCTGGCATCGGAATGACAATAATGAAATAGCGAGCGAACAAAAAGACCAATGAAAAGGACGACCAGCATGGATTATATACATGAATATTTCATGAGCCAGCCCGAGAAACCCTTCCCTGCAAACATCTGTACACTTCTAACGGCGTCTTCTCCGGTCTGTGTTGTTAGCAACCGTTGTCATGACAGTGACGCCATGTTGGGTGTTGACAAAGAAACAGTGTCTGAGTGACAGTCCTCACGAAATGTTATGTATGTTTTATACATCGTATCGGATATATTTTCGGAAAGACACTGCTACCTAGGAGAGAGGGGAAATGATAAAAGGAAATTTAACAGCTATATCATGCGTTTTTGAAATTAGATTTTGAAATTAGGGAAGGGTAGATGGCACGTTCATCTGCCATGAACATTACGTGTTTTTACCAACCGTTGTCATGACAGTGACGCCATGTTCCCGGTGTTGACAAAGGAACAGCGTCTGAGTGACAGTCCAAACGAAATGCAATGTTATTCATGTTTTATCGATCGTATCGAAATATATTTCCGGAAAAAGCCTGCTATCTGCGCTGTTAATAGAGAGGGTGAAAAATAGAACAGCTATACATGCGTAGATTTTAAAATTAGAATAAAGAGTATATGGCACGTGTTACCGCCATCGACATTACATATCTGTGTGTGTGTGTGTGTGTGTGTGTGTGTGTATGTGTGTGTTTGTGTGTGCGTTTACTTCTGTGTGTGTGTGTGTGTGTGTGTGTGTGTGTGTGCGTGCGCGTGTGTGTGTGTTCACATTATTTCACATCAGGCCATCTGAATTTACCTGCTACCCTAACATATGTAACCTAAGATGATCTTTAACATTTGTTAGGAATGGCGGGGCTCATTAATATTTCAAATTCCATCAGTAAGTGGCATGCCCGCAGATCTTATTTTGTTAATTGCATTTGGACCCTATTCAGCTGGCATCGGAATGACAATAATAAAATAGCGAGCGAACAAAAAGACCAATAAAAAGGACGACCAGCATGGATTATATACATGAATATTTCATGAGCCAGTCCGAGAAACCCTTCCCTGCAAACATCTGTACACTTCTAACGGCGTCTTCTCCGGTCTGTGTTGTTAGCAACCGTTGTCATGACAGCCACGCCATGTTGGGTGTTGACAAAGAAGCAGTGTCTGGGTGACAGTCCTCACGAAATGTTATGTTTTACACATTGTATCGGAATATATTTTCTAAAAGAGACTGCTACCTAGGAGAGAGGGGAAATGAGAAAAGGAAAATTAACATCTATATCATGCGTTTTTGAAATCAGATTTTAAAATTAGAGCAGGGTAGATGGCACGTTCATCTGCCATGAACATTACGTGTTGTTACCAACCGTTGTCATGACAGTGACGCCATGTTGGGCGTTGAGAAAGAAACAGTGTCTGAGTGGCGGTTCTAACGAAATGCAATGTTATTTATGTTGTTCCGATCTTACCGGAATAAGCCCGCGGAAATACACCTACTCTATAAGGTGAGAGGGAATAATTTGGAAAAGAAATTTAACCCCCCCACACGCGTAGATTACAAAAATTAGATCCAAGAGTAGATGGCACGTGTATTTGCCATAAACAATAAATGTCTGTGTGTCACGGTGTGCATGCGTGTTTTTCTTTCTGTGTTTGTGTTTGTGTGTGTGTGTGTTCAAAACACCTATTTCGTTTGGATTGTTTGTGCAGCAAAGCATAGCAAGGCAATCGTGTTTGGAAATGACGTCAGAAATTACTCGTATTTACTCCACAAATAAATTACACTGGAGGAACCGTGTATAGAGAGATTGGGAGAGGATTGGTGGAATTGTAGTGAGGGAGATGTGTGAGACAATTTGAGGGATAGAGGAAAAGAGGAGGAAAAAGAGGGATGGGAAAAGAGAAATGGAAGTGGAACAAGTGTCCATAGGCGACACTTCTCCGTTAATTTTTATATTTTGCAGATTGGGAACAGTAGTGCACTACATATCTTTTATTTGATAGGGTATCGTAGTAAGTGCAAACCATAAGTCACAATTCCAACAGATACTTACAAACGGATATACACAACAACCACCTAATATCTGCTTATAGAACCTCACCTACCACACAACTACTTAACCTACGGCCTACTCCACAGGTTTATAAAATAGAGGTGTTTCTAAGATATGCAATTTACCTGAATATAAAAACCGTTACGGTTAAAACAAAAACACGTGCATCATCAGGGACATAACGGCACACCACATGCCCAATTACATAGAAATACAACCTACAGAACCATGATTTTAGGTGCGAACTCATATCAAAACCCCTCTCATACTTTAACAACATGCCACAGACACCTGGTCCTCATTAACGAGCCACCCTAACGTCTGCCTAAAGGAACCCCCCCCCCCCCCCGCTATTCAAAACAACGGGTTTATTGCGGCCAGTCTCATATGCCTCTAAATGTAGGGGTGCTTCTAAAATATTACATAAACCACGAAAACAGCTACGATAAAAATTCAAATATGTGCATCATCACGGGCATGCCTGCAGATGACTTATAAAATGACATGCCGATTAAACAAAAGGAACCGTGGGTTTTAGCTGCGAACACGAAAAACTGGCTGACCACAATACTCCTGCAGGAGGTATACGTCCTTCACGGAGTAATAATGGTCACATAGAAGGAGGAAAGAGGGCTTGAGAAAAGGGATGAATGTAGGAAAGGGCAAAATGAATCCTGACAATATAGGCATGAAGACAACAAACGAATAAAAAGAGAAAGGAAGTAAACTATATATCTATCTATCTATCTATACATCGATGAATGTAGATACGTGGTAATATATGCAAATGCGATGGTATTCAAATTTATTTCAACTATACGTTCCATTATTGCAGATTAGGCATTGCAAATGTACATGTTACCCTACCATTTGTAATCTAGGGTGATCTGTAACCATTGTTAGGGGGTACCATGCTCATTAATATTTCAAATTTCATCTCATAGTGCCATGCCCACAGATATTATTTTGTTAATTGCATTTGGACCCTATTCAGCTGGCATCGAAATGACAATAAAGAAATAGAGAGCGAACAAAAAGACCAATGAAAAGGCCGACCAGCATGGATTATACACATGAATATTTCATGAGCCAGCCCGAGAAACCCTTCCCTGCAAACATCTGTACATGTCTAACGGCGTCTTCTCCGGTCTGTGTTGTTAGCAACCGTTGTCATGACAGCCACGCCATGTTGGGTGTTGACAAAGAAATAGTGTCTGAGTGACATTCCTCACGAAATGTTATTTATGTTTTATACATTGTATCGGGGTATATTTTCGAAAAGAGACTGCTACCTAGGAGAAAGGGGAGATAAGAAAAGAAAATTTAACGTCTATATCGTGCGTTTTTGAAATTAGATTTTGAATTAGAGCAGGGTAGACGGCACGTTTATCTGCCATGAACATTACGTGTTGTTACCAACCATTGTCATGACAGTGACGCCATGTTTGGTGTTGACAAAGAAACAGTGTCTGAGTGACAGTCCTCACGAAATGTTATGTTTTATACATTGTATTGGGATATATTTTCGGAAAGAGACTCCTACCTAGGAAAATGAGAAAAGGAAATTTAACATCTATATCATGCGTTGTTGAAATTAGATTTTGAAATTAGAGCAGGATAGATGGCACGTTTATCTGCCATGAACATTACGTGTCGTTACCAACCGTTGTCATGACAGTGACGCCATGTTGGCTGTTGACAAAGTAACAGTCACAGTGTCTGAGTGACAGTCGTCACGAAATGCAATGTTATTCATGTTGTTTCGATCGTACCGGAATAAGCCCGCGGAAATACACCTACGCTATAAGGTCAGAGGGAAGAATTTGGAAAAGAAATATAACCCCCACACATGAACAGATTATAAAAATTAGATCCAAGAGTAGATGGCACGTGTATTGGCCATAAACAATGCATGTCTGTGTGTCACGGTGCGCATGCGTGTTTTTCTTCCTGTGTTTGTGTGTGTGTGTGTGTGTGTGTGTGTGTGTGGGTGGGTGGGTGTGTGTGGGTGTGTTCAAAACACCTTTTATTTCGTTTGGATTGTTTGTGCAGCAAAGCATAGCAAGGCTATCGTGTTTGGAAATGACGTCATAAATGACTAATGTTTATTCCACAAATAAATTACACAGGAGGAACCGTGTATAGAGAGATAGGGAGAGGATTGGTGGAATGTTAGTGAGGGAGATGTGTGAGACAATTTGAGGGATAGATGGAAAGCGGAGGAAAAAGAAGGATGGGAAAACAGAAATGGAAGTGGAATAATGGTCAGATAGAAGGTAGAGAGAGGGCTTGAGAAAAGTAATGAAGGTAGGGAAGGGCAGAATGAATCCCGATCATATAGGCATGAAGACAAAAAACGAATAGAAAGAGAAAGGAAGTAAACCATCTATCGATCTATCTATCTATACATCGATGAATGCAGATACATGGTTCTACATACGAATGCAATGGTATTCAAATTTATTTCAACTACACGGTCCATTATTGCAGATCAGGCCTTGCAAATGTACATGCTACCCTAACATTTGCAATCTAAGGTGCTCTTTAACCTTTGTTAGGAGTGGCAGGGCTCATTAAAATTTCAAATTTCATCTCTAAGTGCCATGCCCACATATATTATTTTCTTAATTGCATTTGGTCCCCATTCAGTGGGCATCGAAATGACAATAAAGAAATAGAGAGCGAACAAAAAGAGCAATGAAAATGACGACCATCATGGATTATACACATGAATATTTCATGAGCCAGCCCGAGAAACCCTTCCCTGCAAACATCTGTACACGTCTAACGGCGTCTTCTCCGGTCTGTGTTGTTAGCAACCGTTGTCATGACAGCCACGCCATGTTGGGTGTTGACAAAGAAACAGTGTCTGAGTGACAGTCCTCACGAAATGTTATGAATGTTTTATACATCGTATCGGATATATTTTCGGAAAGAGACTGCTACCTAGGAGAGAGGGGAAATGATAAAAGGAAATTTAACAGCTATATCATGCGTTTTTGAAATTAGAGCAGGGTAGATGGCACGTCCATCTGCCATGAACATTATGTGTTGTTACCAACCGTTGTCATGACAGTGACGCCATGTTGGGTGTTGACAAAGGAACATCGTCTGAGTGACGGTCCAAACGAAATGCAATGTCATTCATGTTTTATCGATCGTATCGAAATATATTTCCGGAAAAAGCCTGCTATCTGCGCTGTTAATAGAGTGGGAGAAAAATACAACAGCTATACATGCGTAGATTTTAAAATTAGAATAAAGAGTATATGGCACGTGTTACCGCCATGGACATTACATTTTTCGCTAGGTGGCGCCGTCTTCAGGCAGCCGCGTTTTAATGTCGCTCCGCCAGAACTCTTAGTTTTTATCAAATCCTTGTGCAATATGCTCGTCCAAGTGTAATATTAGTGTCCCCATGTGTGTTCGTAACCTGTAGTGACTGCTTCTATGGAGGTGTAAGTTCTCGTCCGTTGTGTTTCACCTTCTGTTCCGAGGACTCCGTATGCGTATACAACAATGGCCTCCTGGACAAGGACATTGGTCAACTACTCTATGGATTTCCTACGGGGACTTAAGTGTGCAGCCCCTCCAGCTGGACCGGACCTCAAGAACCACATGCTCAGTCTCGGAGTCTGGAAGTTTAGGAGCAGGGTGAGAGGAAGGAAAGCAGGACAACTACATAGACGTAAGATTTCCACAGTTATTGGAAATAGACCCTTGGCATGCAAATACGGGCAGTACAGCCAGAAGTGGAATGAGAGTTATGAGCCCCTTACGGCCATATGCAAATCAAGACATACACTGTTCTCGTTGTTGGAGAGAGACAATGTGATTACCTCCAGACAGCTGCTACACATTCCTCTGTCTCAACCAAAACAACAACCTGCTCCGGATTCCGAAAACAAGGTGGTAAACACTCAGCCCCTACCGTCTTTGTTCCTGTGCAACGCGAGGTCCCTCGGCAGCAAACTGGATGAATTTGAACTTCGACTTTCTGAATCACTCTCTGATATTGCCCTCATCTCAGAGACGTGGTTTAGCCCTTCATCGCCTGCAGAGATGACAGAGATCGCCAACTTCACGACTTTCTCCCGTCCGCGTGAGAACCGATCTGGAGGTGGAGTGGCTGTTTATGTCAGAAGTGACATCCCGGCGTGCACTCTTGACATCCCCGTGCCTGACGAGTTAGAGTGCATCTGGGTTAAAGTACGGCCTTACCGCCTTCCACGTAGTGTATCCTGCCTTGCAGTTTGCTCAGTCTACTCGCCGCCCAACTCTCCCCACGGTGATCTACTTGTGGACCACCTAGTTGAAGCCGTCGATACCCTGCAGGTAAAGTTCCCCCATGTCGGTGTGCTCATCGGTGGAGATTTTAACCGTGTCGACGTGAACAGGCTGTGCAGGACTGTGCTGACATCAAAGCTCTGATTCGACAACGCCAGCAGGCGTTCTCAAGTGATCCTAACGCCTGGAAGCACCTCAGGAACAAAACGCAACGTATGATCAATGCTGCTAAAGAGGAACACTATAACTCCAGAGTCAAAACACTTAAGAAAGAAAACACTGCCCAATGGCACAAAGAAATAAAATCCATGGCCAACATGTCCCGTACTGAACCTGCCATACACATCGAAGGCATGGACCCCGGCGACAAACTTGGCATAGCCAATGAGATCAATGAAACACTTGCCTCTGTGATTCAGTCCCTCCCGCCGATCGACCTCTCTTCACTACCTGCATACTTGCCTTCCCTACCTGCTCCGTCCGTTCAACCCTGGGAAGTCTACAGGAAACTACAGAGAGTTAAGACACGGAAAGCGGCTGGGCCTGACGGAATCCCGGGAAAGCTCATTAAAGAATTTGCGTATGAACTCAGCTCCCCCCTGGCGGATATTCTGAATTCCTCCCTCCAACACGGCACACTGCCTGAGGAGTGGAAATGCGCGACTGTGGTCCCGATACCCAAAACCAAACCACCATCGGTCCACGAACTCCGTCATATCTCTCTGACTTCACTCCTGGCTAAGGTAGCTGAAAGCTTTGTCTCACACTGGACTCTGTCGGACATCCTCCCACAGATTGACACCCAACAGTACGGCTGCCTTAAGGGGAGATCCACTACACACTGTTTACTGGAGCTAACCAACGAGATTTTCAAGGCGACTGACAACCCTGGCACAGTATGTTCACTCATTGCTACAGACTACAGCAAAGCTTTCGATCGCGTTTGCCACACCACCGCCATTCGTCGTCTGTTAGATCTAGGCCTGAGACCCTCCCTTGTGAGGTGGATAGCGAACTTTCTGCAAAACAGGCGCCAGTCGGTCCGGTACCACGGAACTCTCTCTGACAGCGTCATCGTCACATGTGGCCTCCCTCAGGGTACCCTACTTGGCCCGTTGATATTTATTGCTTATATTAACGGTGCTGCCCGTCACGCTGCCTGTAAGAGATGGAAGTTTGTCGACGATCTGAACCTCCTAGAAGTCAGACACCCAGTCTCAGCACCCTCTAACATCCAGGGGGATCTTTCTGACCTGGAAAACTGGTCTAATGACAGCCACATGAAACTCCACCCTGCAAAGTGTAAGGTCT
Organism: Branchiostoma floridae x Branchiostoma japonicum; assembly: GCA_013266295.2. Taxonomy (NCBI): domain Eukaryota; kingdom Metazoa; phylum Chordata; class Leptocardii; order Amphioxiformes; family Branchiostomatidae; genus Branchiostoma; species Branchiostoma floridae x Branchiostoma japonicum. Next base: position 11,468,866 of record CM023838.1, read on the forward strand.
TACACATCCACTTCAGCAAGGTTCCGCATGTAACACCTCCCCTCTCAATAAATGGAATTGAACTACAGCAAGTGAAGGTGCTGAAGATTTTGGGTGTGTTTGTCCAGGCAAATCTGCGTTGGAACTCCCACGTGGACCACATCTGTGCCAAATCCAGCCAACGCCTGTTCTTTCTCAGAAGACTCAAATACTTTCGCCTTGACATTGAAGATCTTGTCACTGTGTACACCACATACATTCGACCGATCACCGAATATGCAGCCCCGGTGTGGCACTCTGGCCTTACATCGTCACAGTCCAGCAGAATTGAGAGGATCCAGCGTCGAGCTGTGCGGATTATCCTGGGTCCCAACTACTCCAACTACGCTGATGCCTGCTCACAACTCGGCCTAGCACCTCTTCACGTGCGGCGTGAGGAATTGACACTAAAGTTTGCCAAATCCCTAGTAACATCCGGCCACCATCGTCACCTTCTGCCACCTTCCAGACAGACTATCACCAGCCGTCAAACTCGTTATTCTAGCAACCTAGAACTTCAGCGATGTAGAACTGAAAGATACAGAAACAGCGCTGTCCCGTATATGACGCGCTTGATCAACAACTAATTGTACAATGACTGACGATGCCTCCCTCACCCCATCATTGTAATTTTACCGGACTTTGCTAGAGTTTACATGTCCTATATGGTACCTTCATTTTACATTTGTATTGAGAGTCGTTTCTAATATGTGAGATCTACTTCTATTTTAATATATAATATGATGACTTGTTACCTTTATGTTTTAAATTTCGATATTCTAGTTTTCTAATATAACCTGAGCTTCGCAATTGTAAATGTTAACACCCCAATTCAGCCTATGGGCTGCGAGATGTGTTTGACATGTTAGCTTATGTACATGTATGTATGTATGAGCAAATAAACCATTACTACTATATCTGTGTGTGTGTGTGTGTGTGTGTGTGTGTGTGTGTGTGTGTGTGTGTTTGTGTGTGCGTTTGCTTCTGTGTGTGTGTGTGTGTGTGTGTGTGTGTGTGTATGTGCGTGTGTGTGTGTTCACATTATTTCACATCAGGCCATCTGAATTTACCTGCTACCCTAACATATGTAACCTAAGATGATCTTTAACATTTGTTAGGAATGGCGGGGCTCATTAATATTTCAAATTCCATCAGTAAGTGCCATGCCCGCAGATCTTATTTTGTTAATTGCATTTGGACCCTATTCAGCTGGCATCGGAATGACAATAATGAAATAGAGAGCGAACAAAAAGACCAATGAAAAGGACGACCAGCATGGATTATATACATGAATATTTCATGAGCCAGCCCGAGAAACCCTTCCCTGCAAACATCTGTACACTTCTAACGGCGTCTTCTCCGGTCTGTGTTGTTAGCAACCGTTGTCATGACAGCCACGCCATGTTGGGTGTTGACAAAGAAACAGTGTCTGAGTGACAGTCCTCACGAAATGTTATGTTTTACACATTGTATCGGAATATATTTTCTAAAAGAGACTGCTACCTAGGAGAGAGGGGAAATGAGAAAAGGAAAATTAACATCTATATCATGCGTTTTTGAAATCAGATTTTAAAATTAGAGCAGGGTAGATGGCACGTTCATCTGCCATGAACATTACGTGTTGTTACCAACCGTTGTCATGACAGTGACGCCATGTTGGGCGTTGAGAAAGAAACAGTGTCTGAGTGGCGGTTCTAACGAAATGCAATGTTATTTATGTTGTTCCGATCTTACCGGAATAAGCCCGCGGAAATACACCTACTCTATAAGGTGAGAGGGAATAATTTGGAAAAGAAATTTAACCCCCCCACACGCGTAGATTACAAAAATTAGATCCAAGAGTAGATGGCACGTGTATTTGCCATAAACAATAAATGTCTGTGTGTCACGGTGTGCATGCGTGTTTTTCTTTCTGTGTTTGTGTTTGTGTGTGTGTGTGTGTGTGTGTGTAAAAACACCTATTTCGTTTGGATTGTTTGTGCAGCAAAGCATAGCAAGGCAATCGTGTTTGGAAATGACGTCAGAAATTACTCGTATTTACTCCACAAATAAATTACACTGGAGGAACCGTGTATAGAGAGATTGGGAGAGGATTGGTGGAATTGTAGTGAGGGAGATGTGTGAGACAATTTGAGGGATAGAGGAAAAGAGGAGGAAAAAGAGGGATGGGAAAAGAGAAATGGAAGTGGAACAAGTGTCCATAGGCGACACTTCTCCGTGAATTTTTATATTTTGCAGATTGGGAACAGTAGTGCACTACATATTATTTATTTGATAGGGTATCGTAGTAAGTGCAAACCATAAGTCACAATCCCAACAGATACTTACAAACGGATATACACAACAACCACCTAATATCTGCTTATAGAACCTCACCTACCACACAACTACTTAACCTACGGCCTACTCCACAGGTTTATAGAATGGAGGTGTTTCTAAGATATGCAATTTACCTGAATATAAAAACCGTTACGGTTAAAACAAAAACACGTGCATCATCAGGGACATAACGGCACACCACATGCCCAATTACATAGAAATACAACCTACAGAACCATGATTTTAGGTGCGAACTCATATCAAAACCCCTCTCATACTTTAACAACATGCCACAGACACCTGGTCCTCATTAACGAGCCACCCTAACGTCTGCCTAAAGGAACCCCCCCCCCCGCTATTCAAAACAACGGGTTTATTGCGGCCAGTCTCATATGCCTCTAAATGTAGGGGTGCTTCTAAAATATTACATAAACCACGAAAACAGCTACGGTAAAAATTTAAATATGTGCATCATCACGGGCATGCCTGCAGATGACTTATAAAATGACATGCCGATTAAACAAAGGGAACCGTGGGTTTTAGCTGCGAACACGAAAAACTGGCTGACCACAATACTCTTGCAGGAGGTATTCGTCCTTCACGGAGTAATAATGGTCACATAGAAGGAGAAAAGAGGGCTTGAGAAAAGGGATGAATGTAGGGAAGGGCAGAATGAATCCTGACAATATAGGCATGAAGACAAAAAACGAATAAAAAGAGAAAGGAAGTAAACTATATATCTATCTATCTATCTATACATCGATAAATGTAGATACGTGGTAATATATGCAAATGCGATGGTATTCAAATTTATTTCAACTATACGTTCCATTATTGCAGATCAGGCATTGCAAATGTACATGCTACCCTACCATTTGTAATCTAGGGTGATCTGTAACCATTGTTAGGGGGTACCATGCTCATTAATATTTCAAATTTCATCTCTTAGTGCCATGCCCACAGATGTCATTTTGTTAATTGCATTTGGACCCTATTCAGCTGGCATCGAAATGACAATAAAGAAATAGCGAGCGAACAAAAAGACCAATGAAAAGGCCGACCAGCATGGATTATACACATGAATATTTCATGAGCCAGCCCGAGAAACCCTTCCCTGCAAACATCTGTACACGTCTAACGACGCTTCTCAGGCCTGTGCTGTTAGCAACCGTTGTCATGACAGTGACGCCATGTTGGGTGTTGACAAAGAAGCAGTGTCTGAGTGACAGTCCTCACGAAATGTTATGTTTTATACATTGTATCGGAATATATTTTCGGAAAGAGACTGCTACCTAGGAGAGAGGGAAAATGAGGAAAGGCAATCTAACATCTATATCATGCGTTTTTAAAATTAGATTTTGAAATTAGAGCAGGGTAGATGGCACGTTCATCTGCCATGAACATTACGTGTTGTTACCAACCGTTGTCATGACAGTGACGCCATGTTGGGCGTTGACAAAGAAACAGTGTCCGAGTGACGGTCCTCACGAAATGTTATGTATGTTTTATACATTGTATCGGGATATATTTTCGGAAAGAGACTGCTACCTAGGAGAGAGGGAAAATGAGGAAAGGCAATCTAACATCTATATCATGCGTTTTTAAAATTAGATTTTGAAATTAGAGCAGGGTAGATGGCACGTCCATCTGCCATGAACATTACGTGTTGTTACCAACCGTTGTCATAACAGTGACGCCATGTTGGGTGTTGACAAAGAAACAGTGTCTGAGTGACGGTCCTCATGAAATGAAATGTTATTCATGTTTTATCGATCGTATCGAAATATATTTTTTAGAAAAAGCCCGCTATCTGCGCTGTTAAAAGAGAGGGAGAAGGAGAAAAATATAACAGCTATACATGCGTAAATTTTAAATTAGAACAAAGAGTATATGGCACGTGTTACCGCCATGAACATTACATACCTGTGTGTGTGTGTGTGTGAGTCTGTGTGTGTATGTGTTTGCGTTTGCTTCTGTGTGTGTGTTTGTGTGTGTGTGTGTTTGTGTGTGTGTGTGTGTGCGATCGTGAGAACGAGCGTTCGTATGTGCTTAAATATGCGAGTGTATGTGCTGGTGTATTTATCTCTCTCTCTGTGAGTGTGTGTATGTGTCTGCGCGTGCTTATGTGTGTGTGTGTGTGTGTGTGTGTCTGTGTGTGTGTGCGTGCGAGCGTTTGCATGTGCTTAAGTATGCGAGTGTATGTGCTGGTGTATCTATGTCTTTGTGTGTGTGTGTGTGTGTGTGTGTGTGTGCTTGCTTCTTATGCGTGTGTATATGCGTGCTTCTGTGTTTGAGTTCGCTTGAGTGGACACATACGTGCGTGCTTAAGTGTGTTTGTGAAATATATATATAGAGAGAGATGAATATAGATGAATTTTCATTTATGTAAATGCAATGGCTTTTAAACAAACTTCACCTTGGAAATATTTCACATCAGGCCGTGCCCGTGCTTAGGCTTTAATTTTTAATTTAGGGTGGTATTTAACCATTGTTAGGAGTTGCCTTGCATTTCATCAATAAGAAGCATGCCCACAGCTATTATTTTGTCACATGTATTTCTTTTTGTTCTCTGACCTCCAATTACATGTTAGAAATTAGATCATAACGTTCAGAAGGCTGGCGAGCGTAAACCTATACGAAATATCATTACAGTTTCTCGGATTTGGTGAAAAATTCCAAGGCCAATTTACGTGTCTTTTTATTTCCGTACACGTATAGATGTTATGGCGACAAAAAACAACAACAAGATAACAGAATTAACAATAGGGTCAAGGGCTTTTTACTGATAAATTTTATGTCGTTTTTTAAGGGGGGGGGGTTCTGGTCAAAAATATGTTTAAAACATTCAGAGGAATAATTGTGCGATTGTACTGTGCCCCAAAAGAAATTCACAAGGTTGCGCCGCATGGTTGTCGCAGGAAAATTAGCAGAACTTAAGTCCGAATTAATCCCTTCCATTGTTAACCTGTGGCCCTCCTTATGAATATTTTAAACTCCGTTCCGTGGGACAATATTAGAGCACGAAACAACTTGTCAAATATAAGGTATAATCCTAGCCACGGTTCGCGTCAACCAAAAAAAAGTGGGAATTTAGGTTTGGTAATTATCCAGTACCATGCAGTCTCTAAATTCACTGAAGACAAAAATGTAAAAAAAGGAGACAAGGAAAAGAACATGTTGCCGTTGCTGAGTGACAACAGCGCCTTTTGTTCATTTGTTTGCACCTCTAACTCTTGACTCATAGCAACAGGTTGGCCACTTTAATACCACAGCAGGGGGTGGGGTATTCTGATGTTAAAATGATTTCAATGAAAAAGGATATGGTTTATTATGTACGTAATACGTGCTTCACAAAGTTTATTTTACTAAAGTTTTTTTTTTTTGTAGTACACAGCAACAAGTTGCAATATGTCAGTAGCTCTGTTCTCACTCTTCTGGAAATGTTTCCTACCCATTATTGTTATGGTTTGATCCTTCCTTTTTAGTGATGTGCATGTCAGTGATCAATTAGCTATTGCTTCTACGTTCGTTGTCCATTGTATATTTTTCTCGGAATGTGTGGTTGAGCTGAGGCAGAAGTGAAAGTCGGACGGTGATCACCTTCATGACTTTCATTTTATCTTAGCTTTTCTAAAATTGTTTTGATATTCTTGTGATAACGGTGGGTACAACCATACTTAACAAGTGCGCAGACTACAAGGAGAGAAGCGGCGCCACCTCTTTCGTCAAGAAAGTGGGCGCCTGCGCTGTGCTTGTCATTCTTTTTTTGTGCTGGACTAATTTCGACCGGAAAGAACCGAGGAAAATGTCTGTTTTGCGTCTGTTCTGTACAGTCGGGATCATTTGTTGTTGTCTCATCATTACCTGCCACGGACAAGGTAAGAATTCTATACAACAACCACACTTAGAAATAGAAAAGGGCCTGCGCTGTATCATATTTGTATATACGTTAGCTCAATAACTTGCAAAGAAGCATTTCAGCTGTACATGTAATTTTATTACACTTGTTCTGAGGTAGAAATAGTAAAATGTTTACATTTATCGGTTTAAAATTTATAATATTCTATAATAGATTTTGTTTACAATGAAATGGAGAACACTTATAGGGCAAACACCATTCAATTACCACCACCCTACAGATCGAATATTGACTTGGACTGAGGCAAACTTTAACAAATATCGGCTGTTTTGTATCGGTATTTGTCCATATGGTGATATGTCCGTCACCATATAAACCGCAATAACGTCCTATACAAGGTTATAAACGAAATGGGCAAGCCAATCAGACCACAAGGGTAGTGTGTGTGTGTGTGTGTGTGTGTGTGTGTGTGTGTGTGTGTGTGTGTGTGTGTGTGTGTGTGTGTGTCTGTGTGTGTGTATGTGTGTATGTATGTGTGCGTGTGTGTGTGTGCGCGCACTACCAAAAATGCATTTTCTTGTTTTACTTGTTTCTCCGTATACAAAGAATTTTTTTCTAACTGCAAGAATATATTTTTTTTGAACAAGAATCCCATAAAACAAGAAACTCACGTTTTTCTTATTCTAAGAATATTTTAGAACAGCTAATGAACGAATGTGTGTGTGTGTGTGTGTGTGTGTGTGTGTGGAATAGTCTTTTAAATGTATTTCAATGTTTTGTGTATGCACTTATACAAATAAACGTCTAAGATCATTGTGTACCAGGGTGTTGCACATGTTTCAAATTTTTCCACTTCGGTGCAGAAAATTGTACCACAAGTTATACTGTATATAATGCTTTGTCATGAATGATAGAACGATGCAGGTGTCATTTGTACACGTTATCTTTGTATAGCCCAGCCGTCTGTTAAAACCTGTGCCTAGAATAATGCTGGACGTTGCGTGTGCCATGTTTCCAATTAGTAGTAATTACTCAGTGGTCTCCTTTTGATGGCGCTCATATATTATTTAGGGCAAAAACCTTCAAGCATTGTAAGATGCTGGCGTCACGGCGGTCTGTTGCTACGATGTTCTATCCCATTGCTAGGAGCGAAAATAAACAGATAGTATAGAAGGGAAAATTTTGTTAAAATAAAATGAAGGTATCGTCTTTGGAAACTTTCAATGTCAGCTTTTTACTTTAAATGACAAATTCTTCAAAAATTCTCACTGAAGACTTATTTTCGGGTTTTCGAAGCAACATGTTTTAGGAAAACATCGTTTGAGAGTGGATACATAATATTACCCCCAAATCCCTGATATATATATATATATATAGTCATATATATATGTGTATGTATCTATAAATGTATATTTATGAATATATATATGTATATTTATGAATATATATATGAATATATATATGTAATATGTAAATGGCTTTCAAATAAACTTTATCTTGCAAATATTCCACATCAGGCCGTGCCGTGCTTAGGCTATCATTTCTAATCTAGGGTGGTATTTAACCATGGTTAGGAGTGGCCTTGCATTTCGTCAATAAGTAGCATGCACACAGCTATTATTTTGTCACATGTAGTTATTTTTGTTCTCTGACCTTAAATTACATGTTAGAAATTAGATCATAGCGTTCAGAAGGCTGGCGAGCGTAAACCTATACGATATATCATTACAGTTTCTCGGATTTGGTGAAAAATTCCAAGGCCAATTTACGTGTCTTTTTATTTCCGTACACGTATAGATGTTATGGCGACAAAAAAAACACCAAAATAACAGAATTAACAATAGGGTCAAGGGCTTTTTACTGATAAATTTTATGTCGTTTTTTAACCCTCAACAGTACACCTTCCCGGACTGATTAATCTGTACACCTGGGGTCCGAGCGGACCCCAAAACAGTTTTTTGCTAATTTTTAGAAATTATCAGTATGCTACCAGCTCAATTGTTTTGCTGAGTCAATGTGTGAACCTCTGAGTCCACATTACGTCCAAAAGTAATACATTTTGATCTTTTCCTATTTTTTGGTAAACAAAAGAAGAAATCAAGAAATACCCGTTTTTTTGAAGTTTTTTAAGCTTTGGGGATTTGTGGGACTGGGGAGGGGGCTCATTGCCCCCCTCATAACTCGAGAACGGTATATCGTATGGCCACCAAATTTTCAGAAGATGGTGTACTAGTAAAAATAAATCTATACAACAAATTTTGATGTCGTTATGACGTAATATGACGTCATTATGACGTCATTTCTATAATTTTATTGGCTAAAACCGTCTAAATAGGTTATTCTCTTAAAACTTAATGGTATACAACGCAAATTTTAAAAAAAGTGTTTATGATAAAATGATAAGGTCTGCTAAAACTTATGTTGCCCTTAGCAACACCAGTGACGTCATGCGATGACGTCATACATATTTAATTATCCGCCATCTTGGATCTTGGTTTTGACCAATGACGTCATTAAATTAGCATAAATTATGCATAATTACTAATAAAAATTACATAAGATGTTATTAATGTTAGAAAGCATGTGTAACTTATCATAAATGCCTGAAAATAAAGTAAAGTATAAGAAAATAAAGTAAAGTATAAGACGCCAGTGTATCCATTACGATCGAAAGCCGGCTGGGGTCCGCGCGGACCCCAAAAGAAAATCAGATACAAAATTTTTAAAAATGGGGGAAACGGAATTTTCTGCACTGTGTTGAGGCACAACTTTGTGGGTGACAATTACCTGAAATTTCAGAAAGAAATCTTTAGAAACAAAAAAAATAGTACAGAATACATAGTGCTGGGGTCCACGCGGACCCCAGGTGTACTGTTTAGGGTTAAGGGGGGGGGGGGGTTCTGGTCAAAACATTCAGAGGAATAATTATGCGATTGTACTGTGCCCCAAAAGAAATTCACAAGGTTGCGCCGCATGGTTGTCGCAGGAAAATTACCAAAACTTAAGTCCGAATTAATCCCATCCATTGTTACCTGTGGCCCTCCTTATGAATATTTTAAACTCCGTTCGGTTGGACGATATTAGAGCACGAAACAACTTGTCAAATATAAGGTAGAATCCTAGCCAACAGTTCGTGTCAACATGAAAAAAGTGCAAATTTAGGTTTGATAATTACCCAATACCATGCAGACTCTAAAGTCAATAAAGACAAAACTGTAAAAAAGGAGAAAAGGAAAAGAACGTGTTGTCGTTGCTTAGTGACCACAGCGCCTTTTGTTCATTTGTTTGCGTTTCTAACTCTTGACTCATTGAAACAGGTGGGTCACTTGAATACCACAGCAGGGAGTGGGGGTGGTCTGATGTTAAAAGGAATTTCAATGAAAAAGGATATGGTTTATTATGTACGTAATACGTGCTTCACAAAGTTTATTTTACTAAAGTTTTTTTTGTAGTACACAGCAACAAGTTGCAATATGTCAGTAGCTCTGTTCTCACTCTTTTGGAAATGTTTCCTACCCATTTTTGCAATTGTTTGATCCTTCCTTTTTAGTGATGTGCATGTCAGTGATCAATTAGCTCTTGCTTCTACGTTCGTTGTCCATTGTATATTTTTCTCGGAATGTGTGGTTGAGGCAGAAGTGAAAGTCGGACGGTGATCACCTTCATGACTTTCATTTTATCTTAGCTTTTCTAAAATTGTTTTAATATTTTTGTGATAACGGTGGGTACAACCATACTTAACAAGTGCGCAGACTACAAGGAGACAAGCGGCGCCACCTCTTTCGTCAAGAAAGTGGGCGCCTGTTCTGTGCTTGTCATTCTTTTTTTGTGCTGGACTAATTTCGACCGGAAAGAACCGAGGAAAATGTCTGTTTTGCGTCTGTTCTGTACCGTCGGGATCATATGTTGTTGTCTCATCATTACCTGCCACGGACAAGGTAAGAATTTTATACAACAACCACACTTAGAAATAGAAAAAGGCGTGCGCTGTATCATATTTTTATATATGTTAGCTCAATAACTTGCAAAGAAGCATTTCAGCTGTACATGTAATTTTATTACACTTGTTCTGAGGTAGAAATAGTAAAATGTTTACATTTATCGGTTTAAAATTTATAATAATCTATAATAGATTTTGTTTACAATGAAATGGAGAACACGTATAGGGCGAACACCATTCAATTACCAGCACCCTACAGATCGAATATTGCCTTGGACTGAGGCAAATTTTGACAAATATCGGCTGTGTTGTATCGGTATTTGTCCACGTGATGATATGTCCGTCACCATATAAACCGCAATAACGTCCTATAGAAGGTTATAAACGAAATGGGCAAGCCAATCAGACCACAAGGGTAGTGTGTGTGTGTGTGTGTGTGTGTGTGTGTGTGTGTGTGTGTGTGTGTGTGTATGTGTGTGTATGTGTGTATTTATGTATGTGTGCGTGTGTGCGCGCACTACCAAAAATGCATTTTCTTGTTTTACTTGTTTCTCCGTATACAAAGAATGTTTTTCTAACTGCAAGAATATATTTTTTTTGAACAAGAATCCCATAAAACAAGAAACTCACGGTTTTCTTATTCTAAGAATATTTTGCCTACAGCTAATGAACGAATGTGTGTGTGTGTATGTGTGTGTGTGTGTGTGTGTGTGTGTGTGTGTGTGTGTGTGTGTGTGGAATAGTAATGTATTTCAATGTTCTGTGTATGCACTTTCACAAATAAACGTCTAAGATCATTGTGTACCAGGGTGTTGCACATGTTTCAAATTTTTCCACTTCGGTGCAGAAAATTGTACCACAAGTTATACTATATATAATGCTTTGTCATGAATGATATAACGATGCAGGTGTCATTTGTACACGTGATCTTTGTATAGCCCAGCCGTCTGTTAAAACCTGTGCTTAGAATAATGCTGGACGTTGCGTGTGCAATGTTTCCAATTAGTAGCAATTACTCAGTGGTCTCCTTTTGATGGCGCTCATATATTATTTAGGGCAAAAACCTTCAAGCATTGTAAGATGCTGACGTCACGGCGGTCTGTTGCTACGATGTTCTATCCCATTGCTAGGAGCGAAAATAAACAGATAGTATAGAAGGGAAAATTTTGTTAAAATAAAATGAAGGTATCGTCTTTGGAAACTTTCAATGTCAGCTTTTTACTTTAAATGACAAATTCTTCAAAAATTCTCACTGAAGACTTATTTTCGGGTTTTCGAAGCAACATGTTTTAGGAAAACATCGTTTGAGAGTGGATACATAATATTACCCCCAAATCCCTGATATATATATATATATATATATAGTCATATATATATATATATATATATATATATGTGTATGTATCTATATATGTATATTTATGAATATATATATATGTATATTTATGAATATATATATGAATATATATATGCAATATGTAAATGGCTTTCAAATAAACTTTATCTTGCAAATATTCCACATCAGGCAGTGCCGTGCTTAGGCTATCATTTCTTATCTAGGGTGGTATTTAACCATGGTTAGGAGTGGCCTTGCATTTCGTCAATAAGTAGCATGCACACAGCTATTATTTTGTCACATGTAGTTATTTTTGTTCTCTGACCTTAAATTACATGTTAGAAATTAGATCATAGCGTTCAGAAGGCTAGCGAGCGTAAACCTATACGAAATATCATTACAGTTTCTCGGATTTAGTGAAAAATTCCAAGGCCAATTTACGTGTCTTTTTATTTCCGTACACGTATAGATGTTATGGCGACAAAAAAAAAAAAAAAATAACAGAATTAACAATAGGGTCAAGGGCTTTTTACTGATAAATTTTATGTCGTTTTTTAAGGGGGGGGGTTCTGGTCAAAACATTCAGAGGAATAATTATGCGATTGTACTGTGCCCCAAAAGAAATTCACAAGGTTGCGCGGCATGGTTGTCGCAGGAAAATTACCAAAACTTAAGTCCGAATTAATCCCATCCATTGTTACCTGTGGCCCTCCTTATGAATATTTTAAACTCCGTTCGGTTGGAGGATATTAGAGCACGAAACAACTTGTCAAATATAAGGTAGAATCCTAGCCAACAGTTCGTGTCTTCATGAAAAAAGTGCAAATTTAGGTTTGATAATTACCCAATACCATGCAGACTCTAAAGTCAATAAAGACAAAACAGTAAAAAAGGAGAAAAGGAAAAGAGCGTGTTGTCGTTGCTTAGTGACCACAGCGCCTTTTGTTCATTTGTTTGCGTTTCTAACTCTTGACTCATTGAAACAGGTGGGTCACTTGAATACCACAGCAGGGAGTGGGGGTGGTCTGATGTTAAAAGGAATTTCAATGAAAAAGGATATGGTTTATTATGTACGTAATACGTGCTTCACAAAGTTTATTTTACTAAAGTTTTTTTTTTTGTAGTACACAGCAACAAGTTGCAATATGTCAGTAGCTCTGTTCTCACTCTTCTGGAAATGTTTCCTACCCACTTTTGCAATGGTTTGATCCTTCCTTTTTAGTGATGTGCATGTCAGTGATCAATTAGCTCTTGCTTCTACGTTCGTTGTCCATTGTATATTTTTCTCGGAATGTGTGGTTGAGGCAGAAGTGAAAGTCGGACGGTGACCACCTTCATGACTTTCATTTTATCTTAGCTTTTCTAAAATTGTTTTGGTATTTTTGTGATAACTGTGGGTACAACCATACTTAACAAGTGCGCAGACTACAAGGAGACAAGCGGCGCAACCTCTTTCGTCAAGAAAGTGGGCGCCTGTGCTGTGCTTGTCATTCTTTGTTTGTGCTGGACTAATTTCGACTTGAAAGAACCGAGGAAAATGTCTGTTTTGCGTCTGTTCTGTACCGTCGGGATCATATGTTGTTGTCTCATCATTACCTGCCACGGACAAGGTAAGAATTTTATACAACAACCACACTTAGAAATAGAAAAAGTCATGCGCTGTATCATATTTTTATATATGTTAGCTCAATAACTTGCAAAGAAGCATTTCAGCTGTACATGTAATTTTATTACACATGTTCTGAGGTAGAAATAGTAAAATGTTTTCATTTATCGGTTTAAAATTTATAATAATCTATAATAGATTTTGTTTACAATGAAATGGAGAACACTTATAGGAAAAACACCATTCCATTCCCAGCACCCTACAGATCGAATATTGCCTTGGACTGAGGCAAACTTTGACAAATATCGGCTGTGTTGTATTGGTATTTGTCCACGTGATGATATGTCCGTCACCATATAAAGCGCAATAACGTCCTATAGAAGGTTATAAACGAAATGGGGAAGCCAATCAGACCACAAGGGTGGTGTGTGTGTGTGTGTGTGTGTGTGTGTGTTTGTGTGTGTGTGTGTTTGTGTGTGTGTGTGTGTGTGTGTGTGTGTGTGTGTGTGTGTGCGATCGTGAGAACGAGCGTTCGTATGTGCTTAAATATGCGAGTGTATGTGCTGGTGTATTTATCTCTCTCTCTCTGTGAGTGTGTGTATGTGTCTGCGCGTGCTTATGTGTGTGTGTGTGTGTGTGTGTGTGTGTGTGCATGCGAGCGTTTGCATGTGCTTAAGTATGCGAGTGTATGTGCTGGTGTATCTATGTCTTTGTGTGTGTGTGTGTGTGTGTCTGTGTGTGTCTGTGTGTGTGTGTGTGTGTGCTTGCTTCTTATGCGTGTGTATATGCGTGCTTCTGTGTTTGAGTTCGCTTGAGTGGACACATACGTGCGTGCTTAAGTGTGTTTGTGAAATATATATATATAGAGAGATGAATATAGATGAATTTTCATTTATGTAAATGCAATGGCTTTTAAACAAACTTCACCTTGGAAATATTTCACATCAGGCCGTGCCCGTGCTTAGGCTTTAATTTTTAATTTAGTGTGGTATTTAACCATTGTTAGGAGTTGCCTTGCATTTCATCAATAAGAAGCATGCCCACAGCTATTATTTTGTCACATGCATTTCTTTTTGTTCTCTGACCTCCAATTACATGTTAGAAATTAGATCATAACGTTCAGAAGGCTGGCGAGCGTAAACCTATACGAAATATCATTACAGTTTCTCGGATTTGGTGAAAAATTCCAAGGCCAATTTACGTGTCTTTTTATTTCCGTACACGTATAGATGTTATGGCGACAAAAAACAACAACAAGATAACAGAATTAACAATAGGGTCAAGGGCTTTTTACTGATAAATTTTATGTCGTTTTTTAAGGGGGGGGGGGGGTTCTGGTCAAAAATATGTTTAAAACATTCAGAGGAATAATTGTGCGATTGTACTGTGCCCCAAAAGAAATTCACAAGGTTGCGCCGCATGGTTGTCGCAGGAAAATTAGCAGAACTTAAGTCCGAATTAATCCCTTCCATTGTTAACCTGTGGCCCTCCTTATGAATATTTTAAACTCCGTTCCGTGGGACAATATTAGAGCACAAAACAACTTGTTATATAGAAGGTAGAATCGTAGCCAACAATTCGCGTCAACATGAAAAAAGTGCAAATTTAGGTTTGATAATTACCCAATACCATGCAGACTCTAAAGTCACTGAAGACAAAACTGTCAAAAAGGAGAAAAGGAAAAGAACGTGTTGTGGTTGCTTAGTGACCACGGCGCCTTTTGTTCATTTGTTTGCGTTTCTAACTCTTGACTCATTGAAACAGGTGGGTCACTTGAATACCACAGCAGGGAGTGGGGGTGGTCTGATGTTAAAATGATTTCAATGAAAAAGAATATGGTTTATTATGTACGTAATACGTGCTTCACAAAGTTTATTTTACTAAAGTTTATTTTGTAGTACACAGCAACAAGTTGCAATATGTCAGTAGCTCTGTTCTCACTCTTCTGGAAATGTTTCCTACCCATTATTGTAATGGTTTGATCCTTCCTTTTTAGTGATGTGCATGTCAGTGATCAATTAGCTCTTGCTTCTACGTTCGTTGTCCATTGTATATTTTTCTCGGAAGGTGTGGTTGAGCTGAGGCAGAAGTGAAAGTCGGACGGTGATCACCTTCATGACTTTCATTTTATCTTAGGTTTTCTAAAATTGTTTTGATATTTTTGTGATAACGGTGGGTACAACCATACTTACTTAACAAGTGCGCAGACTACAAGGAGACAAGCGGCGCCACTTCTTTCGTCAAGAAAGTGGGCGCCTGTTCTGTGCTTGTCATTCTTTTTTTGTGCTGGACTAATTTCGACCGGAAAGAACCGAGGAAAATGTCTGTTTTGCGTCTGTTCTGTACCGTCGGGATCATATGTTGTTGTCTCATCATTACCTGCCACGGACAAGGTAAGAATTTTATACAACAACCACACTTAGAAATAGAAAAAGGCGTGCGCTGTATCATATTTTTATATATGTTAGCTCAATAACTTGCAAAGAAGCATTTCAGCTGTACATGTAATTTTATTACACTTGTTCTGAGGTAGAAATAGTAAAATGTTTACATTTATCGGTTTAAAATTTATAATAATCTATAATAGATTTTGTTTACAATGAAATGGAGAACACGTATAGGGCAAACACCATTCAATTACCAGCACCCTACAGATCGAATATTTGCCTTGGACTGAGGCAAACTTTGACAAATATCGGCTGTGTTGTATCGGTATTTGTCCACGTGATATGTCCGTCACCATATAAACCGCAATAACGTCCTATAGAAGGTTATAAACGAAATGGGCAAGCTAATCAGACCACAAGGGTAGTGTGTGTGTGTGTGTGTGTGTGTGTGTGTGTGTGTGTGTGTGTGTATGTGTGTATGTATGTGTGCGTGTGTGTGTGTGCGCGCACTACCAAAAATGCATTTTCTTGTTTTACTTGTTTCTCCGTATATAAAGAATTTTTTTCTAACTGCAAGAATATATTTTTTTTTGAACAAGAATCCCATAAAACAAGAAACTCACGTTTTTCTTATTCTAAGAATATTTTTCCAACAGCTAATGAACGAATGTGTGTGTGTGTGTGTGTGTGTGTGGAATAGTCTTTAAAATGTAATTCAATGTTTTGTGTATGCACTTATACAAATAAACGTCTAAGATCATTGTGTACCAGGGTGTTGCACATGTTTCAAATTTTTCCACTTCGGTGCAGAAAATTGTACCACAAGTTATACTATATATAATGCTTTGTCATGAATGATAGAACGATGCAGGTGTCATTTGTACACGTTATCTTTGTATAGCCCAGCCGTCTGTTAAAACCTGTGCTTAGAATAATGCTGGACGTTACGTGTGCAATGTTTCCAATTAGTAGCAATTACTCAGTGGTCTCCTTTTGATGGCACTCATATATTATTTAGGGCAAAAACCTTCAAGCATTGTAAGATGCTGGCGTCACAGCGGTCTGTTGCTACGATGTTCTATCCCATTGCTAGGAGCGAAAATAAACAGATAGTATAGAAGGGAAAATTGTGTTAAAATAAAATGAAGGTATCATCTTTGGAAACTTTCAATGTCAGCTTTTTACTTTAAATGACAAATTCTTCAAAAATTATCACTGAAGACTTATTTTCGGGTTTTCGAAGCAACATGTTTTAGGAAAACATCGTTTGAGAGTGGATACATAATATTACCCCCAAATCCCTGATATATATATATATATATATATATATATAGTCATATATATATATATATGTGTGTATGTATCTATATATGTATATTTATGAATATATATATGTATATTTATGAATATATATATATATGAATATATATATGTAATATGTAAATGGCTTTCAAATAAACTTTATCTTGCAAATATTCCACATCAGGCCGTGCCGTGCTTAGGCAATCATTTCTAATCTAGGGTGGTATTTAACCATGGTTAGGAGTGGCCTTGCATTTCGTCAATATGTAGCATGCACACAGCTATTATTTTGTCACATGTAGTTATTTTTGTTCTCTGACCTTAAATTACATGTTAGAAATTAGATCATAGCGTTCAGAAGGCTAGCGAGCGTAAACCTATACGAAATATCATTACAGTTTCTCGGATTTGGTGAAAAATTCCAAGGCCAATTTACGTGTCTTTTTATTTCCGTACACGTATAGATGTTATGGCGACAAAAAAAAACAACAAAATAACAGAATTAACAATAGGGTCAAGGGCTTTTTACTGATAAATTTTATGTCGTTTTTTAAGGAGGGGGGGTTCTGGTCAAAACATTCAGAGGAATAATTATGCGATTGTACTGTGCCCCAAAAGAAATTTACAAGGTTGCGCGGCATGGTTGTCGCAGGAAAATTACCAAAACTTAAGTCCGAATTAATCCCATCCATGGTTACCTGTGGCCCTCCTTATGAATATTTTAAACTCCGTTCGGTCGGAGGATATTAGAGCACGAAACAACTTGTCAAATATAAGGTAGAATCCTAGCCAACAGTTCGTGTCAACATGAAAAAAGTGCAAATTTAGGTTTGATAATTACCCAATACCAAGCAGACTCTAAAGTCAATAAAGAAAAACTGTAAAAAAGGAGAAAAGGAAAAGAACGTGTTGTGGTTGCTTAGTGACCACAGCGCCTTTTGTTCATTTGTTTGCGTTTCTAACTCTTGACTCATTGAAACAGGTGGGTCACTTGAATACCACAGCAGGGAGTGGGGGTGGTCTGATGTTAAAAGGAATTTCAATGAAAAAGGATATGGTTTATTATGTACGTAATACGTGCTTCACAAAGTTTATTTTACTAAAGTTTTTTTTTGTAGTACACAGCAACAAGTTGCAATATGTCAGTAGCTCTGTTCTCACTCTTTTGGAAATGTTTCCTACCCACTTTTGCAATGGTTTGATCCTTCCTTTTTAGTGATGTGCATGTCAGTGATCAATTAGCTCTTGCTTCTACGTTCGTTGTCCATTGAATATTTTTCTCGGAATGTGTGGTTGAGGCAGAAGTGAAAGTCGGACGGTGATCACCTTCATGACTTTCATTTTATCTTAGCTTTTCTAAAATTGTTTTGATATTTTTGTGATAACGGTGGGTACAACCATACTTAACAAGTGCGCAGACTACAAGGAGACAAGCGGCGCCACCTCTTTCGTCAAGAAAGTGGGCGCCTGTTCTGTGCTTGTCATTCTTTTTTTGTGCTGGACTAATTTCGACTTGAAAGAACCGAGGAAAATGTCTGTTTTGCGTCTGTTCTGTACCGTCGGGATCATATGTTGTTGTCTCATCATTACCTGCCACGGACAAGGTAAGAATTTTATACAACAACCACACTTAGAAATAGAAAAAGGCGTGCGCTGTATCATATTTTTATATATGTTAGCTCAATAACTTGCAAAGAAGCATTTCAGCTGTACATGTAATTTTATTACACTTGTTCTGAGGTAGAAATAGTAAAATGTTTACATTTATCGGTTTAAAATTTATAATAATCTATAATAGATTTTGTTTACAATGAAATGGAGAACACGTATAGGGCAAACACCATTAAATTACCAGCACCCTACAAATCGAATATTGCCTTGGACCGAGGCAAACTTTGACAAATATCGGCTGTGTTGTATCGGTATTTGTCCACGTGATATGTCCGTCACCATATAAACCGCAATAACGTCCTAAAGAAGGTTATAAACGAAATGGGAAAGCCAATCAGACCACAAGGGTAGTGTGTGTGTGTGTGTGTGTGTGTGTGTGTGTGTGTGTGTATGTGTGTATGTATGTGTGCGTGTGTGTGTGTGTGTGCGCGCACTACCAAAAATGCATTTTCTTGTTTTACTTGTTTCTCCGTATACAAAGAATTTTTTTCTGACTGCAAGAATATATATTTTTTGAACAAGAATCCCATAAAACAAGAAACTCACGTTTTTCTTATTCTAAGAATATTTTCCAACAGCTAATGAACGAATGTGTGTGTGTGTGTGTGTGTGTGTGTGTGTGTGGAATAGTCTTTAAAATGTAATTCAATGTTTTGTGTATGCACTTATACAAATAAACGTCTAAGATCATTGTGTACCAGGGTGTTGCACATGTTTCAAAATTTTCCACTTCGGTGCAGAAAATTGTACCACAAGTTATACTATATATAATGCTTTGTCATGAATGATATAACGATGCAGGTGTCATTTGTACACGTTATCTTTGTATAGCCCAGCCGTCTGTTAAAACCTGTGCTTAGAATAATGCTGGACGTTGCGTGTGCAATGTTTCCAATTAGTAGTAATTACTCAGTGGTCTCCTTTTGATGGCACTCATATATTATTTAGGGCAAAAACCTTCAAGCATTGTAAGATGCTGGCGTCACAGCGGCCGGTTGCTACGATGTTCTATCCCATTGCTAGGAGCGAAAATAAACAGATAGTATAGAAGGGAAAATTTTGTTAAAATAAAATGAAAGTATCGTCTTTGGGTACTTTCAATAGCAGCTTTTTACTTTAAAAGACTGATTCTTAAAAAATTCTCCCTGAAGACAAATTTTCGGGTTTTCCAGGCAACATGTTTTATGGAAACATCGTTTAAGAGTGGATACATAATATTACCCCCAGATCCCTGATTTTTATGTTTTTGGACGACAAGAAGACGAAAAACTGTGCCTTGTGTTTTTTTTTAATTGTGAAAACTGTGCCTTGTGTTTTTTTTTTAATTTTTTCTTTTAAGTATAGTTTTCGCTTTTAAGTAAGTATATAATTTTTGCTTTTAAGTATAGTTTTCATTTTTTACAAATAGATGAAAAATGACATTTTTCGTACTATACTGAATAGCCTTACCGCCTGTTCAACATTGTACCAAAAACTATTTTGGACGTTGCGTGTGCAATGTTTCCATGTAGTCGCAATTACTCAGTGGACTTATTTTGATGGCGCCCATATATTGTTCAGGGCAAAAACTTTTAAGCATTGTATGGTTCTGACGTCACTGCGGCCTGTTGCTACGATGTTCTATCCCATTGCTAGGCGCAAAAATAAACAGATAGTATAGAAGGGAAAATTGTGTTAAAATAAAATGAAAGTATCGTCTTTGAATACTTTCAATGACAACTTTTACCCTAAATGACTGATTTTTCAAAAATTATTCCTAAAGACTTATTTTCTTCCTGAAAGCTTACCGTCAATGCCAGCTTTTACGAGAAATATCTGATTCTTCAACATTTCGATCCAAAAGACGATTCTTTTAGCGTTTTGGGGAAAGATCATTAAAGATTGGCTGCATATATTACCCCAATTTTCTGATTTTTAAATGATTTTTTTGCGACAAAAAGGAATAAGATAAAAAAACCGAGTTTTAAGATTTTTGTAAAAATTTCTATATAAGTAAAGTTATTGTCGACATATAGGTGAAATAATAGCATTTTTTTTTACATTTTCGCACTCAGTTAGCCATAATTGAAAAAAAAACAGGGCACTTTTTAAAAAAATCCCTTCAACACAATTCACGGGAAAACCTTTACGTACATTTCGAGCCGTCAATAAGGTAAGTTGAACATTTCTTGATTGATATCTTAGATGATGTCTGCAAGCATGTCATGCGGCACGGAAAGGGTAATTGATACCGGAAGGACAAAATTGCGATGACCGCAGTAGCTTTGTTACATGTGCAATAAAAAAATGACTCCATATATTTACTGTGCATAAAACTTTTAGTAGTTGTAAACAGGTGGGATTTTTTTCTGTTTGGAGGTACCATAAAATATTAATATTTTGATGATTTAGTTTCGATTCGACACGTGATCCTGGAGTTGTATACTCAGACACCAAAACATTCTTAAACCATTTTGTGCGCCAAATAAAGGTCAAATTTACGTTAAAAACATTTAGTATTGTAGAATTGCATTTGAAAATGTATTTTAATGTTTATGTAGGCACATTAGTCGATCCCAGTTAAGTTTCCCAGACCGATGATTTCAGTGCCTCCATTCCCTTTAGCGATTACTCCGAGAACGATTCCCAAGATCAAAGTGAGGCAAAAAAATTACTCGTCAAAATAAAATGTTACAAGCGATTATGTTCAACTCAAATGTTGGTCTTTCACTGCCTTTGCTCAACTTCGTGTGAATTTGCTTCCAAAGGCGATCAATTGCCGATTTTAAAAACGGTTCATGGGAACCAAACTACTGATTTTAAGGGGCCCCAAACATAAAAAATAAGGTTTAATTTTTGAATTTTCTATTAACTATTAAAGTAAAAGTAAACTTTCTGTCTGAGGATTTTTTTAATTTCTGACGAAAACTGAAATTACAGCCAAAAAGGATAAAAAAATGGACTTTTTAAACTTTTGAAAAATCCGCAAGACAGAAATCTGCGGAAATCCTTGCTCTTTCAAACAAGCCGTCAATGATGGAATTTCAAAGATTTTTGGGAGTGGTTAAAATACCATGTTTGCACGCATGTCACACCGCTTGGATGGGGGGAAGTTGTAATTGATGCTGGTGTAAACAAGAATAACGATCTTCAAGGTCACCCACGATGACGGTAGTAGCTTTGTTACATGTTACATATTCATTACAAAGTGACATCACAGATGTACTGTTCAGCAAATGATATATATTTGTGAAAATGTGCATTTTTTCTGTCAGGCGGTACCCGTGTAAAAAAAGGGCTTGATGTAGCGGGTTTACCGTAAATGACCGCAAGTAACACCGGATCAAACACCTGTTCGGTTCGAATTACGTCAGATCGAACGTGATTCGGTTCGAAAGAAGTAGGGGATATTTGGGCCCGAATTTGACAACCGTAAACGTTTTGTGCCGATCTGCACTAGGAAGCAGTTACTTAGATTATAGATAGTTAATTTTCTTGTTTATCTGTTATGAAATTTTGTTGATTTTAACCCTATCTAGACCGGGTTTTTTTTATTCGCGGGGCCCCCTCTGAACTCGTAAACGGTATATCGCATGACCGCCAAATTTCTAGAGGATGGTGTGCTAGTAAAATTAATCATTTCCATGTTGTTATGACGTAATATGACGTCATTAATGTGATTGTATTGGCCAAAACCGTCTAGATAGGTTATTCTCTTAACCCTAAACAGTACACCTGGGGTCCGCGCGGACCCCAGCACTATATATTCTGTAATATTTTTTTTTTGGTTCTAAAGATTTTTTTCTGAAATTTCAGGTAATTGTCACCCACAAAGTTGCGCCTCAACACAGTGCAGAAAATTCCGTTTCCCCCATTTAAAAAAAAAAATTGTATCTGATTTTCTTTTGGGGTCCGCGCGGACCCCAGCCGGCTCTCGACCGTAATAGATACACTGGCGTTCTTAGACTTTACTTTTTTTTCTTATACTTTACTTTATTTTCAGGCTTTTATGATAAGTGACATATGCTTTCGAACATTAATAACATTTTATATAATTTAATGTGATTTTTATTAATAATTTATGCTAATTTGATGACGTCATTGGTCAAAACCAAGATCCAAGATGGCGGATAATTAAATATGTATGACGTCATTGTATGGCGTCACTGGTGTTGCTAAGGGCAACATAAGCTTTAGCAGACCTTATCATTTTATCATAAACACTTTTTGTTAAAGTTGAGTTGTATACCATTAAGTTTTAAGAGAATAACCTATTTATAACGGTTTTAGCCATTAAAATCATATGAATGACGTCATAATGACGTCATACTACGTCATAATGACATCAAAATTGTTGTGGCCATACGATATACCGTTCCCGAGTTATGAGAGGGGCAATAAGCCCCCTCCCCCAGTCCCACGAACCTCCAAAGCTCTAAAAACATTAAAAAACGGGTATTTCTTGATTCCTTCTTTTCTTCACCAAAAAAAAGGAAAATGTCAAAATGTATAATTTCTGTACGTAATGTGGACTAAGAGTTTCACACATCAATTCAGCAAAACAATTGAGCTGGTAACATACTGATAATTTCTAAAAATTAGCAAATAACTGTTTTGGGGTCCCTGCGGACCCCAGGTGGACAGATTAATCAGTCCGGAAAGGTGTACTGTTGAGGGTTAAAGATCAGTGGTATACAACATAACTTTAACAAAAAGTGTTTATGATATTAGGGTCTACTAAGACTTATGTTGCCCAAAGCAACACCGGTGACGTCTATAAATGACGTCATGCATATTTACCATATCCGCCATCTTGAATCATGAATCTTGAATTAAAGAAATATATATTTTTTTTATTCAAGATAAGTCGCTAACAATAGATGCCCATCACTTTGTTAATTTTCAACGAAATATGGTCATCTAAACCTTACGTGCACTAATCTTTTATAACTAAATCCCCTAAAAGGCAAGACTCGTGCCATGAAGAACACAACAACTTGACACCACTATAGTAAACGATTGAATATCATTTTACCATGAATATTTGAAAGCATTTCTTGTTCTTGAAAAATATAAAGGACCGAAGGCAGATATTTCTACAAT
This sequence comes from Branchiostoma floridae x Branchiostoma japonicum, assembly GCA_013266295.2. Taxonomy (NCBI): domain Eukaryota; kingdom Metazoa; phylum Chordata; class Leptocardii; order Amphioxiformes; family Branchiostomatidae; genus Branchiostoma; species Branchiostoma floridae x Branchiostoma japonicum. The sequence goes on from CM023838.1 coordinate 11,492,386, forward strand.
TCTCCTGAAGGAGAAGAGTCGCTAGTAAATCTAACCACGGAGGTCGTTGATCTAACATGATCCTAAATTACAAAGCGAGACAAAAAAATTTGTATTGTGTTGTCTGCTCCAAACATCTATTGTTACATTTCCAGGGTCTTATGGGTGAAAGGAATGCATTATTTCTCTTTATGTTTCTGAGTTCAATTTATGTACACAGTTTTCGTGTCCCTTTATTTTTCAGACAAGAATATACATGTCATACCGAATCCTGTACGAGTATGTAAACCATCATGGAGAAATCAAGATACAAACAACCTTGCGGAAGGAAAACGATAACCTCATTGCTCTGTCTTATCTAATTGTGTTGTCGTTTTTTAACACCATTGGTCTAGTTACAGGAGGTTGCTACTTATATGTCTCAAGTTGGCAACTGTGACTTTGTGAACTTTCTTGAACTGCATCTTTTAAGAAACCAACCTCCTTGGAGAGAGACTGGGCATTTTATTATCATGGTCACGCTCCTGACCTTGATTCCAAGAAAAATATTCTCCATAACCTCCTTGATTGAAGTCCAGTCTCATATCTTACAAAACTTCCTGCTTTTAAGGCTTTGGGTTTTATACATCATGACTCTGAAAAGTGGGTGCATATGTTACTACAATATCCTTACTTTGACCTTTTCACATCATGCAAGCAAGGGTCGAAGTAAAAGGGCTGGGAGGGGGTGTGAAGTTAAGCGGCAAACAAATGCAAAACACCAGGCGGGGCAGCCAGCGCAGTTATCGCCTGGCCTGCTGCATAGTCAAGACTTTTCCCAGGCACCTTTCCTTATTGTAATATTAAAGTAGGTCATTATAAGAGTAAAGTAAGGCTTTGCTGGGGGTAAGTTGGACCAGGCCTTACGGTAGGGGGGAAGGAAAGGTTGCACGGTGGTCGGTTGCTATCCCATTTGTCCGCGTTGCTATGCGTAAGTGCGCCTCCCACTCACAGCGGGGTGCCTCCCGCGTCCCTGTCCCAAGCACTATGCACCCGTAAACACTGCAAATATCTCTCAAAATAACGCATGGTCGGATATTCATGTCAAGAAACAACAGAAAGAATTGAAAAGTAGACAGGTTGACTTTTTAAATAAGCAGAAGTAAAAATGTGACAGCAAAATGCAGCGTTCAAAAAATCCTTCTTTCTCTCGTGTATAGTACAGGCAACTTTCGGTCACTGAACTTTGAACCTTGTGACCTTTCCACAAAGGATTTTTTTCCAATTCATGCACTAAACATTAGTTGAAGTCCTACTTTATAATACTACCAATAATTTTTTATTTCTATTGTATCAAACTCGATGTCTGCGAAATCTAAAATCGTTTTCTTAATTTTCTGGGTAAATTTTGGCCTAAAATAGCGTATAATTCCCATGAGCCCCTATAGAACAACACGAACGCGTCATCAAGATGGCGGCGGGACTCTACTCTCCGATTGCTGGTGTTTTTGTGAAAAAATCCTTTGTGAATCAAAAGTTATGGAGCAAAATATCAAATGTACCCTTTATTCAAAATTTTCACGTGGCAGTAGGGTTTGTTTTCGATCTATAATCAGCTTGGCGGTCTCACTCAAAGAGACTTACTATCGCGCTTCATTGTTTAGTAGTGCAATTACATGCAAATCGACTACCGCGCCGCTTTTGTTTTCCAAGCCGAGCGGGCAATTTCAAATGTGCGAACTGGGCGAGACACTGGTCCGACCGAGAAGGTTTTTCTTTAACAGTTCAGCATATTTTCCTGCCTGAAGAAAATCTTCCCCGCAAACGACAGCTTTAAAAGCAGTACATGCGTTTTTAACCGTGGGTATTGGTAGTACATATATTTATCTGCGTAACGATTCACACCGTACAACCGAACCAAAATTGCGGGTTGGAAGCATTTGAAAAAAAAATCACATAAATTGTCGGCACGAGCAAGAAACTGAACATTGCATTGACCGGTAACTTCGGTTGATAGGTATAGAAAGTTAAACAAGTTGTCTAAATAATTAACAGTGCCACACGCCTTGGAATGCACTTGGATGATGGACGTACGTGAGCTACAACAAGAACCGTGAAAGTAGAATGGCGTCGGTTTGTAAACAAAGAACTGGCCTAACTCTAATAGTCTAATCCAGTTCTATTGTCGTAAAAACAACTTCTTCCTTCTCTCAACTCAAAGGATGTACTAGTAATATCTTTAATTTTCCTTGTCAGGTTATTTTTTTCTATCATGGACTCTAGAACGTTACAATTTTGCAAAACGTATGTCCAGCGTACGCCCAAAAATTCGACACGCAGGTCAAACAATGGCGTCTGTCATGTCATATCTGTACTGTGTACAGTTACCGCGCCGCAGTGTTCCCAACTTATAGACCTCGTTCAGTAACTATCACAACAAGAATGCAGGAATTTATAAGGTAGGTTTTTAGAGAGTATGAAGAATAATATACGTTGTGTATTTGTCGTAGTAAATTTAGGATGACACGCCGGTACTAGTACTGTTTTTGATCGAAGACTTAGCGGGTAACCTTACCAGTGCGTACTGAGCTCCGAAGAATGTGTATTAGATACAAATATTTATCTTCATCGATATCAACATACTGCAAGTACAAGGACTGTTTTTATGTGCCTAAGAACGTTGCAAATGGTAACGTTAACGTTAGATGTTCTGTGCTGTTTACGGCGGATTCCACGTCGTCTGAATTCCACAGTCGCGCGGGCGACTGGACCCGGGAATTTTGATTCCCCGTGGAAGTTTTTGGCAGTTTGAGTTACGGAATCGACAAAATTGTAGCACAGTTGCGGTTTATTTGTTGGTGGCATAACGAAATTAGAGTGAGAACGACTCGTATGAGAGCTTGGGTATTGTTAATTGTGTGTAATATAGAACAATAGGGGCGGGGGAAACCGCGCATATGAAAGGACAACTTCGCGGGAAAAAATCCGCCGCCCTAGGTGTGATCAAAACATTTCTAGTGCCCGCCCGTAAAAGCATTAACCAATCAGCTATTGTTGCCAATAGCCAAAGAAGTGATTGACATCGATGTCTCATCAATATGCATGAGCTACGTGTTAGGATTTTTGAGCACCATTTCGACCACCGTGTTGGTCTCGGTTATTTGTAAAAATTTACAAATTGTACAAAATTACAGCTTTGTACCAAATGCCAGTTTTAATCTAAGGGTCAACTACGTTTTTCTACTGTTTGTTGTCAATTTCTAATAGTTACTCAGCAATGGCGCAACGATTGGCGCTGTGGAGACGGTTACACTACAGCAAATGGGAGTACTGCTGAGTGCAACCCTAACGGTACCAACCCATGCTGCTCTCCACACAACTGGTGTGGGAACTCTGCAGCTCACTGCACCTGTACGGGTTGTGTCGACTACCGGAACACAGGTTTGTATTTAACAATTTATAAATGTGTGTGTGTGTGTGTGTGTGTGTGTGTGTGTGTGTGTGTGTGTGTGTGTGTGTTTAGTATGTGTGTGCGTGTGTGTGTGTGTGTTTTATGTATGTGTGTGCGTATGTGTGTGTGTGTGTGCGTGCGTGTGTGTGTCTGTAGTGATTATTTTAAGTTGGCCTTGACTGAGATTAATAGGTACGTCGGACGTCGCGTATATTACGTTAGACGTGACGTGTTTGTATTATACATCTGACGTGACGTAAGTGACATATATCTGACATGTTTGTGATAAGTCGGATGTCGTATATTGCTTTGGACGTGACTTGTCTGTGGTAGGTCGGACGTGACTATTTTATGTTGGACGTGACGGGAGTCACATACCCTGTCGTGTGAAGTGTTTGTGGTAGATCGAATGTGGCATATTTTATACTTTCAACTCTTAAAACACGTCATATACATTACCTCGCACGTGACGTGAATCAAACAATGTGGCGTGTGACTTGTTTGAGGTAGGACGGACGTGACATAGTCTAGAAGAGGTCTATGGCATCATTTCCGTGTGAAAATTACGGACGTAGAAAACCTGACGTATTGAGGTCGATACATCACGTATTGGGAGTTCATGCGTCACGTATCCGCGTCATACAATTTTCTTGTCAAAATTACGGACGTTAGAACGTCACATTCTCAGGTCTATACGTCACGTTTTGAAGTCAATACGTCACACGTCACGTTTTGAAGTCAATACGTCACGTACGTTTCATACACAGATCACATATTGATACGTTACGTACTTTCGTAGCAAAATATCGTATTTTTTTACATATTTGGTAACACGGTGGTCGTTTGCTGGGGTATTCTCTCCCGTTGCTAGGCGCGTTTGAAAAGGTATCGGGTTACAAGACGCAATATTTCAGCTAACCGTAAAACATTTGTATATAAACAAATTCAAATAGTATGGAAGGGAAGATTTCAATAAAATTAACTAAAGTTATCGTCATACCCTTCTTCTAATGATAACTTTTTACGTTGAATGGATTCTCAGGATTTGCGAGCGCCACATTTTTAGCCAAACATCGTTAAAGATTGGCTACATATATTACCGATATTTCACTCAGCTTCTAGAAGTACAGAATAGTTTCATGAAAGGTAGATTAAATACCACTCAGCTTCTAGAATTTAGAAGAAAAAGTTGGTTCAGGTGTCGAAAATGGCGACCAAGTTGACATGTTTTTTTTTTTTTTTAATTTCGCGAAAACATTAGTTAACAAATTACAAATGTTCGGTTTCTACAGCATTCTTTTAACGTGGATTAAGTCCTCCCTGTCAAATCGCAATCAAAGAGTGGCAGGTAAAGGAAGCAAGTCTAAATGACGTACAGTTACCTCTGTGGTCCCACAGGGCTCTATCCTAGGCCCGATGTTGCTTTACTTTACATAATCGACTTACCTGATTCTGCCAGCTTAGAAACTCTGTGTCTGCACTTTTCGCAGACTACAGCAAATGCTTTAGACGGATCTGTAACACAAACGACTGCTTAAAACTCGAGGATATCTGTTCACTATACGACTGGAGCATAAGCTGGAAGTAAAGCTTTAACCTGTCCGAATGTAAAGTTTTAAGACTCACACGTTCCATGTGCCCTATCAGTTACGACTAGCATATGTCTGGCGCAACCTTGACTGTAATGAACAGAATGTCTGATCTTGGCGTAACAGCAAAATCAAACCTTAAGTGGGGCACCCATGTTGTAAGAACGGTGGCCAAAGCAAACTCAATGCTTGCCTTTGTAAATCTGACTGTAGGATTTAATTCCAACACTAACATCTGGAAAATGCTGTACCTTTCTCTTGTCAGACGTGTGATGGAATATTGCTCCCCACTACGGACCTCTACCTCACTGCCCTTATTTTGGGTGTCCAGCGGAGGGCTACGAAATTCATACTAGGGCCCTCCGGTGGTCGCCTCGACTATAAGTCACGTCTATCCTGCTTGTGTTGGCTGCCTCTGTCTTACAGAAGGGAGATCTATGATGTTGTTGCATTTGTTAAGTCACGAGGCGCCATCGATAGTAAAAACATCATCATTTACTTCCTCCTTTGTACCACGTCTCATAACAATTTAGAACAAACTTGATGTTGAAACCACAGGGCTAGGAGATATAGTGGAGAGTCCGACTGACGCAGCGGCCTTCAAAACTAAACTCCGCTCAACTATGATGAATAGATTTAACCAACACTTTGATATGCATTGTTCGTGGATACTGTCTAGTGGTTGTATCATTTTCCCCATTGACGGCCACCTAGCCAACGCGGCCGCCACGAATTGGGTCCGCCCGTGGCCCCATTCCTTACCATGGGGTCATAATTCTTTAATTTTTTTTTTCAATCAGTGGCGACATCGATTCTCAAACCGACCAGTTTGTGTTGGCTTTCTGTAGCCGGACCGCGCGCAGGCAAGGTTTCGTCTAAGAACAAAATTTAAAGATGACCCATGGGTCATTTGGGGTCAATGGAGCAGTCTACTACGTGATAAATTATCGACAAAATTAGAACATATTCGGTAGGGTTAAATCGAGTTTCGGAACGATTAGAAATACTGTAAGAAATACCTTACCTTCGTGTGGGAGAGTGTCCCAGACAGATGGTCCCTTGTCACTGACATCCCGGGCTCCTTCTATCTGGTACGGTGCCGTTGCATAACTCCAGATAAAACCGTCTGGAAACGTCCCCTTGAGTAAAGCATCTCTTACCTTGTCGTACGCTCCGTACGCGGGAGTTAAAACAAGGGAGACGCCGAGAAAGAAAATGACGAACTTTCCTGGTGCCATGATAGTACCCAAAGCTGCCAGCGGCATGGGCAACATGATCTCAACGCTGATGCTCAACTACTTAAGCCATAGATCAGAACATTCAGTGACTTTCATAGTAGCTTAACTATTGCTTGGTGAACATTTGTTAAACAAATGTTTGTAATTTTGTATATCATGCAAAGACAGGTGGTTTCTTCACTGTAAATATGCTTATGAATTTATTTATTTTCGTGTTGCCAAAGCTGCATTATTATTAATTAATGACCAGTGCATGTTAGAGAGCTAATGTGCTTTGAATTGAATTGAATGTCTTTATTTCAGGTTATACCCATAGTTGTACAGACATAAAACCACAAAACACTACATATACAACAATTTATACACATTTTTAAAATAAGAATTCCTAAACTGGCAATCAGACCTCAATATACAGTGAATTATACTGTTATCGGTGGTGTAAAGTCTATTGATGAAGGAATAGCACAATTTCCTTCGTCTGGCGTCAAATGTATCCGTGGTAAGGTGTACAAACATAGAACTAGCGCTACAGCCTCTTGGCATCCGCAGGAGGATGCGAAAACAATTGTTATACGCAACCCGACACTTAGCTAGTACACTAGCATGAACATCTTTCCATAGTTGGACTCCAAATATCTGGGAGCAGTAGGTTGTGAACAGAGACTTTTTCACATCAGGAGACAATAGGGGCTGCACGAGCAACCTCCATGGAGGAGCTCTGCAGAGCTCCTCCATGGAGGTTGCTCGTACAGCCCTCAGCTCTGCAGAGCTCCTCCATGGAGGTTGCTCGTACAGCCCTCAGTGATACCCCGCAGAGCTCCGCGACAAAACAAGTTAATTTGCTGGTTGTCGTCACGGTTGAGTTTTGCTTTCAAATCTTTGAGCTCTGCGTTCAAATCAAGCCAATTCGATGGCTGGCGTCAAATGTTAAGTTTTGTATAGAGCTTTAAAGCCAGTTTAATGTGACTACTAGGCTTTGTAACGTAGCAAGGGCTCTCCCAAACAAACAAGACTTCGCAGAGTTCGCAGAGCTGCTCGCTCAGCCCTACCTCCGTCGGTTATAAAGCATAGAGAGCTCCGCGACAAAACAAGTCAATTCGCTGGTTGTCGTCACGGATAAGTTTTGCTTTCAAATCTTTGAGCTCTGCGTTCAAAACAAGCCAATTCGATGGCTGGCGTCACAGGTTCAGTTTTGTATAGAGCTTTTAAGCCAGTTCAATGTGACTACTAGGCTTTGTAACGTACCAGGGGCTCTCCCAAACAAACAAGACTTCGCAGAGTTCGCAGAGCTGCTCGCTCAGCCCTACCTCCGTCGGTTATAGGGCATAGAGAGCTCCGCGACAAAACAAGTCAATTCGCTGGTTGTCGTCATGGTTGAGTTTTGCTTTCAAATCTTTGAGCTCTGCGTTCAAAACAAGCCAATTCAATGGCTGGCGTCACAGGTTCAGTTTTGTATAGAGCTTTTAAGCCAGTTCAATGTGACTTCTAGGCTTTGTGACGTACCAGGGGCTCTCCCAAACAAACAAGACTTCGCAGAGTTCGCAGAGCTGCTCGCTCAGCCCTACCTCCGTCGGTTATAAAGCATAGAGAGCTCCGCGACAAAACAAGTCAATTCGCTGGTTGTCGTCACGGTTAAGTTTTGCTTTCAAATCTTTGAGCTCTGCGTTGAAAACAAGCCAATTCGATAATTCGATAGTTCAAAACAAGCCAATTCGAAAACGTGCCATAATCCAAAAGACAAAAGAGTGCAAAACTGAACCTGTGACGCCAGCCATCGAATTGGCTTGTTTTGAACGCAGAGCTCAAAGATTTGAAAGCAAAACTCAACCGTGACGACAACCAGCGAATTGACTTTTGCCCTCTCTATTCAGTTGGTGACGCCAACCATCGAATTGACTTGTTCTGTCGCAGAGCTGCGGAGGGCTATCCGAGCAGCTCTGCGAAGGACCTCTGCAGAGCTGTGGGCTGTTTGGGCAACAGAGCTTCGTTCACGAGCTTCCTCCACGGAGCATGGAGCTATTTTGGTGAAGCCAAGCATCGGATTGGATTGTTACGTTCACAGAGTTCCGTCCCATGAGTCCTTCACAGAGTCCTTCATAAAGCCCCATAGAGCTATTCATTTAGTGACGCCAACCATCGAATTGCCTTGTTATGTTCACAGAGCTACGTTCACAGAGGTGGTCTCTGGGCGTATTGAACTGGCGGGGCCTGCTTGCCTGTTAAGTATTATAAGCAAGTAAACTAGGAATGAGAAAACAAACAAGAAACGTAGGTAAAAAAACATCCGACTCCAATTATAATAATCCAACAATAAGGATCATGGAAGTCGAGAAGAAGAAGAAACGTATTTGTTTTGCCTAGTGACGCCAACCACCGTATTGACTTGTTTTGTCGCAGAGCTCTCCCATACGTATTAGTATAGCGGAGGGCTATCCGAGCAGCTCTGCGAAGGACCTCTGCAGAGCTGTGGGCTGTTTGGGCAGCAGAGCTTCGTTCACGAGCTTCCTTCAGAGCATGGAGGCATTTAGGTAACGTCAACGATCGAATTGGCTTGTTACGTTCACAAAGGTCCATTCCAAGGCCTTCACAGAGCCCTTTTCACATGGCCCCATAGAGCTATTCAGTTCGTGACGCCAACCATTGAATTGACTTGTTTTGTCGCAGAGCTACGTTCACAGAGGTGGTCTCTGGACGTATTTAATTGGCGGGGCCTGCTTGCTGGTTAGAAAGCAAGTAAACTAATGAGAAAACGAAAACAAACTAAAAAAAAGGAATTAACTAGGTATAAAAACATCCGACTCCAATTATAATAAGCCACCAATATTAAAGGAACATGGAAAACGAGAAGAAGTTTTTTGCATGGTGACGCCAACCATCGAATTGACTTGTCTTGTCGCAGAGCTCTGCGGAGGTATCGCCGAGGGCTGTACGAGCAACCTCCATGGAGGAGCTCCGTAGAGCTGAGGGCTGTACGAGCAACCTCCATGGAGGAGCTCTGCAGAGCTCCTCCATGGAGGTTGCTCGTACAGCCCCTTCTCTCAGGAGAGCAATGATGGAATTTACGGTTAATACAATTAGTATAGCGATATAGACGTCTAATTTCAGCGCGAACACAGTCATTGTCACTCAACTTTGCATTTAAATGTATACCTAGGTAAACAAACGTATCCACATACTTCAACTGTACATTATAAATGTTCACAGAAGGCAGTGGCTGCCGGAGTGGAAGGCCAGCGCTCGGAAAATACATACAGCAAGTTTTATCTGTGTTGAACAAAATATCATTTTCCTTGCCAAAGCTTTCACAAATCCCGACCAGTTTCTGCAGGGATTTTACACTAGGACATATCAGACACAGATCATCAGCGTACAGCAGATGGTTTGCCACTGAACCGCCAACATAACAACCAACTCTGACATTCTTTAGTCTTAAACTCAAGTCATCAATATAAACGTTAAATAGATGAGGCGACAGAATGCTTCCTTGTCGAACCCCGTTTGAGACACTGAACCGGGCTGACAAAGTTGTACCCCACCTTACAAACATAGTCTGGTTCTCATACCAATAGACTAGGAACCTCACGAGGTATAACGGGACATTCCTTTCGAGAAGCTTTTTAAACAACAGCCAATGGTTGACACGATCAAAGGCCTTGGACGCGTCCATAAAACACACAAAGACTGGAGAGCCCATTATTTCCTTTCCCAATCTTCTTTATCTTGTGACCATGTCATGGAACAGTTCAGTGGGGATATTGAAAGCAGTCGTCTCTGTGAATTGCTTCTTTCCCAGCTAGCTGTACGCGTGAAAAGTTATGTCGGAGACGGAGAGTAGTGTTGTATGACGGCCTGCATGCCTTTTTACATCAGGCGTAGCGAGTTATTTACATTTATAGTTCAAGGTAGCGGGCCTGATTCAACGTTAAGCGTTGTCGGTAATTATTCGTGAAGCGTAGTAGCCGTTTTAATTTTAGGTAGCACGTTACTTCCTACCTCATTCTCCTCTTGCTTTAAGCAAAAAAAAATGACCTAGGACCGGAGTTTTAGCAATTATCCCATTGGAACCTATATTTAAAGTTGGTATCATTCTCATCATTCCTTCACATGCATGCTGGTCTGCATGTGGGACCAATTAGTTACTGGATTATACATAGTTCATTTACTTGTAAACCTGTTATGACATTTTACAAATTTGGTTGATTTTGTATTAATGAAAATGTGATCTTTTAGAAAATAACACTGGCCTCTACTGTTGAATCCTGACAGAGAGTACTGTTGTATGCAAGTCTGCATGCCTTTTTACGTCAGGCGTAGCGAGTTATTTTCATTTATCGTTAAACGTAGCCGGCCTGCTCTGATTCAACGTTGTCGATAATTATTCGTGAACCGTAATGGTTGTAGGTAGTTTGTTATTTGCTATCCAGAATTCAGTAGCCTGCCTACCGTTAATTCTCCAGTAGCTTTGACCCCGAAACTGACCTGGATATTCAGCAATCATCCCAATTTTCCTTAGTTTAGCATTGGAACCCATATTTAAGGAGCACGTCGGCAGAATATACTAGTATCTCGCTTGCGTGAAACCCGTAATGTATCGTGCAAAGCACTTTGGCAGAACGTTTCAAGGTACCTTTTAAAAGACATTTCAACACGGAAATGATGCCTTGCTCCCCCGTCCCCAACATGGTTATGTCCCACTTGACGTTAAAGACAGAGTTTATTGACACCTCCCTTCCTAAATTTCACCAAACAGAAAATTGCCAGGAGGGAGATGGAGCATCCTACCGAGGAACAGTCTCTGTGACCGAAACAGGCAGGACGTGTCAGCGTTGGGACAGTCAGACACCACATGAACACCGAGGTACACCTGAAAATTTCCCATCATCCGGACTGGAGCAGAACTACTGCCGGAATCCGGACGGTGAACCCGGAGTTTGGTGCTACACCACGGATCCCACCTCGAGATGGGAGTTTTGTGACATAGGAGTATGTGGTAAGGTCTGATTCTGTAACCTTCGATAAGAGCGAATGTTTGTAACTTCTGTGTTGGTGACTTCCTTTCATCTATCCCTACTATACTGTGCACCCAAAACGACGTTTTCATGCGCTGTACAGAAAGTGCGAAATGGAACGAAATGGAACGAAATGGAACGAAATGGAACGAAATGGAACGAAATGGAACGAAATGGAACGGAATGGAACGAAATGGAACGAAATGTGTATGAAGGAAAGCCGTTAAGCCGTTCGTACGCTGGAACGGCGACGTTTAAATAGTGTCCGCTCGACGTCCAAACGGCAACGTTAAGATTGATGGTATTCTTAGAACCGCAACGACGTTATAAGATCGATCAGGGTACGTTAAGAATAAACTGACCGCAACGTTATAAGATCGATCAGGGTACGTTAATAAAGTGAGTTTTGAGTTGAGTAGTCAAAGTCTGTGGTCTCCGTCCGCCCTAGCGGTAACGTTAAAGAAAAGAAACACGGTGAAAGCCTAAAATTCACCATACCCTTTTTTTATTCGCACGCTCGCATCAGTTTTGTCATCCCTATAGTCAAATCAACATAGCCTTACACGTAATCACAATGAAATGAAATTGATAGCGAAATATTTCAAATGTAGAAGTGGGTGGAAAATAAATGATGTGACGTGTTTTATTTCTTAAACAAGGAGGTTAAATACGTATCTATCCTTGTTATGACCTCCTTGCTTGAACCTATTCAATACTATAGGGTAACAAGAATTGGACGGTAACATTTCATTTTCAGAATTCACCAAGAGTTCATGAGGCAAGCGTTATTACTGTGTATTACAGCAAGGAAGTAAAAATGAGACCTCCTACACTCGGTTACAAGCGGCCGTGTTGGTTGGGGTGGAGCTACATTCTTCCCCCCGCATGCAAATGATCCGCCATTGTTACTGACGGCTGGCAGTGATTACGTGTTTACCGGGGACTTTTCTAGTTTGAGCTGGCGCGCTACAGACGGATTTAATCAAACTCCGACTTTTCTGTTAACATGACGTTTTAGTATCTCTCTCTATATATATATATATATATATATATATATATATATATATATATATATATATATATATATATATATATATATATATATATATATATATATATATATATTATATATATATATATTACAGTAATAACGCTTGCCTCATGAACTCTTGGTGAATTCTGAAAATGAAATGTTACCGTCCAATTCTTGTTACCCTATAGTATTGAATAGGTTCAATATATATATATATATATATATATATATATATATATATATATATGTATATATATATACTCATATATATATATATATATATATACTCATATATACTCATATATATATATATACTCATATATTGCGTCTGTCTGTCCTAGCAATATGCCAACGGGGAGGAATCACCAGCCGCGTCCCTTACATGTACACAATAAAATGAAATACATTGTTTGTAGATAGAAAAATATAAGGAACGGCGGAACGGAACTGTTTAAAATCTTAAATACAGAATAAGTGTTGAATAAATAATATTATGTGTTTTATTTCTTGAACCTATTCAATGCTATTAGATACAGCATAACTTATTTTTGCTGTGTGTGTGTGTGGTTGGATATCCCCCATACGTTGAAAGATCCGACAACTCACATAGGCTCCCAACTTAAGACCCGGGAGGTGGACGCGGACCCGCCATTTTCTCCTTCTTCCTTCTGTCCGTTCCCAAGCTGTACTGTGTACTAGTAAATTCCTCATGTTCGCAGCTTCGTTCCACTAAACCGTGAAATACATGTCTAGCTCGTTCACACCTTCTCTTTGTTTCGTTGTGAACGAGGAAGCTGTCTTGTCTCCAGAGGGCCCAGCTTGAAAGTCTCTATCTGTTTTTGAATCGAGTAACACTCGTGACGCAGATTCGTTAACATATCGTTAAAGGCGGGTCCATTCTCCGACAGGGGTCCGGAGTTCATTGGTTGTATAAAAAGTTTTTGTTGGGGAGATATACACATGCTAAATACAACTCATACTCTCTCTCTCTCTCTCTCTATATATATATATATATATGAGTAAATATATATATATATGAGTAAATATATATATATATATAGTAAATATATATATGAGTATAGATATATAGATATAGATATAGAGAGAGATATAGAGATAGGGAGAGAGAGAGAGAGAGTAGAGGAGAGAGATAGAATAGAATCTCTAGAGAGAGAGAGAGAGAGAGAGAGAGATCTCTCTCTCTCTCAGAGAGAGAGGAGAGAGAAGAGAGAGGAGAGAGAGAGAGAGAGAGAGAGAGGAGAGAGAGAGAGAGGAGGGAGAAGGGGAGATCTCTCTAGGAGATGAGAAGGAGATCTCTCTCTCTCTCTCTCTCTCTGAGAGGAGAGAGAGAGAGAGAGAGACTCTCCTCCTCTCTCTAGAGAGAGAGAGAGAGAGAGAGAGGATCTCTCTCTCTCTCTCTTAGAATCTAAGGACTCTCTCTCTCTCTCTCTCTCTCTCCTCTCTCTCTCTCTCTCTCTCTATCTCTCTCTATGTCTCTCTCATATATACTCCTCATATATATATTTACTCATATATATATATATATTTAGAGATATATATATATGTTACTCATATATATATATATTTTACTCATATATATATATATATTACTCATATATATATATATATAGAGAGAGAGAGAGAGAGAGAGAGTATGAGTTGTATTTAGCATGTGTATATCTCCCCAACAAAAACTTTTTATACAACCAATGAACTCCGGACCCCTGTCGGAGAATGGACCCGCCTTTAACGATATGTTAACGAATCTGCGTCACGAGTGTTACTCGATTCAAAAACAGATAGAGACTTTCAAGCTGGGCCCTCTGGAGACAAGACAGCTTCCTCGTTCACAACGAAACAAAGAGAAGGTGTGAACGAGCTAGACATGTATTTCACGGTTTAGTGGAACGAAGCTGCGAACATGAGGAATTTACTAGTACACAGTACAGCTTGGGAACGGACAGAAGGAAGAAGGAGAAAATGGCGGGTCCGCGTCCACCTCCCGGGTCTTAAGTTGGGAGCCTATGTGAGTTGTCGGATCTTTCAACGTATGGGGGATATCCAACCACACACACACACAGCAAAAATAAGTTATGCTGTATCTAATAGCATTGAATAGGTTCAAGAAATAAAACACATAATATTATTTATTCAACGCTTATTCTGTATTTAAGATTTTAAACAGTTCCGTTCCGCCGTTCCTTATATTTTCCTATCTACAAACAATGTATTTCATTTTATTGTGTACATGTAAGGGACGCGGCTGGTGATTCCTCCCCGTTGGCATATTGCTAGGACAGACAGACGCAAGAAACACGTCCGCACACTTTGCACAACTCACTGTTAACGTACCTGTTACGTTGCGGTCACTTCATTCTTAACGTACCCTGATCGATCTTATAACGTTGCAGTCAGTTTATTCTTAGCGTACCCTGATCGATCTTATAACGTCGTTGCGGTTCTAAGAATACCATCAATCTTAACGTTGCCGTTTGGACGTCGAGCGGACACTATTTAGACGTCGCCGTTCCAACGTACGAACGGCTTAACGGCTTTCCTTCATACACATTTCGTTCCATTTCGTTCCATTTCGTTCCATTTCGTTCCATTTCGTTCCATTTCGTTCCATTTCGCACTTTCTGGGGTCCCTTTTCATGCTATAGTTACAGCATTGTAGACGTATTTACGTCTATTCAAGGTACCTGTGGAAAGGAGTGTGACGAACAAAAATCTCATATCACACACACACACACACACACACACACACACACACACACACACACTAGCTGCGGACAAGGTACAGTATTTTATACATCAAACTCACTTATGATTAATAAAAAAAAACATGTATTGTACCATATCTTAAACGACGTTAGCTCAGTAACTTAAAGGCATCCGATGCAATTGAAGGGCAGCAAAACAAAAACTATTCTGCATGATGAAATCTGTCTGATATTGACATTTACTCCATTTCTCAGCACATTTTTGTCATCATTTCATACTTGAAGCGCTTGAAATAGCCCCAAAACAAGCTAAGTAACATGTGTTTCTTTGTGTTCTAAACTCCAATTAGATGTTGTGAATGAGATCATAACGTTTTGAATGACTGACGAGCGTCAACCTACGTCAAACATGTTTTTCCGATTTGATTCAAATTTCACGGCCAATTCTCAGCACATTTTCGTCATCATTATATACTTGAAGCGCTTGAAATAGCCCCAAAACAAGCTAAGTAAGGCGTCCCTTTATTGTTGGGCACTGCCGGTAAATAGCTTTAACCAGCCCTCGATACGAAACAGTTGTGCCATTGTGCTTTACCCAGCTTTGGTGGGATTATTTTATTTTGATGACATCGTGTTCTTCAGTTATGGTTCCACAATCGTCAAAATGTGTGTTTTTATTCCCCGATAAAGCATTGGTGAAATATAATGATAATTTATTTACATCTGCCATGCATTTTTGGTCAAATGCATGCAATCCTCGTTTGATATCCAAAGAAGCGATGAATTGTGCGGAAAAAACAAGAATTCGCTGTTAACAAAAACAATACTACAAACGTTTCAAAGCTCGATTCTTCTTAACTAATTTCCATTTCAACATTCATTCAAAAGAAACCATGACTTACAGGCGTGTATTGTCCACGCATGCAGTTACCATAGCCTCTTTCCGCGAATCTTTACAGGATAAGCTTTGTCAAAGGGGTTCTTTTAGCTTGACATAACTTCTGAGAATATAAACGGAGTGTGATTGGAGCCGAAGGACCAACGCCACAGTCTTAGTGACGGAGTTCAGGGACTGATCGGTCCAGCGCGGCCCAGGTGTGACGAGATGATGAGGGGCCGACTTGGTGCTGTTTGGTTCTTCTACTGGCTACAACTTGTCAGTTGTAGGGACTGTACATTTGTGTGTAATACATCTAAAGCCAGATGTTCATAACTAACAAGAATATAGTTAGTTGTCAAAGAATCTAGAGGTATTGTGTTTTAGGCGGTAGTTGCACGTTTTTGAGGAAGATAACAGCTTTTACAGTGCCCACATCTAATTGTTTTGATTCTGTCGTCAACCAGTCAGGGCAATGCATATGTTAGCATTACCATATAATTCCATTGATATATCCGATGCTGTTGATGCCATTTCAGTACTCAGTCTCTAAGCAGATGAATCGATCGAGGGTATTTCATTGTCCTTATATATCTGCTTGGAGATTAGTTAACATCGTTCTTTCCAATGATCTACGTGACCCAGTACCGGACGAGTTTACGGTAATGCCACATGTGCAGACATTATATTTTTTGAAGCCATAGATTATGAAAATGGGTGATTCTCATAGTAGCCATAGAATATGAAAATGAGTGATTCTCATAGTAGCTTAGACAATTGCTTGACAAAGGTTCGTTGAACAAATATTTGTGATTTTGTATATAATGCAGAGTCAGGTGGTTTCTACTGTAAAAATGCCTGCTTTGATTTTATTTTAGTGTTGCTGAAGCTGCAATGTACCGATGCCTAGTACATGTAGGAGAGCCATTGTGCTTTACCAAGCCATGGTGGGATTATTTTATTCTGGTTACATCACCTTCTTTTGTATGTGGTTCGCCAATTGTCCAAATGTGTGTTTTTACAGTCTGGGATATACAATGATAAGGTAATTGACGTTAACTGGCCATGCACGTTTGTTCAAATACATGCAATTCGCTTTTGGAATCCAAAGAAGCGAAGAACTTTCTGAAGAAAAGAAGAATCCAATGTTATCAAACACAATACAACGTTCCAATATTTTATTCGTCTTAATCATGTATCTATTTATTTATTTATTTATTAATCTTAAGACGGCAGGGTGACCCCATTTAGCCTACAATGGCTGTTTTCCAAGGGGGCCAAGCTCAATAGGGGCTGTACGAGCAACCTCCATGGAGCTCCTCTATGGAGCTCCTCCATGGAGGTTGCTCGTACAGCCCTCCGCAGAGCTCTGCGACAAAACAAGTCAATTCGATGGTTGGCGTCACCATGCAAAAAACTTCTTCTCGTTTTCCATGTTCCTTTAATATTGGTGGCTTATTATCATTGGAGTCGGATGTTTTAATACCTAGTTAATTCCTTTTTTCTAGTTTGTATTCGTTTTCTCGTTAGTTTACTTGCTTACTAACTATCAAGCAGGCCCTGCCAATTTAATACGCCCAGAGTCCACCTCTGTGAACGTAGCTCGAGCTCTGCGACAAAATAAGTCAACTCGATGGTTGGCGTCACGAACTGAATAGCTCTATGGGGCCTTATGAAGGACTCTGTGAAGGACTTGGGACGGAACTCTGTGAACGTAACAATCCAATCCGATGCTTTGCTTCACCAAAATAGCTCCATGCTCCGTGAAGGAAGCTCGTGAACGAAGCTCTGTTGCCCAAACAGCCCACAGCTCTGCAGAGGTTCATCCACAGAGCTGCTCGGACAGCCCTCCGCTATACCCAATACATATGGGAGGGCTGTACGAGCAACCTCCATTGAGGAGCTCCGTAGAGCTGATGGCTGTACGAGCAACCTCCATGGAGGTTGGTCGTACAGCCCCTTCTCAATCTTGCCCTGGTTTTGGACATGAGGATAAAAAAGGGACCCGACCGTGGTCGGCCCATTTCTCTCCAGAGTACATAAGCCTCCCGGGCAGCAGAATGTAGGTCTTTCACAATGTCATTCCAACCCGGTACCTGTTTAAAGTTATTACAGCTGTGTTTTGATCTTAGTGACACATCTGCGGAATCTTTCATCGCTGCAATTAATTGGCAGGTAAACAGCTTGATACCGTCAGTATGTGTTGGGCCCGCACAGTTCGGATCCCTACAAACAAGAGCTTCTAAAGGTAGTACAATATCAGACAGACGGCTGTTCAAAACTAGACGATACTTGGTTATTTGATCTGGCTTTGCCCTGGCCCAGTCAGTGATTTTGCGGCGAGTTTCGGGGGAAGGTGGTGCCTGGACCACGGTAGGAAAACTCATATCTATGCAAATACTTAGCGAAAAGTGATCTGACGTGACAAAGTCGTGGATCACTTGAATATCAACAATGCTTTGATGTAATGTGTCGCTTGAAAGACAATTATCGAGCCAGGACGTTGTAGCGTGTACATCGCTGAGGTAAGTATACGAGTCAGCAGGGAGAAGTTCAGTATCCGAACAATGTAAACCTACTTCTTCACAGAATTCTTGCAACAACACGCCAAATCTTTTTTGAGGTGAAGTGTGCTTTACCTGCTCCGATGATCTCCTTTTTATTATTATTTACTAGTAACGCAGATCATTGCTACTGGATGTGGAGGTATCCTGACGGATACCACTGGAGGTCCTGTGACATCACCGAACTATCCCAGTAACTATGGCAACAATGAGAACTGCGAGTGGTCCATCACTGCACTAGAAGGAATCAGCATCCGTCTCACGTTCGACAGTTTCAACATTGAGGACGGCTTTGACTTTCTGACCATCTACGATGGAGCCGATAGTAGTGCTGCATTAATACAAAGGTAATGTTTTCAACACAGGAGTACAACACGTCATCATGAATTTACATTTTAACATACAGCTACAGGTAGTAAAGTTAATGAGAAATCAGTGTGTTGAAACAAATCCCCCGATTTTTTAAAAATTAATGCTATGTTGTTAGATTGTATGTCTAATATTTCTTTGATGTCCAGGTTAACAGGTCGACAGTCAGTCAGCCCTATCATCAGCACATCTAACACGATGTTCCTGAGGTTTACATCTGACGGCAGTGTGACAGGACAAGGGTTCCAGTTCTCCTACATGAGTACGGTCTTTTGTTAATCAAAACCACTCAAATTAACCATTTTATCATTTGGTGTGGTGTTTAATATAAACTGATTTCTTTTTCTTTTTGGGCTGTCTCTAGGTTTTGTTTGTTTGTTTTATTTTAAGGGGGGGGGGGGGTTGAGGGCGCTTTTCAATGTGCCCTGGGAGAAAAACCCCAAACAAAAGCTCTTACATCAAAATGCAACAAAAGTAAGTAACGAATACATTTGTATTAGGAGAAATTGCAAAGCTAGCGAATAAATTTGTATTAGGAGAAATTGCAAAGCTAGCTGTAACTGCCCTAGTGGTGTTTTGCATTATTTTGTTTTTCTTGCAGTCCTTACGGCGGGCCAATGCTGGGACCCCGGTGTACCTGTCAATGGGAACATGGATAACAACAGCAACTTTACATCCGGGCAGTCAGTCAGTTACACCTGCATGGCTGGGTATCGACTGCTGGGGAATGCTGATATAATCTGCCAGTCTAACGGGGTATGGAGTGATGCAACACCAACTTGTGAAGGTGATAGAATATATACTTAGGGATATTTTTTTAAAACACCAAGGCTTACATGCGTACCGCTTACTGACTAAAGGCAATGAACGCTTTACGGCATAAATTGGGCTCAAAAATGATCACAGTGGTCTGTTGCTACGGTATTCTTTCCCATTGCTAGGGGCGTTCGAAAAAGTATCGGGTTACAAGACGCAATTTTTGGGCTAACCGTAAAATATTTGAAAATAAACAAATGGTATGAAGGGAAAATTTCGTCAAAATAAAATGAAATTATCGCCCTTACATATTTTTGATGTTTGATTTTTACGTTAAATGGCTGATTTTTCATAATGTCGCTCCGAAAGACGATTTTTTTTTGCGTTTGCGGAGCGCCATGTTTTTAGGCAAACACTGAGCAAGATTGGCTACATATATTATCCCCAATACTTAATTTTTATATTTTTCGACGACTAGGGATAATATCAAAAGCTGTGCCTTAGGAATTTTTTAATTTCTGATTTCAAGTGTAGTTTTTGTCGACAAATAGGTGAAAAAATGGCATTTTTTGACATTTTTCGCACTCAATTACCCATAATTCAAAATTGGGGGCATTTTTCAAAAATCCCTAAGACACAAGCCTCGGAAAAACCGATACAGTCATTTTAAGCCGTCAATGAGGTATGTTGGATTCTCAGTGCTTCCAATCTTGCTCGAGGTTTGCACGCATGTCATGCGGCCCGGATATGAAGAGGGGGGCATTCATGCCAGCGTGTACAAGTATTGCGACATTCAAGGTCACCCACGATCACGGCAGTAACTTCGTTACATGTTACATGTCCACTACAAATGACGGCATAAATGGACTGTCCAGAAAACTGTTTATATTTGTGCAAATGTGATATTTTTTTCTGTTTGGCGGCACCTGTGTGAAAAAGAGCCTGAACACGCGGGGGGCTGCGGGGGACCCCGGATCGAACGCCGTTCGGTTCGAATTACGTCACATCGAACATGGTTCGGGTTCTAAAGCAGGTGGGGAGATCAGGGCCCAAATTTTACCACCGTGGATTATCATGTCCATTTTGCCTGTTTTTGTTTAGTTATTAGTGATGACATATTGTACAATCCCACAAAACGTCGTATTGCCTTGCTAAAAATTAGATATTATATGAAATTGCACAAAATATAATTAATAATCGTTAACTACATCGTCAGCAAAAAATGAAAATGGTGATACCAAGTGACCCCTCTACAAATAATCTAAGGTCAAAGGAAGTAAATGTATGGATGACATCCTCAACGGACTACGAATCTCGTGCGATAGGGCAAAAAATAAGGCGGGGCAAAAAAAAACAAGATTCCTACATTTTCAAATTTTGACGTCATTAACCTTGTCAAACAAGAATTGAGGGGGAAAACATGATATACATGTACATGATAACACATTTATTCCTGTATTCAACAGTATTACCTGCCCATGTAGATGTGTATACATTTCCAAACAAGAAAATTTGGAGAAAAGAGCTTGTCGTACCATCGTGGGAGCTACTACATTTTGTATTCATATGCAATGGAGCACCTTAGACTATCAATACTTCATCAAACGTGTGAAATTGTGCCCCAAGTTTGCTCCATCTCTGATAGATATTTACAACATATTTTACTATTTTCGGCATGTTGACCAAGGCAAAAAAAATCATTTCTTTCCGAAATCAGGCAAAAATTTTTGCGCGCACTGATTTTGATCCATAACAAGAATTCGGAGACCTCATATCTCTATGAAATATGATTTTCTCATATGAAAGTCCAATCCTTTGGCAATGTTTCATTTCAGTATGTCATCATGAACATCATGAACATCACAACTATGAAATTCCCATTATTTACGACTAAGAAATCATAGAATTTTACACTAATTAATAATATGCAAGTTAGGTCCTTATTTGCATAATTGGTATCTGTTGATTTCCACCTGCCATAGGTTATACATATTACGTGTATGAAAGTCCTATTATGTAAAACACTGCAATGACCAAATTTCCTCCTTCATTATGCAAATTAAGTCTCCATTTGCATAATCTGTATTTCGTTATGTACATCTCTGTCAAGCTACCAACATATAAAAAATTATGAAAGTATGTTGTTCTTTTCTGGATTTATCTGCTTTAAAAGATTTCACCGGAAACTCCCGTGTAGTTCCAGAACAAGCTACTAGGAGGACAAAACCCACGTCACTTATTCCTGACAGGACAAGCTATCTGTCACCAACAAATCATGACCATACCCTGTCCAGGACAAAAGATATGAAAACCGGAAGTTCAGCTGCAATACCAATGTCAGCCACCAGGAAGCCCATATTTGACTTTGACCTTTGTCTTTCTATGACCTATCAACATACCAAATATCATCACAATCTATAAATGCCTTTACAAGTTATGTTGACCACAAATATGTGGAAACACAGACAGACAGACAGACAGACACAGACACACACACACACAGACAGACCCAAAACAATATCTCCATTTTAATGGAGATAGAAATTAATTGCTCTGGCATAACAGACCGACTGGCGTACAAACATTTATTAGAAAATGCTTAAGAACATATCTTTGGTCTGCCGGGCATCTCGGTCGTCTAGTGGTGTTAGTGGATCAAAATCACGACTACCTTGTATAGAAGTAAATGAGCATACGACGCATGAAAAACGCCGTTTTGAGTGCAAAGCTGATTCCATAGTTCTCTTTATATCACATAACAATTTCCGTGCCAAAATATAATAGAAAAAGTGTAACTCAATAAAGCGGATATATATATACACGACGTCGTGATAGAAACGTTTAACCCTATCTAGACTGGGGGGGGAGGGGGCAAAAAGTGCCTGCGCCAACTTTGATGCCAGATAGCGTCTGAACGGCTTGCGCTAAAACCACCAAACTTGGTGACTTTTCCTAAAATATAATTAGCAACAGTTTTATATCAGTGAAATAAGTTAATATCTTTTCGTGTTGCCATGGTAACTGGTTTCAAACATGCATTTTTATTGCGAAATTTAGTAATTTTCGTTTAAACAATAAATTTTTCAGGCTTTCATGTTAACTTAAACATGCTTTCTAACATTAATAACATCAAATGTAATTGAATGAAATTTTTATCAATATATATATATATATATGCATAATTTATGCTAATTTAATGACCATATCATTAGATAAGTTATATCCCGACTATAAGTAGCCAATAAAATCACATAAATGACGTCATAATGACATCAAACTTGTTGTTTTGATTTTTTTTACAACAACACCATCCTCTAAAAAATTGGTGGTCATACGATATACCGTTCTCGAGTTCTGAGGGGGGTGGGCGTATGAGCCACCCCCCCCCCCCGTCCAAGTCTAGATAGGGTTAAGTATCGTTACGCTAACATGCTTCAATTTCCTAAAAACAATTACATATTATAATCATCGAAACATTAACCCTCAACAGTACACCTTCCCGGATTGATTAATCTGACCCCAAAACAGTTTTTTTTGCTAATTTTTATAAATTATCAGTATGCTACCAGCTCAATTGTTTTGCTGAGTCGATGTGTGAACCTCTGAGTCCACATTACGTACAAAAAATAATACATTTTGACCTTTTCCTATTTTTTGGTAAAGAAAAGAAGAAATTAAGAAATACCCGTTTTTAAAAGTTTTTTTTAAGCTTTAGGGATTCGTGGGACTGGGGAGGGGGGCTCATTGCCAAATTTTAGAAGACAGTGTACTAGTAAAAATAAATCAATATAACAATGTTATGTCCTTATAACGTAATATGACGTCATTATGATGTCATTCAATGAGATTTTTATTGGCTAAAACCGTCTAAATAGGTTATAACTTAATGGTATTAACACATTTAACAAAAAGATTTATGATGAAATAATAAGGTCTGCTAAAGCTTATGTTGCCCTTAGCAACACCAGCGACGTCATACAATGACGTCATACATATCTAATTATCCGCCATCTTGGATCTTGGTTTTCACCAGTGACATCATTAAATTAGCATAAATTATACATTATTACTATTAAAATTACATTAAATTACATAAG
Organism: Branchiostoma floridae x Branchiostoma japonicum; assembly: GCA_013266295.2. NCBI lineage: Eukaryota > Metazoa > Chordata > Leptocardii > Amphioxiformes > Branchiostomatidae > Branchiostoma > Branchiostoma floridae x Branchiostoma japonicum. Next base: position 11,516,050 of record CM023838.1, read on the forward strand.
AAGTTATTAATGTTAGAAAGCATGTGTAAGCCTGAAAATAAAGTAAAGTATAAGAAAATAAAGTAAAGTATAAGAACGCCAGTATATCCATTACGATCTAAAGCCGGCTGGGGTCCGCGCGGACCCCCCAAAAATATCAGATACAAAATTAAAAAAAAAGGGGGAAACAGAATTTTCTGCACTGTGTTGAAGCACAACTTTGTGGGTGACAATTACCTGAAATTTCAGAAAAATAGTATAGAATACATGGTGCTGGGGTCCACGCGGACCCCAGGTGTACTGTTTAGGGTTAAACAAAATTATGTATGTTGCAGAGACGCTGTGTTAATTCGTTACGATAAACAATGTGATAAAACGTTACAAGGCAACGTTACGTTAATCTAGTCAACGTCAAGGGGTACATATAACAAGCTGAGCATCCTTACCCTGTGTTGTGTTTTCGAAATCTTTTCCTATTACAACAAAGCCACGTTCAAAAGCCCCGTTCAAACCAAACCACTTAAACCGCTATTCAGGTAAACAACATTCCTCATATCTGGTCCCCGTGCCACACGTTCCTTCTAAACTGTGCCCGAGCACGATTCGCCTAAATTACGTTTATCGTTGCTTGATGAAAACACGTAAGGTACCGTGTTATCAATGTCAGAGGTCAACGAGCTCTTCTTGCTGGTGTCCTCTCCCAGCGTGCCTAGGCCGAATGCCGACGTGGTTCCGCCAGAGGCAGTAGAGCTCGTCCTAGAAAGGGCACGTTATTCGGCCATTGCTTGCTGCTCTTCAACTTGCAGCCACGTAGATTTTGGAATTGCATATTAATAAAGAAATAACGACCCGTAATCTATGACCGGGTCAATATGCACAGTAAACCGGTAAAACAACATTGCGTTTAGACGCAAATCACGATCCAGTCCAGGCGCTTCGAAAGTACCTCCAGATGTAGTTTGGGATCGATGCGCTTTCAATGCGATTTGAAGCGTTTAGATACAGCCACTTGAATCCTGATTCGGTGGAATTCACATCTTAAGTGCCCTCAATAGGGTTAAGACCATTTCCCCCCTCCCTGCCTAATTAACTGGCAGCCCAACCTTCAAGTGTAATATACACTTATTGGGTGGTTATATTTTGACATTTCTGACAACTAATCAAGCATAAGGTCAAATACATACTCTCTGCCTACATAAACTTTGTGAATAACTTGCTAATATCATCATATTGATATAATAAGCACCTTTAAATTTCTAAACTTTAAGTGCCGGGCGGGACCCCTAGACAAACTTTTTTTCAAACAAATTTAGTATGTATGTATTCGTCAGTAAAAACTCTATAAGATCCCATCGATCCCAGGTGTATCATTATCATTACAATAGAGATATTATCTAATATGTTCAAATTTGGGGCAAAAATTACATGTTTGCAATATTCATACAGGGCTAGCAAAGTGGTGGAAATGCTATACACTCTGGGCCCGACACGGTGTTGTAGAACAACTTGTCTACTTTTTATACATATGTTCAGTAACTCAAAAGAATGTTGTGTGTGGATGCGCTTCTTAGGTAAAAATGAAATTTAAAAAATTGAACTTCTGGCTTCTTATTTACTGAAATCTGATCACTTTGTTGGAATAAGAGGACAATACAGCCAATTATCTTGTTGACATAGCACCTTCCTAGTAGGAGACCAGACTACCTGAGGAGAACAATAGGCAGTTCACGGCTTGTTCACACATTACCAGACAGTGACAGCTTGGCTTGGTTTATGAAGCCGCTTGGTTTATCAACAATAAACAAACATGGTTTCAAGGTTCCAAGTACTGTATTGTAGTGTAAGACTAGAAAAAGACCACTTTATCAAACATCCATTTCTTGTTCCAACATACATACAACATATTCACACAAGATAAGATTTCTCACAAAATAATGGGTATATAATTAATGATGTCTTTATTGATCAAAATACACAATGTGTATCTGCAATTCAAACTCAGCAGACAGGACCAGACAGGACCAGACAAGTGTATTCATCATAAATTAATCTTCCAGACCTCTTAGAAGTCAATCTCCAGTTTATCGTCTGTTGTTCCCCGATGCAAGAGGGTTATATAGAGGTGCTTACATACACTGAAAATTTGGTTAATCTGCAATTCAGGTAATCTGCAATTCAGGTAATCTATCTTCCAACTTCGCGAATTAATGTGTGTTGGTCAGGTTTTGCCTAATAATGTCAAAACACTAGTCTATAGAGTGTTCTCCTAAGTTCTGAAAGAAAAATTCATCATTAAAACAAACAACACAAAACAAACCGGCATCAAGTCCAGAAAAACATAGAGGGTTATCAGACTATTAGATTACCTCACCCCGTTTTATAAATATACTCCTTTACTAAATTCTCTGAGTGTAATAATGTCTTGTCAGGCTATTTCCAATGAAAATGTCCCATTTGATAATTAAAAAACAATCAACTAGTGTGTAATGTTGAGGTATAAGCATCAAACAAATTAGGAATACTCCTAGACACATGGAATTATTTGTCAATTCTAATACACATCTAGCACTGTTCCCAGACAGAGGTATCACCTCACCTGGTCCCCGGCACCCCTCTTGCAATGTTTTCACACTGGGCAGGGTCAGGGCAATTATCGAACAATAGAAGAAATCTGGAAAATTCAGGGTCATATGTTGTATCCATGTGTTGCTAAGGTAGTCGACGCCCAATTTGCTGGGAGGTGAGAAACGGTCTTAACCCTACTGAGCCCTCACCGACTTTGTTTGAACGGGGCACTTGATAAAAAAAAAGGTCCGTATTCCATTGAACTTGTAATCTGTTATTGATATGTATATGGCATTGCTAGTAACAGACCTATCTTTTGGGACAGTTTTAAATGTTGCCCTTGGAAAAACAGCGTCACAAACAACCACAGGGCATGGTGGTGTTGCGAACCGCGCTGTTGACGGGAATACCAATAGCATATGGTATGCGGAGTCCTGTACACATACTATAGAAGAGACTAATCCCACCTGGTGGGTGGACCTTGGCTATTCGTATCAGGTAGACAGGTATGTTAAACATATCTAAAATTTAAACCTAACAAAGGCGGATATACTAGTATCTGTTTGTGTATCTATCTATCTTCTGTTATGCATAATATTTACTGTCTCGCAAAGATACCAATGCCAAAAGACTGATGAGCCTTAGTGTTTAAGAAAAATAGCATGACGCAAGTTTGATGGCTCATGTAATTACTTTTTGCATGCTATTAGAAATTGAAACGCTGTAATATACCAAGTATGTTCAATTATATTAAATCTCTAACTTTTACTAAGACATTGAAAAAAATCTCCTGTAACACACACACTCAGTAGCTAGTTGCCGTGTTGTGTAAACCATACAACGCTGGTTGAATCTGAATCGTTTTGTTTAAAGTGGCTGCTATGATCAAGATCCGACATAAGCAACACGTATGCCATTTTTGTTAATAGGCATAGATTTATCAGAGTTACTAACAGTGGTATAGTGTATATCTATTATGTGTACACAATATGGCAAAATTCATGTATTACTGTTTACGTCATTACAATATATATACGACAGAGTGGTCATCGTTAACCGCCAGGACTGTTGTTCGGACCGACTGAACCCCTTTAACATCCACATCGGGGATTCCGACCAGGTCAGCGTGAATCCAATGTGTGGGGGTGATCATCAAATCGGCAATCAGCCGTCAATTTCAGTCCCTTGTCAGTCGATGAGAGGACGGTACGTGGCCGTTCGCCTTCCTGGTCAATTCCGGAAACTGACGCTGTGCGAGGTCCAAGTCATTGCAACTTCCGGTAGGCCTATATCGTTGTGTTAATGTAATTAGGTGAAACTGATTTTTTAAATGACAGCCACAAGTGCATTCATTTTGGTTTTCGGCGGTTTGCGTTACTGATATGGTGGAAAACTTGGGTTACTTCTATTCTGGTTATCAATTTACAGTTTTAGTCCTCTGCAATTATTGTTGACTTACATCGTGTCTTTAACCTTTTATTTGCCAATGAATATTATTTTGTTATTTTTAAGACCTAAATTTCCGCCGTAGCGCCAAAATACCATAAACTAGAGTTCTAGGTGTTTGCCAAATAATGTTGACCCCTACGACTAGCAACTTGTAGATGTTCCTCGTTTCATGTTGAATATTCAAATAAGATCCGCATAAATTGAATCAGCTGATCAAATTATCCGACCAGTGTTAGTTTAAGTGTATCTGAGCAAGGAAGACTTATATAGCATCTCCTTATAAAGTGTGCAAATGAAATAAAAAAATTGAATAACTCATGTTTGATAACGTTTACCTTAGTTTACTTAACATCTAAATGCTACACGTATCAAAAGTCTAGCAGTTACCACTATTTTATCTTTAAATATGGAAATCATGACTCTCTCTCTTTATATATATATATATATATATATATATATATACCAAATGCTTCTCTTCGTACTTACATATGGCGCCAGTTTAAAGAATTCTATTATGGAACGCGGAAAATTTATATACTTACTTCAATAATTATGCAAATTGGATCCTAAATTGCATAAATGTAATCTAAGTATATCAAACGGCCTTGAAACTACCAGCATTGGAAAATCACGACAATTACTCAACCGAACCTTGAATTATCGTCCTTCAATTTTTTTAACAAATGCCCCTGCAATATTAGAACAAGTTCCTTGGGGGCTAACTTCAAAAATTTAAAGTTCCGCTGCAGTACTGTTTTATAGGCTATGAGGCCCGTTAACGAACTTGATCATTATCTTTGCTGCCTCTTTCCATTCACTGAATATCATTAGCAACCATTAGAAGCTTCTCGAGATAATTTGTACACATACAAAAAACTGAAACAGAAGCTGCTGCAGGAAACACGACAGATAAGCCATTTTCAAACATTACTTTTTCCACAGCCTACCCGCCTACCAAATATTATTTAGATCCATTCACAGCTTCTTAAGTTATCTTGCACACATACAAAAAAACACAAATGCATGAAAAACCCGCTGCAGTGCTGTTTGAAAACGCCAGGTACACCCTTTTAGAATTTGACATTCGTTTCTACAACCGCTATTTACCTAAAAATTATGAAAATCTATCTACAGATTTTGAAGTTATTCTGTTTGCATACATACCGACCCACTCCAGAGCTACTTTACCACGGCCAAACCAAAAACATGCCCTTCTGGCGAAGGTAATTTCTCAGAATTATCAAAAGTCCAAGTTAAAAATACAGTGTTGACATACACAGGCGTTACCTGCTCCCGGGGATACTTGCCGTGCGGAGACGGATATGGATGCATACTGTCATGGCATCGTTGTGACGGACATCCGGACTGCTCGGACGGTAGTGATGAGAAAGATTGTGGTAAGTAAAGTATATCTAACCTAACTTAATGCAATTCACTCCCGTTTTTTTTTACTGAAAGAACACCAATGCCAGAATATTGCACTACTATCATCCATTTGCATCTAGGACAAATCTCTTACCAGTAATGTTTACTTTAATTATTTCTGTACTTTTGGCTTTATATTCACAGTAGTATTGTGTAATTTTAAAAAAAATATAAATATAAAATTGTTGCCAGGTATATTTAAGGAAAAGTCACCAAGTTTTGCGGTTCTAGTGAAAGTCGTTCAGACACTATATGGCATCAAAGTTGTCACGGGAAAGTCGTTCAGACACTATATGGCATCAAAGTTGTCACGGGTACTTTTAGCCCCCCCCTCCCCCGTCTAAATAAGTGCTAAGAAGGCCACAGAATCTAAAAAAGAAAATATAGTACTCTCCTAGTTGGCATGTCTTCAAAATTAACATGTATGTCTGAGCTCAACCAATGTTTATCCTATCATAACTGGAAGTACTTACGCCCTTTATTACGTTTGACCGATTGAAAACAGGTGATAACTACTTGTTCTTAATTTCAGTTTGCCTGTCTATTCCCGATGATTTTCGTCTCAGCAATAGACTGACAATGTTACCAAACCAACTTGGGCAGGAAACGTTTGGGGCGATGTTGAATACGTCTGTTCTGGAACTGCTCAACACTTTTGATGGCATCCGAGAGAACCACCATCCGGAATTGAAAGACTTCGTAACTACAGTCATTTTCCCACAATGCATCGTCTCTAAGAAGAACTCAAGTCACTGCCCTTTGTCCCCAGATGCAGACAACACCACATTATGCATGTGAGTTGTCACTTTGACGCAGTTGTTTCTGAAATTTACGACACGGTCACATTTGTTGTCGTAGGGTATTGAAGCAGGTTGTGACAGCATCAGCCACTAAGGATCTACGAAAGCCATTACCTATAATTCCTCAATCTCACAACACCTGTATCCTCAATCTCACCAAGCCTGGGTAAGTTTAAACGTTGCATAGTATTTTTTTTTCTCTCATGGACTGGTAGTAAATTTGATTATTTTTTAGGGATTCACAACGAGTGCCATGCCGCTCGTGGTGTGAGGAAGTGCTTGACATGGCTGATGACCAAATAAAGGACCTGTTTCCTGCATGTGACCTGTTTCCAACCTCGCAGCACGGCTGTTGGAACCCTGAACCAGCTAGGAAGAAAGACGAAGGTAAACTGGCACATATCATAGCGTTTAAGTAATTTCAGTCTATTTCAAACGTTGTCTACTTAACACACTCTCTTTCGCCAATCAAAAAATACATTTTAACGTAAAGAGAAATAAGTTATTGCTTGTCATCTGTCTGCCATTTGTGAATATTTGTGTTTCTGTAGACATAATGTATTTTGTTACTTTTAAATTTTACAAATTGTTTTATATAAAGATTAATAGATATACATGCAGGCTACATGTGCAATAAACAATATATAACTAAGTAGAACTTTAGAACTTTAACTGTTTTAGTTTTGTTATTTAAAATTCTTATTCTTGTTCCATAAATTTCTCTGTAAACATTCACTTGTACTGATGAAAGGTGTCGGAGGTACCTGAAAGGTCTACCTATTAAATATTATTCATCCAGTTTGAGAAGATTGAACTATTTTATTAACAATATATAACCAATATCTGTAACAAAGCTAATGAAAATAAGAGAAAAAAAACGAACAAAAAAAAATAACAAAATTACCAAAACTCCAAAAACAGAAACATAAGACCAAGAAACAATGACAAATCATAGAAGTAAAAAAAAGCACACAGCTAGTCTATTGTGCATTGTCTATCTTAGTTTGCTACCATGGGAATGGCAAAAACTACCGCGGAAGTTGGAGTAAAACTGCATCCGGCGCAGATTGTATGGAGTGGTCAACTGGTTACGACATTGATGAGTACTCCTGGGCTAACCTGAACAACAGTTACTGTCGGAATCCTGCCGGTATCGATCGGCCATTTTGTTTAACTCAAGGCGGTAGCCAGGAGGAATGTGACGTCATTCCATGCAGTAAGTTGCCCTTTATAAAGGAATACACAATATCAAATATTTTGCTTTATCATGGCTTTCTATGCAGCCGTGTACCTAATACATGATAAATATTTCAACTGGCGTCGATTACGCACCTTAGGCTACACCAATTTGATTTATTGATTCGCGGAATCGCTGCTTCAAAAATCGCAAAATCAAAAACAAGACGCTAACATACTCCACATACGTCTTCTAAACGGCCTGTACTGGGAATTCTGACGTCCAAACACAGTGATGCCAGTGAAAATCATGTCCATTTGTCAGAAAAGCTACTCCCTACTCCCGAGATGCCGTTATCTTGATAAATAAAGCAGCCAGTAGCCACAAGACCATTGGCAATGCGTGACAAATCTATTTGACATACTCGGGCACACTACTGTATTCTGATACCCCTTAATATGCAGGCTGTCTATTTGATCTACATTTCACCTGCAACTATCACTTTACTAGATTGTTTTTGTGTAGTTCAAGAATAGCAGAGAAATCTTTTCAAGATATTTCTATAGACATATTTGTTAAAGCCTTAATAGCTTACGCCAAGTTCAATCAATTCTAAATGAAGACTTTAGTTGATGATGGTGACCCTTTTCAAAGTTTTTGTCAAACATTAATGGATATAATATTTTTACTTGCTTTAGTTTTAAATCAATAAACCATACCATTTTAACGTTAATGTTAAAATGTAACGTATAAATTGTAAGAAAAATGTTTAACTTTGTTAGGCTATATATTTATACCTTAAACAAAATAGTTTCCGTAGAAATTAAGTTGCCAAACATATCGCACAAGTAATTCGGCGCAAAGACATACAAGCTATACCTGGCAGTCCTGGTTTTCCCCTATGTTGGGCGGTTTTTACATTGTGTGGAAAACCGCTCAAATTTAATAATCAGTATCAACCAGTGTTTTCATGTATTGTCTTTTGAAAAATTCTATTACATTTTTGTACAAACCTCCTGAAAGGCTCCGTGCAAAAATAATGCAACAGAGACAAAAAATTAGCTGTAGTCCTCAAAATTTGAACCTCAACATGCAGAAAATAGTGTTTCAGAGAAATATGAATTTCAAAAGTTTACCACAAGAACAATTTTTCGCCCTATCGCATCAAATTTTTCATCGAAAAATCCGAAAACCAACAAATTAAATTGGCGTGGCCTTATATAAGAATTATTGCGTGGGCTTTGTCGGCTTATAGAATATGGCGGTGCCAAAATTGGACTATTCTAACCCCTTTCTTCACACACTACCACACACAGATGATAATATCTGCTGGGACACAGGTCCTCCAAAGTATGGCAAGATAAGTCCAAAGAAGAGGTTCTTTTACGTTGGTGAAAAAGTCACGTATACGTGCAACGAAGATTACACCCTGGCGTCAGGATACAAAAGGGAAGTGAGGTGCACTGAAGAGGGCAACTGGCAATATGACAAGCCCAGTTGTTCAAGTAAGGTTTAGACACGCTTTGTTATTATTATCCCATTGTGTCCCGTGTTGACATCCTATAGATTTCCCCGTTCAAGGTTCAAGGTTGCTATTGAAAAATAATTCTACAAATCTTTAAGCAAATATTTATTTTGTTGACAGCATGCGCTAAGCAATTGGCAGATTTCCATAAAAATTCAATATAAATAGATTGAAACAGATGAATAAGTTTGGGACCAAAACCTTGGGACTTGCTAAGTTATTTAACTTCCTGTATCAAAACAAGTAAGTTGCACTTCTTTACTTTGTCACTATACTACAAACAAGTATGTCTAAAGTTAACGCAGTTTACATGCACGACATACATGTTTATATAAATTATCAGCAAGCTAATATGCTTCCTTCCGTGCCCTAAAGTGATGGTAGGGCCCATGCAACATCTTTTGCAACATTTTCGATGTACGTTTGAGGAGAAAGAAATACATATAATATATTTTTTTAAACTTATGGACTAAATATGTATGTTCTTGTTCCTGACATGTGTGTTCAATAACACTGTGAATAACTGGTATTTAGCCGTCAGTCTGCCAATGATGATTATCGTAATAATGATTGGCATTCATTTTATTGTTAGTTGATCATAAGCGAAGGCTGCAAGAAGAAGTGCTAGAGATCTACGGTGCAGGTTTGGCTCCTGAGAACATTAACATCACCTTTAATGGATCTGTAGAGCAGATTATCGACTTGGTAAGTACTGGTAGCTGTTACACACTTGAGATTTTCAGCTAGAAGGATAATTAATACAGGCGAAATGTATATTAATTCATTTATAATTGTTTTCTCAGGAAGAAAAGAAGGAACAGCTGGTCGCGTCCCTTGTCATAGATTTCGTAAGTTGCTACATTTTTAAAACCATCGCAGGTTGTGTTTAGAAATTAAACATTATTTCGTCCTTAGGAACCTTTTTTTCAAGATTTTCCGTTGTTATATTCATTTGGGTAATGAAATGATATTTCCTTTAGAAATGGCAGGACAGTCGGCTGAAATGGGACCCAAAGTACTATGGTGGCGTCAAGACCCACAGCGTTCTGGGTAGCAAAATTTGGACCCCGTCATTCACTCTGAAAAGAAAGTAAGTAGTCCTTCTTAAGCTTAATTCAGCTAAATCAATTGAAGTTAATTCAGGTTGAGTATTTTTTTTTGCACTACCTTAATATGTTTCTACTATACATTGCTTAACTCTAGTTCTAGTTAACTAAAAGACAAGAGGAAATTAGAAATTTCTGAATTCCATAAATATTTTGGGTGGTCCAGAATTTGTAGGAACAACCGAGTAAATAGTATGGCGTAGTTTCATCTAACTTTGATAGAAACTGGGCAGGGTCTGGTACCTGGACATTACAACCTCCCTTTAATATTTTTTTTCTAATCCCTATTGGCTCCCTACCAAACACTGTGAACTTCAATTCCATTCTATTTCCCTTGTCTCCTCTTGTTATGTGGCCTGCCAGTCACCCTCAATCATTACCTGTCTTATAATTAACTGTCAATACCACCTTCCACTCTCTGGCAACCGTTGCTACGAGACAGGGAACGTACAAACTACCCTGCACGCCATTCCAAACAATACTCCAATAATACAAAGTAATGACAGAAAACCACATTGAATTGGTATAGGTAAAACATGACAGTATGTCCATTTCACAGTGCCGATGTCACCTATCGAGGCCTACAACAAGACGTACCTGTTCGAGTCAGCAGTGATGGCCTGGTAGTCTGGAGTGTGGAAACCCTGACCACCACCGTGTGTGATGCAGATCCCTTCTTCTTTCCTTATGACACCATGGAATGTCACATCTGCTTTTCTGCACACAGTGCCATCAAGCAAACTATTCGTAAGGCGTTTGTTTTCAACCTTGCCTTGCGTTCGTTGCAACCTTGCCTGAAATTAATATTGAGATAAAAATATTAGTCAGCAAAATAGTGACCAGACCCCATTCTTTTACGTGTAGAACTGCCATTGTACTTTTTTTTAAAAGAAAACCACATATACTATTTTTGCTATATGTATTTATTGCCTTTATGTAACGGTGTGTAACAATGTGTGCAGTATTCTCCAGTACTGTGTGTCGTTTTGTATATATAATACATATATATCATATATTTATTAGAAATGGATCACATTTTTACGTAACAAGAAGCATAATCATGGGCAGCATTAATCATATGTTGAACACAGAATGCCAAGGCCAAGAGGAAAGCTCTGAAGAGTGCAACTGTCCTTGTGACAGCTATTCTGCCGCAAGAGTTGAAGGCGAATGGTACCGAAAGGACATGATGTTTGCAAAAGACAACAAAGAAGCGTGCTTTGCTCTACACCTGTCGCGGGCCCCCCTGTTCCACATCGCCACTACTGTCGGGCCCTGTATCATTCTAGTTGCACTGATGACCATCACCTTCATTATGCCCTTGGACAGGGGCGACCGGATCTCGTTCGGAGTGACCATTCTACTCTCCATGGTCGTGTCTCTCGTATTTGTGACAGACGTACTTCCTGTCAAGGGGCTATTGCCATTTTTCGGTGAGTAAAATCTAATTTGATCCAACCGTGTAGCTTTAAAGATCTTCTGTTTAAGCTGGTTGTAACAAGAGGCTTCAAAATAACAGAAACCTAATCTATAATCAATGATATGTTACAGCTACGGTGATCATCATGTGCATGGGGCTGATGGGATTATTCCTGTTTTTCACACTGGTCATCATCGTCATTCACGACCGGGAGGGCAGCCTGTCTCCGTCGACAAAGATAATTTTCTTCCGCTACATTTCAAAGTACTAACAATTCGTTCCGACATTTTAGTTTAATTAATGACATTTTGCATACAATAATGTTCAAATATCAATATCTAAAATATTACCTCATCTATAAATTCTTAAACGTCAATGAGTTTCAACAAAGATTCATATTCAGCTTTCTTTAATACAGTTTATCTGTTACCTTATCTATTTTTTGCCTTTTGGTACATATTTTCTGGACAAATAACATGTATTTTGTTACAGTTTGTCCGACCTTAAACTCTTCCCTTACGTCAATAATTTGGATTTTTATAAATAAACAAGGGCTCTAACTAACATTAATCATGCACATAAAGATACGATTAATTATGAAGAGCAGACTTACGTAGTATTATAAACATGCATTGGCGTCATTTTATCTATTTTCTATTATTGTCTGTTCGTAAGGATCCTGCTGTTGGGTGATCTAACATCACAGCAGCCAGCAACCGATGAAGAACCTGGCCCGGCCAACCACCCAGCCATTGAGATGACCAACTGCGCCTTTGAAACCGATAACATGTCGGCGATCGACGAAGAAGTCATATATTTCGGTGATGGCAATGACAGGAACGGGCAGTCATCAACCCCTCAGGGGGTTGCTACCGGATCCTCTGGCTTTTCTGAGCTAAACGCCAGCGTTAGAGAGTTGACAACGGTGGTTAGGGAGGTTGGAGACGTGACCAATGCCGAGATTAGAGAGCTGACAAGGGCCGTGAAGAACGAAGAGGAAGTGTCTGACTACACCCTGCTGGCCAAAGTCCTGGACAGGCTGTGTGTTGTCCTCTACGTCATCAGCATCGCGACAACCATTCCGATGACTATGTATTTGGGCAAGTAAAGCTTTCGCATCAATAGTGATGAAACTAAACAGTTGTTTTCTTGAAGCAAGACCCGATAACAACCTCAATTTGGACAGTTTAGTAACGTTGGCAATCAATATATGAAATTTACTACTGTCCAATAATTTGTTCCAACTTATGGAACAAGCATGTAAAATGAGCGTTTTACACATTCTTATTGTCGATGATGAATACCTGATATTTTTATTCACGTTATTTGACTTAGTATGTAGTCATTTGCTTGGTTAAAAAAGTCTTATTGGCAAAAAAGAATTAAAGCAAATTATAACAAACATGGATGAGAAAATTACGTGGAGCCTAATTGCATTTACACCGATGAAAGTCTTTGCGCGCGTAAATCTCATCGATAAAATCAAGTTAATGTGGCCTTAGTGATAATAATAATTAGATAATTGGACTCAAACAGCAGGAGCTAAATGACTCATTACCTTAGCTTGTCTGTTTGCCTCTTATGGGCATGATCAATTATTGTTTAGATATCTTTCTTATTTTTAGCTAATTGCTTACATTTTAGCTGCGAAAAAAATGTAACATCACCATAACTTTTCATGCAGAACGCAGGGTTAATGTGACATAGTTTACTTATCACTATCCATGTAAGACCTTAAACTGTATCAATAAGTCCATATTATTTCACTCCTGAAGGCTGTATTTGGCTCTATAATTGTGATAATTACATGATATAATTTGGGCGGAGGTATCTAAGCAAAAGATGTTAGTATACTGGTTCCTTATACTAAATCTAGATACTGAAAGCATACATAGAATAACTTATACCTGTAGATATTTAGCAATTTCTGTTGACAAGTGAACTGTTGTCACCTAATCACTGTGTTGTAAGATGTAGAATGTCAAGACGTATTCTGTCTTCTGATGAGACATGGAAACATCTGGAGATCCGTGTTTACGGAATAAAGCAGAGTCATGGTGCACCACGTCTGTTGTGAGTGTATTTTTGTTGACAATTCGGTGCCTTTCACACTAGCGTCAATGTCTGTGATGAATATGTATATTATGTTATTTTTCGAAGAATGCTATCTGCCAGCTAAGAGCTGTACCAAATATGGTGCGTGTCTCGAAAGACCCCCCCCCCAAAAAAAAGGAACAAAACGTATCAGATCTGGTGACGACCAAATTGTAAAGGTCACCGCTATTGTAATATTTTGGATAATGACTTGTAGAATCTCTGTAATATATATATATAAAATATAATATAAGATGAAACAAGACACCATGGGTAAACGGGTGTCTATGGTGTGTTCATTTCAAAAGAGAATATTGAATAATGATCACATATATATATATCATCAATATCACATAGTTTAGGAACGGTTAACACCGTTGTTCGTTGATATCAATTCGTAAGGTTTTATGGATATTTTTGCTTGTGAAAAATGAGTATATATCGACAAGATGAACCTCTTTCAGGTGGCTTTATATGACCCTCTTTTAACCCTAAACAGTACACCTGGGGTCCGCGCGGACCCCAGCACTATATATTCTGTAATAGTTTTTTTGTTTCTAAAGATTTTTTTTCTGAAATTTCAGGAAATTGTCACCCACAAAGCTGTGCCTTAACACAGTGCAGAAAATTCCGTTTCCCCCATTTTTTTTTAAATTTTGTATCTGATTTTCTTTTGGGGTCCGCGCGGCTCTCGATCGTAACTGGCGTTCTTATACTTTACTTTTTTTCTTATACTTTACTTTGTTTTCAGGCTTTTATGATAAGTGACACATGCTTTCTAACATTAATAACATTTTATGTAATTTAATGTGATTTTTATTAATAATTTATGCTAATTTGATGACGTCATTGGTCAAAACCAAGATCCAAGTTGGCGGATAATTAAATATGTATGCCATCATTGTATGACGTCATTGGTGTTGCTAAGGGCAACATAAGCTTTATCAGACCTTATCATTGAATCATAAACACTTTTTGTTAAAGTTGCGTTGTATACCATTAAGTTTCAAGAGAAAAACCTATTTATAACGGTTTTAGCCATGAAAATAATATGAATGACGTCATAATGACGTCATACTACGTCATAACGACATCAAAATTGTTGTATTGATAATTTTCACTAGTACACCATCTTCTGAACATTTGGTGGCCATACGACATACCGTTCCCAAATTCTGAGGGGGGCAATAAGCCCCCTCCCCCAGTCCCACGAACCTCAAAAACTTTAAAAACGGGTATTTCTTGATTCCTTCTTTTCTTCACCAAAAAATTGGAAAAGGTAAAAATGTATGACTTTTGTACGTAATGTGGACTCAGAGGTTTACACATCGATTCAGCAAAACAATTAAGCTGGTAGCATACTAATAATTTCTAAAAAATAGCAAAAAACTGTTTTGGGGTCCGTGCGGACCCCAGGTGGACAGATTAATCAGTCCGGGAAGGTGTACTGTTGAGGGTTAAATACACTTGGTGCATTTTGGCATTGTCTTCAAATGGCAATATTCTGTTACTAAAGAGTCAATAAAAACATAACATATTTGAGAAATGTAGTTTATGACATCGATCTATAACTAGGATTTATTATTGGTTTCTCCATCACGTTATTGGTATCTCTTAATAAATTGTAGTAAATGCAGTACATGGTGGTGTTATAACAGTAGATTAGTTGTTATATAGTAATTTTTCTCAGAAGTTACTGTATTATACATATAAAATGCCGGTAGGAGTCACATGGATGTTGATAATTATCTCTTTATCCCCACGCTACTGATGTACAATGTTGATTTAAAGTAATCAGAATGTCTCTACTTTCCTTTCAGCTAATACTTATGTCTGTAAGCTCAGCCACTTGTCAAAATCTAGTTTTTTTTTCCAACCGAACTTTTATTTTATTGACTTCCCCTATCAGTTTTATTGTATCCAGTGGATGTCTTTTATAGAATTAGGCAGCATGGTCTGAAGGGTGATTTGCTCTTTCTCTGCGTTTGCTCATTCCTCTTTTTTCAACCTACCATAACTCTTGGCTGTACATGATCGCATGTCGACCGTACTGAAGCGCCACCGACTGACACAAGTTGGTACCGCAGTAAAGGGGCATTCCGTCCCGTCGGTAATTCTGGCAGATGTCGGCAAGAAAGCGTTTTCGCCCGTCTACTCAAGACTAAGTTTTCAACAACAATCCTGGCGTGAGGAAAAGTGTTTAACGTGTTTAAAGACAAGTGTCTAACCGTGACGATTTTGCTTGTCGTTTGCGCTTTGAAACATTTGAGCCAGGCGTATGTTGTTACGATTTGGTAGTAGTTGTGATGCCTTTATGCTGTTTCTCTGGTAGACCGCGTTAACAATGGGCGGACTGATATAAGGCAGTGTGACGTTATGTGATGCAGAGGAACGAGCCTCTCCCTTAGCGCTACAGGATAAGCACATCTGGATAAGTCTTAATTTTAAGGGCAAGATGAAGAGAAACGCCACGCAACTGACTGAAGTGATGGTTATATACATATTTTTTGGCTACTGGGCGATACGTTATTGGTCTAGATTTTTAAACCAATGGTTACCGTGGCCGACAAGAACAAAATTTTACACCGCAACTTTTGGTGTTTTACACCGCAACTTTTGGTGTTTTACACCGCAACTTTTGGTGTTTTACACTGCAACTTTGGGTGTTTTACACTGCAACTTTTGCTGTGTTTTACACTGCAACTTTTGCTGTGTTTTACACTGCAACTTTTGCTGTGTTTTACACTGCAACTTTTGCTGTGTTTTACACTGCAACTTTTGGTGTTTTACACTGCAACTTTTGC
Source organism: Branchiostoma floridae x Branchiostoma japonicum (assembly GCA_013266295.2). Lineage (NCBI taxonomy): Eukaryota > Metazoa > Chordata > Leptocardii > Amphioxiformes > Branchiostomatidae > Branchiostoma > Branchiostoma floridae x Branchiostoma japonicum. The sequence goes on from CM023838.1 coordinate 11,532,394, forward strand.
TGTGTTTTACACTGCAACTTTTGCTGTGTGGAAAACTTACACCCCTCCCCTTTTACAAATAATTGTCCCTCAATAAGGTCAAAGGTGACAAAGATGGCGGCGGCCTGAGAGTTGTGACGCGCCGGATTGAGTACTTAGAATGCTCCATACAATAAGTCGTAGTAGGGTCACGATACGTCAAATCAGTCTGGTTTATGTGTCCCCGTAATGTCAACGAGTCAGACAACCGTGTGTGGGTCAGTTGAAAATTCGAAAAGCATTTGAAGACGAGATACGTCCCGTCAAAGTTGACCTTCTAAGTACTCATTTTGGCGTGGTTTTTCTGTGTTTTGCGGTCTGCATGGGGTTTTTCAGACGACCGATGTCCAGTTTACTTCCGGGTCAAACCACGCGCCCAAACAAGTACTCGGCTGAAGCGTAGTTCGCGGCCCCAATGCTAGCATTTTGCGAGCGAGGAACGCGCCGTTAGTCGATATAGTCCATGGGCCAGAGCCCCAAATTTCACATATTGCTACCACCTGAGGTGGCAAATTCTCACTATGGTTTTTGAAAAGTAGGGTGTCTGTGGAATATATTTTGATATGATAGCCGTTGCAGATTGGTAGCTTTGACCTTGCTATCTGACCTTGAACTTTGACCCCATATGGACCACGTCTTTTTGCACTTATGCAAAAGGGGGTGGTAAATAATCAAATATGAACATTTTTCGATGTAACTTGATGGACCGATAGAATAGGAACCAAGGATTACAAAACTGTTACTTTTGTTCCAATATGTCATTGCTACGAGAAGTTATGAGCCTTTAAATTTCGATTTTTTAGTAAAAATTGGTTAAAAAATGTAATGTTTACTTTTCAAAACCTGTCATATATTCAGATTACATACTTGAGCCTGCTTCATGCATTCATCTGATTCGTGGTATCATTCCCTACATTTTGAGCTTTAAATCAGAAAAATCCATCAATCCAATCTTGAGATATGAGTATCTAAAAGTTCTAGTCCCACAGGCCTTGTGTGGGGAAAACCGTTGCTAAGGCCGTTGCTAAGGAAGCACTGGGCTGCTTTCCCAGCAAAATGGAGTGGATACCATATGTAAAAGTTGAAGAAAATTTTCATCGGTGGAAAATTGTCCATTTTCAGGGCCTTGGAAATTCATATTATGTTTCTATGGTAACCGGCTATCATATCAAAATATATTCCACAGACACCCTACTTTTCAAAAATCATAGTGAGAATTTGCCACCTCAGGTGGTAGCAATATGTGAAATTTGGGGCTCTGGCCCATGGACTATATCGACTAACGGCGCGTTCCTCGCTCGCAAAATGCTAGCATTGGGGCCGCGAACTACACTTCAGCCGAGTACTTGTTTGGGCGCGTGGTTTGACCCGGAAGTAAACTGGACATCGGTCGTCTGAAAAACCCCATGCAGACCGCAAAAAACACAGAAAAACCACGCCAAAATGAGTACTTAGAAGGTCAACTTTGACGGGACGTATCTCGTCTTCAAATGCTTTTCGAATTTTCAACTGACCCACACACGGTTGTCTGACTCGTTGACATTACGGGGACACATAAACCAGACTGATTTGACGTATCGTGACCCTACTACGACTTATTGTATGGAGCATTCTAAGTACTCAATCCGGCGCGTCACAACTCTCAGGCCGCCGCCATCTTTGTCACCTTTGACCTTATTGAGGGACAATTCTTTGTAAAAGGGGAGGGGTGTAAGTTTTCCACACAGCAAAAGTTGCAGTGTAAAACACAGCAAAAGTTGCAGTGTAAAACACTTAAAGTTGCAGTGTAAAACACAGCAAAAGTTGCAGTGTAAAACACAGCAAAAGTTGCAGTGTAAAACACAGCAAAAGTTGCAGTGTAAAACACCCAAAGTTGCAGTGTAAAACACCAAAAGTTGCAGTGTAAAACACCAAAAGTTGCGGTGTAAAACACCAAAAGTTGCGGTGTAAAATTTTGTTCTTGTCGGCCACGGTAAATGGTGGACTTTGTTTTCAGACTAAAAGTTAAAGCTATCGGCCTAATACAAAATGTTGAGAGGCGGTCGTGTGGTTTAAAAATAGTGTAGAAAGATGTCTAGACAAGCCAGAACGCCATTGTGTGCGTAAAAGGATAGCCCTCAGACATCTCATTCCAAATGCCAATAGGAAGGGAACGTGCAAGGAGACATACATAGGTGAGACAGAACGTGCATTCTTGGAACACCAACACCCTAGTTCTGTAAATTCAGAGGTCTCGCAACATATTCATATTGAATCGCCGTGACACTCAGTATCGTAAGAAGGGGTTAAAACCCTTGATTCTGAATCGGACTGCTTTGCAAGAGGAGTGAAGGAGGCGGTCTACTTAAGAGCTCACAGACCTACCATTAACAGAGACGGGGGGAGACACAAATAATCTGGCATTTATGACCCGCTACTACGGTCACGTGTCTCTGACGCCATGTTCCAAGAGTAGACGGGTCCATTTCGTGAACAAGGTTGATGGAGTCAACCGAAAATTTGGGGTAAGTCCCAATTCTTTCTAGATAGTGTTTGCAGTTAAAGTTTAGTTTCCATTCCATGATGGTCCTTTTCCATTGCCTCCACATTGACCTTCATTAACTTATGCTTGTGTTTCTTAACTGCATTCTCCACATGTTTATCACCTTCGCCAAGAAAGTTATGTTTTCGGAGGCGTACGTGTTTATGTCTCTCTCTGTGTGTGTCTGTGTGTGTGTGTGTGTGTGCCTGTAAACACGATGATTCCAGAAGGCTTGAATGGATTGTCTTCATATTTGGTAGGTGGGTAGATCTTGATGAGTCCTCGAAGTCATTAGATTTCGGCCACCCTGGCGGTTCGTTATGGTACTACAGCGGAACTTCCTGTTTTGATATCTCGTGATCTGTACATGCTAGGGTCATGATTTTTGGATGGTCGGTAGCTCTTGTGCTCGGAAAGAAGTGACATAATTTTGGACTCCCTAGCGGCTTGCTCTGGAACTGCAGAGGAATTTGTAGGATAACTCCATAACCGGTCGACGGATCGTCTTGATATTTGGTGTGTAGGTAGCTCAAATGATGCTTGACATAATTAGATGACGATTATGCAAATTATGATCTAATCTGCATAATTAGTGAAGGGATTTTAAAATTTAGTTACCTGCCATGACAGGACTATTCTACCTTGTGACATGTAAGAGTGAGAGGAACATTGCCATATCTTAATCATGTAAATGAAGGCCTTATTTGCATAATCAATGAGAAAATACTATAATTTTATCGTGGTTGATGCTAGCAATCTCATACTTGTGCATTTCGAAGTTGACTGGAGGTGAAAATCATTCGAAATAACTTATTCCAATCAGTACATCATTTGCATGATTTATGACAAATTGGTAGATTGGCCTTCTTTGTTAAGATAACACTGCCATCAGTTGATAATATTGGTTTATTTGCCAATGTGAGAAATTGCGTCACCATCCGTATTCCGCGTGCACACTTAAGATGACCCAAATATTTGACCCCCAAAAGATGGCGGCCGAATCGAAGAATCAGGGTGCCCTGGTGTCTGGGTGGCGTCTGTCCGTATTTCAAAGGACATTTTTGGTGTTTCTTTGATTATGGCCCTTGATCTGGGTTTGTTGGCGTCAGTGTGAACGTAAACGCACCAGAATATGACCAATTTTCACTTCCGACTCACGAACTCTTCTGATTTGCATGGCGTTCGCTCGCGCAATCGGCATGTATCGGCACGACGCTATGTTACCGATAAGTAAAATTTTGATAAATGAAGTTTTGAACGCTTCTGGTAGTAGCAGAAAATATTCGTAAATTTTCAGGAAATCGTGTGAATCTTTTATCTTTTCATAACAAACAATGATAAAGTATAACCATATATAACCAGCGACCAAACACGTCCAGTCTGGCCGAGGTTGTCAGTGACACTGAAAACCGACTAGCCGAAATAGTCAGAAGAAACTACATGTAGTTAGAATTTTTGACGCATGACGGTATTTTGCTCCTCTGTAGACTTCTTAATTTTGGAGAAAATGGTAATTAACAGGGAAGGGAATGGAGAGGAAAGGGTAAAGGTATAAACTAGAAGATACAGTTGTATTTCAAAAGCATGTTCTTCTTGTTACGTCGGTGAAGGTGAAGGTTGTTCTTCTTGTTGTTTGTCCCTCCTGACTAATCTCCAAGAAGATCCTACGGTGGCAAAAAAAACAGTATCCAATTGGCCAGAGGAGATCTATGCCCAGAGTAGTGTCATTCAGCCACCGAAAATCTGCTACCACTCGGCTTGAAGAAAGGCTATTAACACCCAGTTGTTGCCTAACAAAATGTGCTTGTCAAGTAGTTTATTGCCCTGACCACCAGGCAAGGCTTTTCCCCTCATGGGGGGCCAGCTGGCTGACCGTTACAGGAAGTCTGTCTACGGGTCACTGCACCAACTGTTTTAAACAATGGAGGAAAAAGTTCACCGTGTGTTTCGTGATGTTTTCAACCACAAGAACCCCAGTTATTCATTTCCTTGTTTCAGCCAGCGTGTTTTAGTATAAGCATACGGAATTATCTGGTTCAGTTAGGCGCAGGAAACTCCCACCGAGATGTGCACAGGTGGCTGAATTTGTCCCAAATTTAAGCCATAAATCGCTTTTAAAGCCTTAGTGCCAGTATCATTCACACGGACCACGAGGAGGGGCAACGACACCCTTATTGAATAGAAATGCTCCTCCCTGTTTGAGTGGTAGCAGATCTTCGGTGGCTGAATGACACTACTCTGGGTATAGATCTCCTCTGGCTAATTGGATACTGTTTTTTTTGCCACCGTAGGATCTGCTTGGAGATTACCTCCTGACCGATGTATTGTCCAAATGATTCATCTTCCTAGATGACCATGGTACACCTAGGTGACCATATTATATCTGTTCTGACTTTGTGTGAAACCAACCTTGAATCAACTAAGTCAGCAATAGAAGTGTATAAGACATTTGTATTCATACAAAAATTATTTAGAAAAACCTTGTGTGCTTCTCTATAGGTAGGTATATTCATCATTGTCATTCCTTGTATCTGACAGACTAGTACATCACAGGCGGTCACTTAGTTGATATAAGACAAATATTTGTAACTAGATTAATTTGCAACAAAGCAACCTCAAAATTAACCTAAACAGCCGAAAACTGATACTGTGGTGGAAGATATACTAGTACCCATCAACACATATCATATGCAATGGCTCTTTGGCCCAACAACCTGTTTGTTCTTCCTGCCTGACACAACTTGGACGCGAGTTTTACCACATAACATAGAATATACAATACAGACTATATACATGTCTCCTTTTTGTTCTTTCTAATCGACAACATGGAGGTGAGTTTTAACAACATGACATAGAGTATATGATAAAGATTATATACAAGCCTCATGCTCGTTCTTGTTCAACTCAGAGTTAGACCCAAGTTTTACCAGCATGACATAGTCTGTACAAATTCTACAATATAGATTATACACATTATCCCATGTTTGTTCTTCCTGTTTGACACAATTTGGATCCGAGTTTTACCAACATGATAAACTTGGTAGACTGTGTGCAACATGTGTCATACCTTTAAATTTTTTCTAACATTAATCTTGCTCATGTATTTTCAACAACATGCAGCTAATGCCAAACAGCCTAAATTTCGGGTGTGTAGTTTGCACTGTATTTTGGATGATTATCGACACTCCCTCTACAGTCTGCAATTCCCTTTCAATAGGCTGTAGTGGTTTGTTTCCTCACCTGTAACGACAATAAAAATGCCAAACAAACACAAATTATGGCATAACATTATCGGGAAGCCAAAAATAACAGGTTCATTTTTATGTATATAACGCAAGTCATGATCATTCCAATTTTCTTCAATATGTCATGTCATAATCTTTTCCACCAAATCAGCACGAGGACAAACCCAGAATATCTGGGGAAGCGGTGCCAAAAGAAGAAAGTAACAGTCGAACTTAATTTGTCTTTTTCATCCTCACCGAGTCACTGTCCTTATCAAATTACAGAAAGGGGGGAAAGGACAATTAGGTACAAAAATATCATAGCCATCCCAAAAATTTAGGACATTATACTTCTAAAAATCATCACAAAAATATCTGAACTACACCGACACGATCGTTCTAAATTTCTCTCGAGCACGTAGATGAAAACGCATCAGCCCAAGACCTTTGCGAGAACCATGCCTGTATCTATGATAGCTGATCAACGCCCCCTCCCCCATTTTTTACGTACACTGCTAAAAAAAATCGTAACCACTCCACATTTAAAACACGAAATGCTTTATATTTTGGACGTTACAAAAGAAAAACAAACAACATGGAAGCATAGCTCATGCTTCATGTTACCCCGAACGGCGATTTGGTTTGAGCTAAACTACAGCGTACTGCAAATAAAACGATTTTTCTCCGGCAAAAGCATGCCTGAGGTGTGCAAATATGCATGAACACATAGCAGCCGGGCGCTTCTCGGCACGCTACCTCTTTACTTCAGACACGCGAAACGTTTCAGCATCGCCATAGAAACAAAGACAACATGGCGAAATCGACTCTTCAGACCCCAAATAACCAGGAAACTGAGTTGGATCTACGACAAATTCTGCGAAAATCGTTACTTAGATTGCTCTAAAAACCAGGGAAAATGTGTAAATTTAACTCTTACCTAGCGATTGACCGGCCATTTCCAACAGAATGCAATGTTTCTGGTGCATTTTTGGGCAAACAACACACGAAAATCATCTTCCTTTGTCTTCTAGACTGTTCTATCGGCGGATATGACGTATTTTAACATTTCAACTCGGCTCCAGGCAGGCGCAGAGACCAGAATTCTAAGAAGAAAAAAAACGGGGCTTGAGCAAAATGCGTGCCAACACTGCGTCCCGGGAAAATGACGCCATTGCGCGGGGCGCTCTCTGATTGGCTAAATGGTAGTTGGCATAGAAAACAACATTCTCATTGGGATGAGAATATGATCAAGTGATGTTATCCATGCTGGTGTGTTACGCCGAAGGGCGGTTATACCGACTATACAAATACAGATGCAAATGAGACTTTATTTGCATAATAAGGGGGAAATCTGTAATTTGTCAGTCATAAAGGGTAACCTCATTTGGCAAAGGTATGAGGTTGTGAAACTCTAGTATTATAATATTTATTCCTACAACACGTCCCAAATTATTCCACATCAGGCCAAATGTGCATGCTATCCTATCATTTGTGATTTAGGCGGACATTTAACCATTCTTAGGACTGGCTGCGCTTATTAATATTTTAAATTTCATCAGTAGCTGGAACCCCCACCTATGTCGTGCATCAAAATTCCAATAAAGCAGTAGGAAGCCAACTAAATGACTAATCAAATCAACAACGAGCACATAAAATACATGTGGATTTTTCATGCCCCAGGCAGAGAATTCCTTCATTAAAAACACCAGTGTACGTCTGAAAAGGTCTTCTCCAGTCTGTGTTGTTAGCAACCGTTGTCATGCCAGCGACGCCATTAGGGTTTCTGATAGTCCTCACGTAATGCGATGTTATTCCTACTCTATCTATCGTAACGTAATCTGGAAATAGCCTGCTACCTACGCTATCAGGGGAGTCGAAAGAAAAAGAGAGGGTGAAAAAAATATAACAACTACACATACGCAGGTTATGAAATAACAGTGAAGTACATGACCATTAGCATTACATGTCTGTCTGTCACGGTGTGTGTGTGTGTGATTCTGTTTGTGTGTGTGCTTGTGTGTGTGTGTGTGTGCTTGTGTGTGTGTGTGTGTGTGTGTGTTTGTGTGTCTGTGTTTGTGTCTGTAGTCCAGGGGAACCTTCAACCATTGTTCGGACTTGCTGTTCTCATATTGAGCAATGGAAAGACGAATGGACAGAAAAAGGAAGAGGGTTAGATATCGTGGTGAAGAGAAGTTTGTAGAAAGGAATCGTGGGAGAGAAGGAGGGCTAGAGAAAGACCCCAAATAATATAGTCATGTTGACATCAAAAGGAATGAAAAGTATACAATATGTATCTATTAAGGTAGATCGGTGGTTATATCATGATATTTATTCAAACCATACGTCCCCAATTATTCCACATCAGGCCACATGTGCATGCTATCCTATCATTTGTATGTTGAGGGACCTTCAACCATTCTTCGGACTGGCCGTGCTCTTTAATATTTTAAATTTCATTAGTAGGTGGCTTGCCCACCTATGTCGTGCATCAAAATTCCAATAAAGCAATCGGAAGCCAACTAAAAGACTAATCAAATTAACAACGTGCACATAAAATACATAAGGATTTTTCATGCCCCAGCCAGAGAAACCTTTCATTAAAAACACAAGTGTACGTCTGAAAAGGTCTTCTCCAGTCTGTGTTGTTAGCAACCGTTGTCATGCCAGCGACGCCATTAGGGTTTCTGATAGTCCTCACGTAATGCCATGTTATTCTTACTCTATCTATCGTAACGTAATATATTTCCGGAAATAGCCTGCTACCTACGCTATCTGGGGAGTGGAAAGAAAAAGAGAGGGAGAAAAAAATATAACAACTACACATACGCAGGCTATGAAATATCAGTAAAGCATAGATGACCATCATTATCATATCAATCAATCAATCAATCAATCAATCAAATGGTTTATTCAATCAACCGACTTTGCAGCACTACTGGCATGTAGGCTGAATTGTGCCCATTGTTACATCACATTCCAAAGGTCAAATGTTACAAAGCTATTTACACATATTATAAAATTCACTGTAATAAAATCATCGGTAAAACTTAACCGTAACATTAAAATCCGTGACATATTATAACGTTACAACATTAAATCCAATCACAAAAAAAAAACAATGTGTGGTGTCATTTTCTTTCGTTAAGTATTCTCAGCAGTGATGGTACTGGACTGTTACTGAATCTAGTAGTGAGAGTGATCGGGAGAGTCAGTGACTTTGAGTTCCTAAGACAACGTCCATGTGACTCTAGTCGTGTTGGGGGCAACAGGTCTGCAGTTCTTTCCGATTTTTGCATGCTGACAGCAAACCTACGACAGAGGTCGTTTCTTCTTTCCTCCAGAGTTTCAAGCCCGCACTGCAGCAGAGCCGAGGCGTAGTCATTGTAGTGTCGTCCTAGAATGGTTCGGCAGGCACGTCGTTGTACGTGTTCCAAAGTTGCAGTCTGTTTGCTTGTGAGGCTGTTATGATAGACTGGAGCACAATATTCCAAGATAGGTCTAATAAAGCCGCAGTACACGGTTACCAGATCAGCCGTTGGAAGTCCAAACGTTTTGAGTCTTCGGAGCATAAACATGCGTTTGTTGGCCTTTTTGGTAGACTCACAGACTTGTTTATCCCACTTGAGGTTGGACTGCAACCAGATTCCCAAAACTTTAGCAATGGTCACTGACAAAAGGGGCTTACCCTCAAGAGTAAGAGGTGGAGGGGGAGGGGGATTCTTCATGAAACATACAGTCAGTACCATACATTTCTTGGGATTTAGCTGCAACTGAACACTGTTGGACCATCGTTCAAGTGAGTCCACTTCATCCTGAAGGAAAGACTGGTCGCGCACATGCCTGTTTTCTCCAAGTGACAAGTCGTCTACGTATTTCCACCGATCGTCATGGGATTGGCTTGCATCGTTGATCATACATAAGAAGATGACAGGGCCTAGTTTGGTGCCTTGTGGCACTCCTGAAGTCAGTGTTTCCCATTCTGACACGGCAGATCCGTAGCGTGCTTTCTGTCGCCGTCCTGTCAGGAAGCTCACAATCCATGGTATAACAGAAGCTCTAGTACCCATGCTCAATAATCTGCAGATGGCGTGATGATGGTTGACAGTGTCTGTCTGTCACGGTGTGTGTGTGTGTTTCTGTTTGTGTGTGTTTGTGTCTGTGTGTGTCTGTGTGTGTCTGTGTATCTGTGTGTGTCTGTGTGTTTATGTCTGTATTCCAGGGGAGCTTTCAACCATTTTTCGGACTGGCCGTCCTCATATTGAGCAATAGAAATACGGATGGACAGAAAAAGAAAGAGAGTTAGATATTGTGGTGAACAGACGTTTGTAAAAAGGAATAATGGGAGAGACGGAGAGAAAGACCCCAAATATTATAGTCATATTGACATGAAAAGGAATGTAAAGTACATAATATATACCGATGAAGGTAGATTAATGGTTATATTATGATATTTATTCCAACCATACGTCCCCAAAGATTCCACATCAGGCCACATGTCCATGCTATCCTATAATTTGAAATGTAGCCGGACCTTCAACCATTCTTCGGACTGTGCTCATTTATATTTTAAATTTCATCAATAGGTGGCATGCCCACAGATGTCGTGCATCAAAATTCCAATAAAGCATTAGGAAGCCAACTAAAGGACTAATCAAATTAACAACGAGCACATAAAATACATATGGATTTGTCATGCCCAAGCCGGAGGAACTTTTCATTAAAAACACCAGTATACGTCTGAAAAGGTCTTATCTAGTCTGTGTTGTTAGCAACCGTTGTCATGCCAGCGACGCCATTAGGGGTTCTGATAGTCCTCACGTAATGCGATGTTATTCCTACTCTATCTATCGTAACGTAATATATTTCCCGAAATAGCCTGCTACCTACGCTATGAGGGGAGTGGGAAGAAACAGAGAGGGAGAACAAATATAACAACTACACATACGCAGGTTATGAAATAGTAGTAAAAGTAGATGACCATCATCATTACATGCCTGTCTGTCACAGTGTGTGTGTGTGTGTGTGTTTTTCTGTGTGTGTGTGTGTGTGTGTGTGTGTGTGTGTGTGTGTGTGTGTGTGTCTATGTGTGTGTGTGTTTGCGTGTGTGTGTGTATGTGTGTGTGTGAGTGTGTCTGTGTGTTTGTGTCAATAGTCCAAGGGAACCTTCAACCATTGTTCGGACTGGCCGTCCTTATATTGAGCAATGAAAAGACCAATGGACAAAAAAAAGAGAGTTAGATATTGTGGTGAAGAGAAGTTTGTAGAAAGGAATAGTGGGACAGAAGGAGCGAAAAACACATAATAATATAGTCATGTTCACATCAAAAGGAATGAAAAGTATACGATATGTACCGATGAAGGTAGATTGGTGGATATATTATGATATTTATTTACGTCACCAATTATTCCACATCAGGTCACATGGGCATGTTATCCTATCATTTGTAATGTAGGCGGATTTTCAACCATTCTTCGGACTGGCTGCGCTGATTAATATTTTAAATTTCACTAGTAGGTGACATGCCCACAGATGTGTGCATCAAAATTTTAATAAAGCAGGAGGAAGCCAACTAAAAGACTAATCAAATTAACAACGTGCACATAAAATACATATGGATTTTTCATGCCCCAGCCAGAGAAATCCTTCATTAAAAATACCAGTGTACGTCTGAAAAGGTCTTCTCCAGTCTGTGTTGTTAGCAACCGTTGTCATGCCAGCGACGCCATTAGGGATTCTAATAGTCCTCACGTAATGCGATGTTATTCCTACACATACTACACATACGCTAGTTATGAAATAACAGTAAGGTAGATGACCATTATTATTACATGTCTGTCTGTCACGGTGTGTCTGTGTGTGTCTCTGTGTGTGTGTGTGTGTGTGTGTGTGTGCGTGTGTGTGTGTGTTTGTGTCTGTAGTCCAGAGAACCCTTCAACCATTGTTCGGACTGGCCGTCCTCATATTGAGAAATGTAAAGAAGAACGGACAGAAAAAGAAAGTTAGATATCGTAGAGAAAAAAAAAGTTTGTAGAAAGGAATAGTGGAAGAGAAGGAGAGAAAGACCCGAAATAATATGGTCATGTTGACATCAAAAGAAATGAAAAGTATACGATATATATCGATGAAGGTAGATCGGTGGTTATATTCTGATATTTATTCCAACCATAAGTCAACAAATATTCCACATCAGGTCACATGTGCATGCTATCCTATCATTTGTAATGTAGGCGGATTTTCAACCATTCTTCGGACTGGCTGCGCCTATCAATATTTTAAATTTCAGAAGAAGGTGGCATGACCACAGATTGCGCATCCAAATTCCAATAAAGCCAACTAAAAGACTAATCAAATTAACAACGAGCACAAATTAACAACATATTGCTGTTTGCGCGCTTGTGTGTGTGTTTGTGTGTCTCTGTTTGCCTGTGTTCGTTTGTGCTTAATTGTATGTGTGAGAGAGAACATGGGGGGGTGGATAAAAAGAGGTGGAATATTGACACGGAGAGTGTAATAAAAAGTGGAATGGACAGAATGATCGAGAAGGGATTTGCTAGAAAGATATTTAGAGTTTGAGGGATAGATGGAAAAGCAGACAAGGATTCAGACAGAGTAAGGGGAATATGAATGGACAGAAATGTAGTGAGAGGGATAGATCGTGTTGTGAGAAGGTTGGAGAAGAGAATGGATAGAGGGAAGGCACGGTGGGGAAGGAGAGAAATGACGTCAAGTAATATGGGCTAATAGACTTAACAACGAATAAAAATATGAGTTATCTATGATAAGGGTAAAGGTACATTGGCGGTTACATATATAACTGCAATGACATTTATTCCAACGAAACGTTCTCATAATTCCGAACCAGACCCTACATATAGACACGCTATCCTATTATTTGTAATCTAGGGTGACCTGCAACTTTTCTTACGACTGGTCGTGCTCATTATTATTTAAAATTTAATCAGTAAGTGGCATGCCTACAAATATTTTCATGGTAATTGTGTCGTACAATGAAATTTCAATAGCTGAATAGGGAAGCCAACAAAAGGACTAATCAAATTAACGGAAAGCACGAATCATCCATATGCATAGTTCGTGCCCCAGCCCGATGGACCGTCCACTAAAAACACATGCATACGTCTTAAAACGTATTCTCCTTTCGGTGTTGTTAGCAACCCTTGTCATGACAGCGACACCAGTTGGGTATTTTGTAGAATAAACAGTGTCTGATAGTCCTCACGTAATGCGGTGTTATTCCTACTCTTTCTACCATGACGTAATATATTTTCGTAAACTCTTTATTCAAACTGAATCATAGCAACAGGTTTGCCACTTCAATACCACAGCAGGGTATGGGGGTGGTCTGATGTTAAAATGATTTCAATGACAAAGTATAAGGTTTATTATGTAACGTAATGCGTGCTTCACAAAGTTTATTTTACCAAAGTTTATTTTGTAGTACACAGCAACAAGTTGCAATATGTCAGTAGCTCTGTTCTCACTCTTCTGGAAATGTTTCGTACCCATTTTTGCAATGGTTTGATCCTTCCTTTTTAGTGATGTGCGTGTCAGTGATCAATTAGCTATTGCTTCTACTTTTGTTGTCCATTGTATATTTTTCTAGGAATGTGTGGTTGAGGCAGTTGTGAAAGTCGGACGGTGATCAGCTTCAGGACTTTCATTTTATATTATGTTTTCTAAAATTGTTTTAAGTTTTTTGTGTTAACTGTCGGTACAACCATACTTTACAAGTGCGCAGTCTACAACAAGGCAAGCGGCGCCTTCCCTTTCGTCAAGAAGGGTGCGCCTGTATTGTGCTTATTATCATTTTTTGTGTTGGACTAATTTCGACGGAGAGAAGCCGAGAAAATGTCTGTTTTGCGTCTATTCTGTACCGTCGGGATCATATGCTGCTGTCTCATCACTACCTGCCGAGGACAAGGTAAATAATGTCATACAACAACCACACTTAGAGATAGATAAAGGCATGCGTTGTATCATATCTAAATATACGTTAGTTCAGTAACCTGCAAAGCTTAAAGAAGAATTTCAGCTGTATATTTTATTAGTAAATTTTATTACACGTGTTTTAAGGGAGAAATAGTTTAATGTTTACATTCATCGGTTCCTATTAAAAATATACAATAAAGATAATAGCTTTTGTTAATAAACTTCCAGGTTGGCTTTTCCAAGTGTATCAGAGTGTTGTAGCTGAGCCAACGTTTTAAGTTTCACATTTTGCCACTTTCAGTGCAGAGAATTGTAATACAAGCTAAACCATACATGATGCTTCGTAATGTATGATATAACGATGCAGGTTGCCACTTGTAAAACCTGACCTTGGAAAAGCCTACTAGTAGCCTCCTGTTCAACATTGTGCCGAAACTATTTTTAGACGTAGCGGGTTTCCGATTGTTTTAGGAAAACATCGTTTAAAAGGTTTTCGTTTTCGACGACAAGGGATAATACAAATAAATGTGTTTTGGGACTTCTTTTTTAATTTCTGAATTTAAGTTTAGTTTTTTTTTTACAAATGGATGGAAAAATGACATTTTTTGTACTCAATTGGCCATTATTGGAATTCGATGGCACTTTTCAAAATTTCTAAGACAACATTAACGGGAAAACCATTACAGTCATTTTGAGCCGTTAATAAGGTTAGTTAAACACTCCTTGCTTGAGATTTTAAATGATGTTTGCACGTATGTTATTCGGCACGGTTGTGGGGCAATTGATACCGGAGTGGGAAACAATTGTGATCTTCAAGGTCACCGACTATGACGGCAGCAGCTTCATTACATGTTACATGTCCAATATAAAATGACTGCATACTATTAGATTTACTGTCCAGAAAATATTCAATATTTGTACACAGGTGTTCTTTTGTCTGTCAGAAGGTACCCATGTAAATAAAAGGGGCCTGAAGACCCTAAAGCTGGAGGGGACATCGGGGCCCAAATTTCACCACCATGTGTTGCTTTTAATATTTTCTTCAGTCCATACCATGGTATGGACTTAAATATTGTTTTTACTCAACTCCTCTTCTCCTCGTCCTCCTGCCATTTCTTCAAATGGATTCAATTTCTTCATTTTAGGGCCACATGACCTGAAATTTGGTATGAAGATAGAGTGGGCCAATACCCCTAGGCCAATACCCGTAGGCCATAATTTCTACTGTGAGGATAAAGAGAAGAGCATATATGGGACAGCCTTGTCGTATACCTTTCTCTAGGGGGAAGGAATCAGACAACAATCCTTTATTACAGATGGTGCTACCTATGTCATTATACATGCATTGAATAAAAAAGGGGCCAAAATTAATTTTTTCCAAAACTTTCCACATAAATTCAAGGAATCAAAGGCTTTGGTAAAATCCAGGAAGATAACATTTCTTGGCTTGACAATTATTTTCATATCTTTTTACATTTCTGTAGTCAAACGCATTTCACATAACTTTCACATGAGGAAAGTTTTTTTTTATAAAATGTGATATGATTTAATGTAACATTATCGAGAGCACGTTTCATTGGGAGCACGTTTCACATAAAAATAACATAGACACTGGCGGCGAAAAACATACGGACAGTCACACAATTCGACATAATGGCTACACAGAAAAAGTCAAATTTAGACTACATGTTTTCTAAATGTGATTTTTGTAGACCGTTTACGGAAAATGTGTATAAATGTGATACAAAATGATAACATTTTTCTCACGTAAAGCTCAATTTTAGTGTTATGCTTCAGAAATGTGTCATGAATGCTATTTTAAGTGCTTCTCTGTCAACTCATGTGATAAAATGTAAAGGTGTTAAACCTAAAAACTTTTCATATTACAAGTCAGTATTTTCCCAAATTCTGTACTTCATAGAGATCAGACGGTCGTAAAATATGACTGTTGAACTATTTTCTGACCGGGTCTAGTCAACCGTTTGGGCCTTATATAAATGTGGAGACCGTAAAAAAAATTACACAGCCGTTCTTGGTGCTCCATATGGACTGCCTTCATAGCATGTTTCCTTTGCACTTTTCACGCAGTCAAATGTTCTGTTTGGCACGCTTACATAGCTTTATTGAAACGTTCCCGATTCTGTAACTAACCACCAGTGCCCCCTCATGGTCTCCAATTACGTGTTTCTGAAGTAATACACACATCATCTATGGATACAGATTCATTAAACTAAAACTTGTTGTTGCTTTTTTTTAAACAGACTGTCCAAGAGCAGGCTACGTTCGTTATAACGGAGCTTGCTACAGGAGCTTCACGGAGCCGGAGACGCACGATCAGGCTAGACAGGTGTGTGAAGCAGACGGGGGGACTTTAGCCATGCCGAAGGACAGTGGCACCAATACGTTTCTCGCTAGATTAGAAACTGTAGTAACTGGTCGCTGGATTGGGCTGACTGACGCCAACAATGACGACCAGTGGGTATATGAGGACGGTCAGACCCTGACATCATCCGGCTATTCTAACTGGGCTCCTGGTGAACCGCAACCAGACAGTGACCAAGGTGGATGTGTGGGATTTGTGTCGAATGGACCCTATTGGAATGAGAAACGATGCATCAAACCCAGAGGATTTATCTGCCAGCTTAAAGAAGGTATGCATCAGCTTCACGAGCATAACTTGTCATAGGATAAGTTGATAATACTGAAGCCCCGTTTAGTCCTACCAGCGACCATAAGGTAGATTCAAGATTCAACAAGTAAGCTTTGTTTTTGTTTTTTAATGTGAAAAAAAAACTTTATTGTTTGGGGGCATAAACGTAATCTGAACAAATACTGCAACATACCCAGAAGTAATGAGTTCCGACTCCACGGTCGTGGGGATTTGTCGGACTTCCCAATTTTATAGCTTCAGACTCGATAAACTCCACGAACAAACAAAAACGAGTATTAGTTTTACAGACCCAAATGTCGGTGGGTCTGTCCTGAAATGAAATTCCACAGAAGAACATGTATATAAGTTATAACCATGGTAATTTATGGCATCATTTTTGTGCCAAAATAACATACGTAACAACGTACGTCACAACGTAGACTGATGACGGCATCACTTTACGTCCATTTCAAACGGTGGACAACGTAAACTGATGACGACACCGCTTTACGTTCATCCCAAACCATGCACAGGGTAAACTGATGACGGGATCACTTTAAAGACCAGAAATGAGGACCCTGGGTTCTCTACTATAAAGAGGCTATGTCCTGTTATTATGTTAGTAGCTAAATTGACCCCGAACATCCTCCAAACATGAATGGATTATAAGCCGCGGGGAGTCTACAACCGACTTTCTCTGGAATCAATGACAGCAGACGACAGAGATTTATTTGCATGAAAACTGACGTTTGGAATTTTTAAAATGCTTAATTTTCTTTACTAATTTTTTGACAAAACATTGCCACACAACGAAAAAAAAAACCCAGGTAGAAGCAGCAAAGCTAAACACCATCCGTGCCACAAAGCCCAAGGCATTATAATGGCATTCAGTTTCCAATTTAAACAGACTATCTCAGACGAGCCTCTGTCAAGCTTAAAAGTTCGTTTCAAAACTCATGTCATTCTGTATTTATAAATTACAAGCATCTTGTCCAGAGCTGAACTAGATTTCTATTGATAGTTGTGTGTCGCGAAGACTATAGAAACACTTTTGATGGCTACTTGCAATGATAAAAAAAAAAAAAAGCTCTGAAGTGCTGACTAGCCAAAGTCAGGATACCTGGATTTGTAATGAAGTGTGTAATTATTGCTCTATATCCTTGTTGTTTAGTTAGTCATGATATCTACTTTTTATGTACTGTTGTCTCCACGTAATATTGTGTCGTGAAGAGTGGTCACTTGGTCAGGTCTTGTAGAATCTGCTTTCATTAACCCTATCTAGACTGGGCTTTTTTGGCATTCGAGGGGCCGGGGGGGGCTCATTCGCCCCCCCCCCTCAGAACTCATGAACGGTATATCGTATGACCACCAAATTTTCAGAGGATGGTGTGCTACTAAAAAAAATCATAACAACAATTTTCATGTCGTTATGACGTAAAATGACGTCATTATGACGTCATTAATGTGATTTTATTGGCCAAAACAGCCTACATAGGTTATTGTCTTAAAACGCAATGGTGCACAACATAACTCTAACAAGTGTTTATTTTAGAATATTAGGGTGTACTGAGACTTGTGTTGCCCATAGCAACACCGGTGACGTCATAAAATGACGTCATGCATATTTAAGCTATCCGCCATCTTGGATCATGAATCTTGAATTTTGAATTTTTTTCAAGATAAAGTCTAAAAATACATTGGAAATAGACTAAAGACGTTCATATCAACCTTCTTTGTAAAAAGAAATCGAAGTAGTGATGAAATTTTAAGGAAAATTACCCGTATATACCTAATGTAATGATATGGTCCGCCATCTTGGATTTTGACCAATGACGTCATCATATTAGCATAATTTATGTACTTGTATTGATAAAAATTACATACAATTACATTAAATGTTATGAATATTAGAAAGCATGTGTAACTTGACATAAACCCCTGAAAAATCTATTGTTGAAACGAAAATTACTGAATTTCGCAAAAAATGCCTTTTTTAAACCCGTTGCCATGGCAACACAAAAAAAACATGATCTTATCTCACTGATATGAAATTGTTACCAACTATATTTTAGAAAAAGTCACCAAGTTCGGTGGTTCTAGCACAAGCCGTTCAGACGCTATCCGACGTCAAAGTTGGCGCCGGCACTTTTAGCCCCCCCCCCCCGGTCTAGATAGGGTTAAGATTACTAACCGATCATAAGGGGGTATGCACATTACACACTGCACACTCACTCACTCAAACACACACACACACACACACACACACACACAAACGCACACAAACACACACACACACACACACAAACACACAAACACAGAAACACACACAGGAACACACACAGAAACGGCCATTGAACCTTTTTTAATATAGACAGCCAAAGAGACCAGTGTTTCAGGGATATCTTTGAACTCCTGCCATGCTCTGTAAGATATAAAACATACAGACTAATTAAGTTATAAATTGTTGTGTTTTTTATCCTGTCTACAGGTTGCATAACTGGCTACGTTAACTTAAACGGACATTGCTACAAGAGCTTTTCGGATTCCGAACCAAAAACACGCGATGGGGCACGACAGGTTTGTGCGGCTGACGGTGGGGTTTTAGCCATACCAAAGGACAGTGCAACCAACGATATTCTCGCCAACCTACAGCCGGTGACGAATGGACGCTGGCTTGGGTTGACTGACGCCGACGGAGACGGCCAGTGGGTATTTGAAGATGGCCAAATCCTGACGTCATCCGACTACTCCAACTGGCAACCAGACAAAAATGCGACCGGCTGGGGCTGTGCTGCATTTAAGATGACTGAGTCCGTATGGGATCCAAGAGGCTGCGACCATCTAGGAGGATTCATCTGTCAGATAAATAAAGGTATGTATTTTGACCACCCTCTTTCTGATTGGATCATTGTATTGTACTAAAAACCTGAAGATCCAATACGTACATACAAAATAGTCTCATTTAATAGCCTGACGTATGACATGTTTGTATTAGGCAGAATTTCACGAATCTTCTGTCACGCGTGAAAAATAAAGCCAAAAGCGCACGTATTTTACGTCAAAATCAGAACAAGTCCTTATCTGTGATTTAGTACGTCGCTGAGCAGCTAAGCCGAGTTACGGGAGTCGGAAGGTTTATCCTTGCGAGAAAATGCACCGCGCATGAGGTGCAGTTCCCGCACAGAAAAGCTCCACTCGGAGCGCGGAATACCGTACGGGAGTTTTACCACTCCAGACCGACATCGCGCGCGTTTGTTCATTACTCAGTTACATCATGGGAAGAACGGGAATGTCACCACTTTGGGCCAACATCGCGCTAACGGGAATGTCACCACGATGTCCTTATATTTGATTGGAGCTAATTTAACACCGTACTTTCGAGGATCTAGGGATACATTGGATACTTGAAAACAATACCTTTAAAAATTATACACAATGTGCCAGTATTGATCATTAGTCATTCCTGTCATACAGTATCGATACGTATCAAAATGCATGTATATCAAACCTTATGATAAATACATGTATCCTTTGTCGAAATTACCACAAATACATACAGTTGTCTCTAGATATCATACAAATTTGTCTTAAACGATAACAAGAAGTTGGTAAAACATTATAACGGACAGCAATACAATGGCTTTACTAGCTTCAATTACTCATACAGCCTGCCAAGTTGGGGCAAGGGATCAAAAGTCATAACAAAAATTAATAGAATACTACTAGTATAGAAAGAAAAAAAAAACTTAGTCTAATACACACATGTTGTCGTGTTTTTTTTTTACCCATGGTATGAATATGACTTGAAGTAAGAAAAGATCAGATGTAAGCTGTGGCTAAACTCCACATTCCTGGTGCAGAACAAACCAGTACCTCCTTTACTTCATCTAGAAAATAAAGAGAATTATGATGTGAGATAAATGAAACATTCGCTTTTGTTTCTGGAAACAATCAGTAACTGAAATACTATAAATATGCTGATTGCGTATGCATCTCATTAAGTTGCATGGATAATCCTCTGTATAACATTTATTCTCATTGGTTTGGCTTTTGCTAAGGCTTTTGCTATTGATACCCCTAAACCTCAAGTGGTCAAAAATGTTTTCCTGAAATCCAAACAGTCATGAATATCATTTATCAGGAATTTCGTAGGGGAGGGGGGGGGGGGCAACCTGGCCAATGTATCACACTATGTGTATCATTCTCGTATGCTAATGTTTCAGGTTTATAGGCAAGCATCTGTTTTAAATTACAACATATGTTAGAGGGATATATGTATTACTATTATACTTTAATTGGGAAAAGATGAGTTGTTTCTTTCAGAATTGCTTTCAAGGCTTATACTTCATGTCCAAAACAGTTTTGAGTGTCAACAATATAGATGACAAACCTCTCATAAACCATTGTGTGTCCCTACCCATCTATTCATTACCATGGTATGCCTACGTCATGCATGGCGCGTTATTTTACAAAAAAAGGTCACAGAAATTAATATTCAGACATTACTATCAAGATCACTCTTAATTCGTCACCTGTGCTCCTTTTTCTGAATTATCTAGATATTGAAGAACTGAGATTATCAAGGATACGGATTAATGTCATGCGTAATTTGACCTTTGCACAGAAAAGCCGCCCAACGGCTCGGGGGCGTCCAACTGTGCGTTAATGTATCTATGGCTTAAACGACATCAACTCCAGATCTACTACCTTTGTACAGAAAATGAGCGGATTAGTTTTATTGTAGTTCATCGTACCTACATTCCACAGACTAATTGCGCGGCCAGTCCACCCCAAGGCGGCCAAACCCCCTCTGCAAATATTTTCCCTATTCTTAAAATCTTTTCTTTAAACAATATGAGAAAAAGATTTCTTTTCTCCTTTATCTGGAATGGTGGTCCTGAAAGAGTGGGGAGAAAAGTTTTGTATAACTCATTGGAGAATGGAGGTCTTAACCTTGTCAATCTCCATGCTTTTGCTTTGGCCCTTAAACTGGAAGGCCTGTCGCCCTGGGCATCGCAATAGGGTTGAAAATACCCCCACTGTGATATGGCAGCGTGAATAGTGAATTGACCCCCATAACTACATAAACTCATAAACATCCCAGACTGTCTAGAAGGAAGGGACTGATTAGCAGAATACTGGTCGATCAATTTTGAAAAGATGCAATTTTTTTTTCTACTGGTTTTTACAGTAACATAGCCAAACCACGCAGAATGAGCCAGATAATTGTAACAAAGTCCGATAATCAAGAAAATACTATCAACAACTTTCAGTTTCTGGAAAACCAACCTTGTGTTCAAATTTCAACTTTCTAAACAGCCCTATCAAAAGTGTCTAAGTTATCTGTATTTGAAACTTGAAAATATCTTTCTCATATATATATATATATATATATATATATATATATAGCTGAATTAGTTTTGATAGTAAGTGTGTCCAGAAATAAGTATTGTAATTGTGGCGTCCATTTGGCAGAATAAGAAAACAGTATAAGTCATGTAGACTGGAGCTCTGTTAGAACTGTACAAGTAACTGCAAGTCAATGTCTGACCCTACCGGGTAGAGCTGCAAGCCAGTGTTGACTTTACACTCTGGGTTAGATGAGACTATTTTCTTACAAATGAATCATATTCAATTCCTTATCTGTTGTCTGTTCATTTGAAAGTGTATTGAAGAGTAACTTGCTTTTTTGCCTTGGGTACTGTTGACTTATTAGCCAGGCCTCTGCCCATGTTACCACTACGGTAGTCAGAGGTAGACTGAGGTCTGGTAGTTTACGTTAGCCGAATTTATTGGGTGATTTTATAGTACGATCTTCCTCTTTAAGGCATCTTGGGTACCAAAACTACATTTTAACCCAGATTGGTTTGCGGCTTATTTATTGTATATTCATCCTTCCATTGATAGTACTCTGTTCCCTTTTTTTTCAACTAAAATCTGCAAAAGACCTCTTACTAAGTCCTTATTTTAAATGCTTGGTATAGATATCAATACAAAACCCCCTTAACTCTTGATGACATTAGATAACAGGTTATATGGATAAACTCAAATATACAAGTGGGGGGAAAGCCCATTAATTTTAAATATTTTGTTAATAGACGTATCGTATTTGTAAATGATAGTTTGAATGTTCGTGGTTCCATCATGTCTTATGATGAACTCCGCTATACATATGGCCAAGTGTGTAATAATTTCGCTTATTTACAGTTAACTACAGCAATACCCAAATGTAGGAAAACTAAACTTATGGGAAATAACCCAAACCTTGTTTGTAGACCCCATCAACAAAACAGCAACTGGTTAAGAAGTAAGATCAATAAAGATGTATATAGATATTTTCTTATCTCTGAAAAGTTTATAGATATACCGCATGATGTGCAAATGTCATGGCTGTACCTCTTTGATACTCCCATTCCCTGGAAAACTGTCTATAACTTTCAGTACCATTGACCCAGTAACAAGTTTTTTTCAATATAAACTTCTCCATAAATTTCTGCCTACAAACAGATTATTATACATTTGGAAGTGCATTGATAGCCCGTTATGCTCATTTTGCCATGTGGAAGAAAAAACTTATTTACATGTTTTCTGGGATTGCCCTCTAGTGATTGAATTTTGGGACAAAATCAAGACATGGTTTTCTGAAAAAACAGGGCATAATTTAAATGTAAATTCTTGTAATATTATATTTGGTAATGTTACCGGGGGGCCCCAATTATCAGTAATGTCATTATTTTATTGGCCAAAATTTATATCTACAAACATCGAGAGTTTAAAAGACTTAGTTTGGAATCTTTCATTAAATATATGAAAAAGCAGAACGAATCATTTCAACAAGGAAAGGGAAGATTGAAAAACATAGAGGGAAATGGGCATTTCTTTATACATAATAAATCAATTATCATTTTACTTATGATTGTTAATAATTGTTATGAATATGATTTGAATTTGAATTATTGTTATGATTACTGTTATGATCAAGGATCTAGTATGGTTTGAATTTTTGTTATGATTATCATTATGATTTTGAATTATTCTGTAAATGGATGGTTCAGTGTATGTTTTGTTTGTATATATGAAAAAAAATTATGAAAAAAATATATTTTCCCTATTATAGCCAACGTAGTTAGTCTGGTAGAGACTAGCAGGCCTGTTCTACTTCAACATTATGCATTGTCGATCATTCCTGTAGTGTTATAATCACTTAAAGTCTAGGTAGCACATTAATTTGTACCTAGTTCTCTTTTGGCATTGCGCCAGAAAATTCTCTGAATTTTATTTTAGCGATTATTCCATTGGAACCTATTTTAATGTTGCCATCATTACCATCATTCCTATACATGCCGGTCTTTATGGGACGGGTGGTAATTTAGTTACTAGACTATAAATGCTTCCTTTTAATTTTAATAGTTATGAAATTTCACATATTTGCTTAATATTTCATCAATAAAAATGTAGTCTTTTAGAAAGTCATGTATTTATTGAAGCATAATCTAGTGGGAAATAACACCCCCTTCTGGAATGTCTTACTCTTTTAACTGCATATTTAATTGGAGTCTAACTATGCGTTGGGTGACTTTCAAGGAAGACCTGTACAACCAAACACATTTTCTCTTCTCAGGCTTTTTTGGCGCTTGATTCAACAACAGTCTTGTTCTTGTTTTTTTCGCATGACATTGTGCACGTCTAGTTCATGATCCTCGGTTTACGTCTTTCGCCAGACAAGTCTTGCAATTTTAACTGGTTACACGATATGGTAAAATCGTTGTTTGAAACAATAGTGCGCGTGCTGGCGGCTGACTATATGGCATTAAACGACTTACCAAACCTAAACCACCCATACAATTACTTCAATCAACGTAGTGGATCTGAAGTACGCCGTACTTCGTGAACTAGGGCGTAGTTTAGCGAGGTACGTCGTAGTTGAGTTTCGACCGGAATAGAAAACCATAGTCGTATATGACCTGAAAACGTGACGATTTTGACGTTTGACACGAAAAGTGCAGGACCAGATGCACGTAACGCATCCGTACGCTTTGCAATACGTGACGTAGGCCTAGTATAAGTGACGCTTGACCAAAAAAACGTGACGTTTAGACCAAAAAACTTGAGTGTTTTTACGTATGTAATTTTGACACGCGTACGGAAATAATGCCATACGTATGCGAGGTCAACGTAACGTGTGGCAAAACACACGGATAAGTTACGTCCACGTGGCTCTGAAATGTGTGTCAAAATTACGTACTTCACGTTTTCTGGCGTCGATACGTGACGTAAGCCAAGTGATACGTCATTTATGTCAAAATGCAATCATTCCGTCAAAAATAATCGTATTCACTGCTTCGATCTTGCATCAAAATGGGAATTGTCTACAGGTGTATCAACAATGCAACAATGCAACCAAGAAGTTCCTCATCGATATGAAAAATACCGTTGACAGCAGCGCTTATTTCTGCCAAGTCGATCCATCAGGTCAGTTTAAAAATATCGACGTTTGCGTTTTCCATTTTGGAACTTTTGGAGTTGTTACGTACATTGTCGTACATTTAGTGTCTAGTCTTTTTGTTTCCACAGAGTTGTGCCAGCATAAATTAAGGTCTTGGGAAGAGAAAGGTCAAGGCAGTTTTTGTCCTCCTGACGGTTGTCCTTTTTTCTTAGGTTTTTGTATCTTTTGCCCTAGACATGCTAGTTTTGAATTGTTACCTCCATTAAAAATGGGCGGTATTGTTTTGGTCCTGTCTGTGCGTGCGCGCGCGTGTGTGTTTGTGTGTTTTGTCATATTTGTTGTCAGCATAACTCTGGGTCTTGTGAGGACAGTGGTCAAACTGGTAGTAGGCCTGTCACACTAAAAAAGGGGGAGTCAAAGATTGTTAAAAATGACCCCGTGTTACAGAGTAGATTCTTCCGGTCAGAATGCTTCTTTTTGCATAAAAAAATTGGACAAAGTTGAGATTTTCTAGAATTTCTTACAGTTCACGATTTTGACGATTTCATTGGAAGATGCTTAAGTATTGGTCCTATGGGAATAAGCTAATAAGTCATGGCAGTAATAGATTATAGACCAACAGTATATGACATGCATTTTATTGTAACTCTAAAACGTTTTAATGCTACAACCTTCAAATTTTCAGCATCATAGGATCAATCAGTTTGCCTCTCCTAAGGGCCCTGTCGTCTATTCCTCCGATTTTGAATGCTATATTTGCAGAATCGTATATGTATTTGCGTTTAAGGTACTTTTTTAAAAACATTTTTTGAAACGGAAATTATGCTATCAGCTATCTTTCTCCAAAAATTGAGGACCATAGCCTGTCCAGAAGAAATGATACAAAAACTGGTTAATTTGCACCAAGGTCAGCCAGAAGAAGGCTGGACTTCCTAAGATTTACTAGCTTACTGACAACAGTACTAAATGTGTTTTCATGCACACTTTTGCTGGAACCCATCACTGTTGGGATATTGGGATAAACAGGTCAATTACAAGGTGGGGAGAGCTTCTAGAAAAAATCACTTCCTAAAACGCCTCAAAGGGTTCAACGTCTCCCACTGTGACCTCACAACCATTTACACAGGGTATATTAGACCTATCCTGGAGTATGCAGCCCCTGCCTGGACCCCCGCCCTCACTTAACCCTAAACAGTACACCTGGGGTCCGTGCGGACCCCAGCACTATATATTCTGTAATATTTTTTTTGTTTCTAAAGATTTTTTTTCTGAAATTTCAGGTAATTGTCACCCCAAAGTTGTGCCTCAACACAGTGCAGAAAATTCCGTTTCCCCCATTTTTTAAAAATTTTGTATCTGATTTTCTTTTGGGGTCGGCGAGGACCCCAGCCGGCTTTCGATCGTAATGGATACACTGGCGTTCTTATTATTTACTTTATTTTCTTATACGTTACTTTATTTTTAGGCTTTTATGATAAGTTACACATGCTTTCTAACATTAATAACATCTTATGTAATTAATGTGATTTTTATTAATAATTTATGCTAATTTGATGACGTCATTGGTCAAAACCAAAATCCAAGATGGCGGGTAATTAAATATGTATGACGTCATTGTATGACGTCACTGGTGTTGCTAAGGGCAACATAAGCTTTAGCAGACCTTATTATTTTATTATAAACACTTTTTGTTAAAGTTGCGTTGTATACCATTACGTTTTAAGAGAATAACCTATTTCTAACGGTTTTAGCCATTAAAATCATATGAATGACGTCATAATGACGTCATACTACGTCATAACGACATCAAAATTGTTGTATTGATTTATTTTTACTAGTACACCATCTTCTGAAAATTTGGTGGCCATACGATATACCGTTCCCGAGTTCTGAGGGGGGCAAAAAGCCCCCCTCCCCAGTCCCACGAACCCCCAAAGCTTTAAAAACTTTAAAAAACGGGTATTTCTTGATTCCTTATTTTCTTCACCAACAAAAAGGAAAAGGTCAAAATGTATGATTTTTGTACGTAATGTGGACTCAGAGGTTCGCACATCGATTCGGCAAAACAATTGAGCTGGTAGCATACTGATAATTTCTAAAAAAATTAGCAAAAACTGTTTTGGGGTCAGTGCGGACCCCAGGTGGACAGGACGGGAAGGTGTACTGTTGAGGATTAAGCCCAAAAACGTAGTCTTGAGCGTGTTCAAAGGCGGGCTTGCCGCATCATCATGGGAACCACCTACACAGGATATGACCACGCACTGCAACACCTAAGACTGTCATCACTAGCCAAGAGAAGAGAACTGTTGTGTTTTAAGTTTGCTAGGACCCTTATGAGGTCAGAGTACAGAGATTGGCTACCTCCACAGAGATAATAAAACATCCGGCCGTAGTACTAGAAACAGCGAGATGCTAGATAGGCCGAGAGCAAGAACCAAGAGATATAAGAACTCGACTATACCTTTCATGGTTCAACTACTTAAAAACTATGGACTAAAACCCTGACTGCTGTCTTGTTAGTGCAGTGTTTTGCATTAATTGTAGTCCTGGAAAATTATATTTGTATATTTAAACTTTATTTTTATCGGTTTGTTAATCTTCTGCCTATATAACTTTTTTTAGAATGTATACCTGTGTTTTAATGTACCGACGTTTCTGTAAATTGGTTTACAATTCTTTCTTTTTTTCAAACTGCGAATAATCAACAAAACAACATGTTGAATTAACAAGGATTCATTTCCGCATAAAATTGATATGGAATATTCCATTTTTAATGTGGAAGGAGATAAAGTTGATATGCTGTAGTTGCTCCCGACCAAATTTTGATCTTTCTAGTTAACAGTTTGAATCTTTGATAATTATATTTTAAGTTCCCGTTCACATCTACCTAGGGACTGGTATTCTGCAAATCTACCATAAATTATTCAGGATTTTCGAAAGTTCAAATTAAAAATATAGTTTTTACCCGTACAGGAGGCCACTGCTCCCGGAGGCACGTGCTCTGCCAGTCCGGATATGGATGTATCCTGTCATGGCGGCGTTGTGACGGACATCCAGACTGCTCTGATGGTAGTGACGAGAAAAATTGTGGTAAATGCAGTATATCTAATATAATTCAATGCAATTTTCTTTAAGTTGCTCATAACTAATTACTTAGAATTTCAGTGTTCCATATACTAGACATGCCGTTTTACTTAAAGAACAACAATACCAGAATAATGTGAACATTTCTTCCAACGCTGTATAATCTATTCAAACTCATGCCAGGTTATTGCTTTTATAACAAATCTGTTTGCATGTACGTTATTTTCACCATTCCGCTACGTATTGTTTAGATATTAACAGTAGAGATGTATAAGTTTTATTTTAGGATATGGCAACACACTTGAGGAAGTCAGTTTCCTTTATCTATCTAGTAAGACGTATTTCTGGAAACCACAAAGCTGTTAATAAAATAGGTCAATATGTACCAATAGGAACGGTTCTAAGTGTGTCAGAAGGACAGCTTTATCATCACTACTATTTAGCCACGGTCAGTCTTACCCGATTAGACATTATCAAACAGTCACTGAGCATACAGGCCCTATTATTCTATTAGCTGGAATACTCAGTATGTTTTTTTTAAATTCTAATCAAAATCGGAAACAGAGCTCACTTAGTTGGCAAAATACTATCTTAGTTGGCATGTCTTCGATATAAAATGTACATCTAAATTCAACCAGTATTTATCACTTTACAGCTTTAACCCTATCTAGACTGGGCTTGTTTTGGATTCGTTGAACGGGGTGGGCTTATTTCGCCTCAGAACTCGAGAACGGTATATAGTATCAAATTTGCAGAGGATGGTGAAAAAGTAAAAATAAATCTTAAAAACAATTTCGATGTCATTAAGTCGTAATATGACGTCATTGTGACGTTATTACTACGATTTTTTTGGCTAAAACCGTCGAATAGGTTATTCTCTTAAAAACAGCACACAACTTTAACATAAAGGGTTTAGGTTAGAATATTAATGTCTAATAAGCCTTTTTTTGCCCATTACGACACCAGCGACATCATACAATGACGTCGTGCATATTTATCTATCCGTCATCTTGGATCGTCAATCTTGAACTTTCAAAAATGCTTTTTTTCAAGATAAAGCCTAAAATTGCAATGAAAATAGACTCGAGGGTTTTATAGGAGTCTTTGTCGTAAACAGAAATGAAAGTCTGGCTAATGATGGCTGTTTTTTTCTTTAAATTCCGCTGTGAATCACCTCTTCTACGCAAATTACTTGACAATGTGTTTAATTTGCCCCTAAGCGAAAGCTGTACAGAAGCTGAATAATCTTTTCTAGGCCTGTGTTCCCGTTAGCGATATGATTTTTTGTGCCAAGGAAAAAAAATGTATGTTTTTTCCTTGGCACAAATTCGCCTATTTGCCTTTTCGAAAATAAATAACTTATCCCACTGATATGAAATTGTTGCCAGTTATATTCTAGGAACAGTCACCAAGTTTGGTGGTTCTAGCGCAAGCCGTTCAAACGCTATCCGGCATCAAAGTTGTCGCGGGCACTTTAAGCCCCCACCCCTTCTAGATAAAGTTGAATTCTAACGTTCCCATTACCTTTAAAATATTTTAAAACTGTGATATCTACTTGTTCTAAATTTCAGTGTGCCTGCCTATTCCCGATGGTTATCGCCTCAACAATAGACTGACAATGTTACCAAACCAACTTGGGCAGGAGACGTTTGGGGCGATGTTGAATTCTTCTGTCCTGGATCTGCTCAACACTTCTAACGCCAAACGAGAAAACCACCATCCGGAATTAATAGAGTTCGTAACTACCGTCATTTTCCCACAATGCAATGTCTCTCAGGAGAGCACAAGTCACTGCCCTTTGTCCTCAGATGCAGACAACGCCACATTATGCATGTGAGTTGTCACTTTGACACGGTTGTTTTTGAAATGTACGGCACGGTCACATTCACGATATTTAAGCAGGTTATTATAGCACCAACCACTGACAAGGAACTACGAAAGCCATTTTCATAACATCTGAATCTGCCTACAGTAGTGTGCTATATCGTAGGATGATCGTATGGCGAATGTCACCGTGTCCTGCAAATTAAATATATTTGATGGTGTAATTTTATTACATGTAAGTTAAGTCCTCAATCTCACCACGCCTAAATTCCCAGTCCCATCGGCTGGTAGTAAATTTAGTTATTTTTCTCAGGGGTTCACAACTGGTACCATGCCGCTCGTGGTGTGAGGAAGTGCTCAACATGGCTGACCAAATAAAGGACCTGTTTCCTGCATGTGACCTATTTCCAACCTCGCAGCACGGCTGTTGGAACCCGGAACCAGCTAGGAAGGAAGAAGAAGGTAAACTGGCACATATCATACCGTTCAAGATGGCCATTTCATATGCTGCAATATATTGAATAATGACTGGATATCAGAGACCATAGAATTAAATAGAGGTATAAGACAGGGTTACCCATTATCATGTCTGCTGTTTATATTAGTAACAGAAATTGTGGCCACTAAAAAAAAGGGTGTCTAAAGACATAAAGGGATCTTAGTTCCATATAATGAAGGTAGTGAAAAGATAAAAATGATAGAACAACGTTAATTTTAGCCTATGAACATCCAGTACTAAATGCAGTAAAAGCTTTAACTGAATTCAGTAAGGTAGCAGAAGCTTAACTTAATAAAACTAAACTCAATTTATGTGGATAGGGGTTTGGGAGAAAAATTAAATAAAATTATTAGATTTAGATTGGACTAGAGAACCATTTAAGCACTTGGGGTGTACTTTGGCCACATTCCAAATGTATATGAGCTTTAAAACTGGGAAATGAATATAGAGAAGTTAAAAAACACCCTTAATGTGTGGAAAAATAGAAAACTAACCCTCTATGGTAAAGTAATAGTCATTAAACAACTTGCATTGTCCCAAGTAATATATAACTTCATTAAAATTGATACCCCAGAATGGGCAATAAAGGAGATAGGAAGGACATTATATAACTATCTTTGAAATGTTAAACAGGATAAAATCCCTAGAAATTGTATAATTGGTGATTACACTGGTGGGGTAAAATGGTTAATGTTAGAAGTCAGATACAGGGCTTACAGGCCTCATGAGTCAGGAGATCTTGTATTGGACCTATGTCCCCTATGATACATAATTTTTACCTTAAAGATTATGTGGAAAATAAATTGATCTTTAAAATGAATTTCAAAAATTAAGCCCATTGTCCAGTAATATCCATAATACTTAACTTCTATAAATCTGTCCTTGCTTAAGTGGAAGGGGGGTTACAAAAGCAACCACAAACAGTAGAGGAAATCATTAATGAAGTAATTTGGGGAAATCATAATATCATGTTCAGTAAAAGAACTTTGTTATATAAAAACTGTGTAAAGCAGGCCTAATGCAGATAAAGCATATTTTTCATGGAAGTAAATTTATATTAGCAAGGACTCTAATAGAAATATTAGATGGCACTAAAACTTTTTAGCTGAAAAAAATAACTTTCTAAATGCAATACCAAAAGATTGGAAAACAAAGTTGGTTCAGTATTCTAATCAGCTAACAGAGTTTGAATCTCGATCAACACAAATTGGTCTGCTTCATGACAAACTTGTACCCATGGAGAAGGCTACATCTAAAACCATTTATTGTCACCTAAAAGGCTAAACAAACAAGTATGCACAGAAAGAAATAGCCTTGATAACTGGGGGGAATTGCTAAATGTCATTATCCTAAATAAAGACCTGATATGGAAAAACTTAACTGTAGACATTAAAGAAAATAAGCTTAAAGAATTTCCCTTTAAACCTCTGCAGAAAATTTTGCCGTGTAAAGCTAAACTGAATAAATGGAAGATAAAAGATCAGGCAGGTGAAGTACACAGCCCTACCTGTGGAATATGTAATGTAGAGGAAACATATGTACACATGTTTATGGAATATAAAAGACTGGAAAATCTTCGGCAGAAGATAGACAGTATACTATTTCAGAAGGAGATTATGCTAAAGGTTGTTACGTCAACGTTTTTTTGTAGGTTTTAAATATGGGGTAAAAGGTACCCACTTTGTGAACAAAATAGTGACCTTAGCAAAATTCGCTATTTTTTAATCATGGTTAAAATATAAAGATAATGAGTCTGAATTGATCTTCAACATTTTCCTCTTGGACCTATGGAATGACACACATGTATGGAATTTAATCCACACAACATAAAACTGTGATTGTGTTTGTAGTCTTCTCTGATTGTTTGTCAACTTGCACTTGTACTTGTAGACCTAACGTTGTACTTATATAAAAGCCTAGTTATGTTTGTGCATGTGTAACTTTGCTAGGATGATGTCTGTTTACCTGTCCTCCTGTGGATGTTTTTGCTTTTGGTAAGACTAATGTTGTTTTGTGATGTGATGTGATGTGATGTGATGTGATGTGATGTGATGTGATGTGATACTTGTGTTTTGTTTTCTGTCTTTTTAGCCTTTTTGTGATGTATGAGCATTTGTGACTGTTTTGTTGTTACAGTACTTGTAGACCTAGTGTTGTACTTGTAAACCTACCGGTAGTAATGTTTGTGTAATTGTGCTAGGATGATGTTTGTTAACCTGACCTTCTATGATTCTTAGAATGGTTTATTTTGCTTAATTCATGGTAAGACTAATGCTATATTTTGTTATTTGTGTTCTTGTATTTTTGTTGTGATTGAATTTTTGGACTTCTTTATGTATTAACAATTTTGGCTGTTCTGTCGTTACAGTACTTGTAGACCCTGTTTTGCACTTGTAAACGTAGCTGTTTGTGTATGTACATTTTTGCTAAGATGCTGTTCGCTTACCTGACTTTCTGTGATTCTTAGAACCTTTTTTTGTGGTAAAGGTAAGGTTTTTGCGCTACTTGTGTGTTTGTATACTGAGGCTGATGTTTGTTATTTTGAGACTGTTCTAATATGTTTTTTTTTTCATTTGTAATGACCTGTTGTTTCAGTACCTTATGTTGTTTTTGTGTGACTCATGTTTGTGTAAATAAGGTAAGATGTCTGTTATTCTAGGAGTGTCCTGAAGTTGTTGTTGCATTAGGGTTGACTTGTACCCCTGTTTCTGTTGAGACTGATGAATGCTTGTGTAAAACCTTGGATGTCTCTACACTTAAACGTTTTCTTATATGATTGTTTAAAAATGTGTATACATGTATTCCTAATTTTTTCACTGTGCTGTTATGTTCACTGTTTTCACTGTCACTTCTGTGCTGTAAACTTCTCATTGCTGCTATTAAATCATTTCTGTTTTGCCCCTTCACTGCACTTGCCACTACCGTGCAGATAAAGTTCCGTGACCATGTCCATTTTCTTCAGACCGTGAAATTTTGCTACCGTGAACACAAAGTGTATTACAGTATATATTTATGTATGTATTTATGCATTCGTGTAATGGACGATTTTGTAAAATTTTGCTACAACTTTGATTCTGATATATTTCATGCCAGCAAGCTATATTTGTAAATCACAGGGAAGGAAAACCCAGCACAGAAACCCAGGGAAGACACCCCTGCACAGAAGTTCTAGGGATTAAACACTAGCACAGAAAATCCAGGGGGGATGAAACACCCCTGTAATAAAAGTCCTAGGGAGCACACCTTAGCCAAAAAGGCCACTGGGAATGGCCACTGTTACTTTGTTACATTGTGTAAATAAATATGTTGTAATGTAATGTACTCGGGTACTCACCGCCACCCAGCTGGTAGACAGGGAGTGGCGCCCCTGCCCACTGAGGAGCTTGTAGTCTGTAGCCAACAGACTACAACAACATATATATACACATATACACAATACAAAATAAGAGCGACACCCCAAATCCAAACCAAAAACCCCTCACCGTGCCGGAGCCCTCAACTTATTGAGGTTGTGCACGTACGGGAAAGAAGAAGAAGAAGAAGACAATGTTTTTATTTACTTGTACAAGTGTTATTAGGCTACAAATGTACGATAAACGTTAAAAAAGGCCATTTCAGTCGATTTCTTCCGTTGCCTACCTAACACACTCTCTTTTAGCAATCATAAAAGATCTTTAAACGTAAAAAAACTGATTGCTTGTCATTTGTCTGCCGTTTGTGAATGATTAAATTTGATACCTGCCATATTTGAAAGTTGAGTAAAGGTGAACATCACTAAACATATTTATTCAGATCAGGACCCAATTTGCATAATTCATGAAAAAATGCTAGAATATTTGTTAAGATAAGATTGTCATTAGGTGGAGAATATGAGCTGTTATAATTAATGCAGATGAATCTCTAATAATTTGCATAAACACCGTGAAAAATATATGGTTAGTCAGTTTGAACCGTTAATATGATTTGGCGAAGGCATGAGGTCGTGGAACTGAAACCTGAAAATTAGTTATCTATAACACTGCGTAACCTGAAGTTACAAGAGAGAGTTCTACTGCACATTGTGTCTAAGTATCTCAAGCCCGTGACGTCAGCATTAGCCATCTTTGCAAGATCGGTCGTTATCAATCCCTACCGACGCAAGTTCGACCGTATCAATTACATGCGAGACTAAAGTGGTTCAGCTCCTCCAACCTTCTGACGTGACAGCTTCTTCTTGTTCACGCGGTCCCTCGATGGATCAAAAGCTTTTGCACCACCAAAGATGCCCCTTTGTGATTTCACTGGTCCTGGGAGATGAGGGCTCTCACAGGTTTGGTATGGGCTGCCAGCTAAAGTTTCGGTCTCTCCGTGATGCCTCCAGCATGTCCTCTCCCATAGTGTCCAAGTTCTCGCGGCGGGCGTTATAGCCTAGTCGATCCGCTCCACGAGTATTGTAGGCATGATCTCGTCTAGGCATGATGTCGTAGCTGCTGTCTTGTCTATAACCAACCTGGTTGTACGACCTGCAGCGGAGGTTTTTCTCCCTTTGTCTGTGGTGCTGTCTTTCTTCATCACGAATGGCTCCAGTTTGGTCAGATGAGGAACGTCTCGCCTGATGAGAGCAGGGAGCGGTAGGTTTGATGTCACTTTCGCGTTGACCTTGTTCCCCACTCGGATCTTTACCGGAGCGGTAGGGCACTTTCTCTCATCTCCATGGACGCATGTGATGCCACCTTGATCGTCGCGCGAGATTTTTATAGCATCCACAAGGTCCTCTCGGACCAGTACACCAGTTACTCACTGTTTCTTCCCCTTCTATGGGCGTCGAAATCTGCCTTGTTGTCTCCTGTTGTTTTCCTGTTGTTTTTCAGTTGTTTGCCTGGATTTGTTCACTACCAGAGTGTCTGCATTTGGTGATAGAAGCCTACATCCTGAAACCACGCTAAAACTTGATTGATAATGCTTGTAGGAATTGATAAGATTAGCAGCTATTTCATTGTTAATTGCCTGCA
Source organism: Branchiostoma floridae x Branchiostoma japonicum (assembly GCA_013266295.2). Taxonomy (NCBI): domain Eukaryota; kingdom Metazoa; phylum Chordata; class Leptocardii; order Amphioxiformes; family Branchiostomatidae; genus Branchiostoma; species Branchiostoma floridae x Branchiostoma japonicum. The sequence goes on from CM023838.1 coordinate 11,567,599, forward strand.
TTAGTTTGCTACCATGGTAATGGCGAAAACTACCGCGGAAGTCGGAGTAAAACTGCATCCGGCGCAGATTGTATGGAGTGGTCAACTGATTACGACATTGATGAGTACTCCTGGGCTAACCTGGACAACAGTTATTGTCGGAACCCTGCTGGTATCGATCGGCCATTTTGTTTAACTCAAGACGGTAGCCAGGAGGAATGTGACGTCATGCCGTGCAGTAAGTTGTTCTATCAAGAAGAAATACAGAATGCTAAAAGATAATACTTTGGCATGGGTTTTAATGCAGCCGTGTACACAATACATAATACATGATAAATATTTTAATTGTCTTAAGTTATGCAACTTATATAAGAATTGTTACATGGGCTGTATTGGCTTAAGACTTGGCATAGACTAGGTCTGTTCCAAAATCAGACCATTCTATCCCCCATTACCATACACAGATGAGGATGTCTGCTGGGACAGAGGTCCTCCAAACTACGGCAAGAGAAGTCCAAAGAAGAGGTTCTATTACGTGGGTGAAAGAGTCACGTATACGTGCAACGAGGGTTACACCCTGACTTCAGGATACACCAGGGAAGTGATTTGCCCAGAAGACGGCAATTGGCAATTTGACAAGCCTAGTTGTTCAAGTGAGGTTTAGACACGCTTTGCTATCTAAAATAAATCTTTAAGCCAACATCATTTTTTAACATGCGCTAAGCAAATGGATTTTTGTAGGGACCAAAACCTCCTCTTAACTTCCTGTACCAAAACAAGTTGCAATTCTTTCCTTTGTCACTAGACTTCAAACAAGTATGTCTAAAGTTGACGCAGTTTACGACATACATGTTTATATATAAATTATCAGCTAGCTAATATGCTTCCTTTCGTGCGGTAGGGCCCATGGGGGAAAAAGAACATCTGTCGCAACATTTCCAATGTACATTTGAGGAGGAGGAATACATAATATGATATTTTTTACAATTATTTCCCTAATCTTTTAAGTTCTTGTTCCTGACATGTGTGTATAATAAGACCATGAATAACTGGTATTTAGCCGTCAGTCTATCAATGATGATTATCATCATAATAATTTACATCCATTTCATCATTGTTAGTTGATCATAAACGGAGGCTGCAAGAAGAAGTGCTAGAGATCTACGGTGCAGGTTTGGCTCCTGAGAACATTAATATCACCTTTAATGGATCTGTAGAGCAGATTATCGACTTGGTAAGTGCTGGTAGCTACTACACACTTGAGATTTTTGACTAGAAGGATAATTAATACAGGCAAAAATGTATATCGACTCATTTATTTATATTATTTCAGGAAGAAAAGACAGAACAGCTGGTCGCATCTCTTGTAATAGATTTCGTAAGTTGATACAGTTTTTAAACCATCGAAGGTTGTGTTAAGAAATTCAACATCATTTCGTCATTTCATCATTTCAATACTTTATTTCAAGATTTTGCATTGTTATTTTCATTTCGACAATGAAATAATAATTCCTTTAGAAATGGCAGGACAGTCGGCTGAAATGGGATCCAAAGTACTATGGTGGCGTCAAAACCCACAACGTTCTGGGTAGCAGAATTTGGACACCGTCATTCACTGTGAAAAGAAAGTATGTAGTCTTTCTTATGCTTAACTCAGCTAATCCACTTGAAGTTAATACATGTTGATTTATTTTGCACTACCTTAATATGTTCCTACCATACATTGTTGGAGTCTAGTTCTAGACAACTAAAAGGACAAGAAGACCTCGTAGATTTTTGACTAAGGAAATATTTTGCGCTGTCCTGAATTTGAACAAATCGTATAAATAAATAAAAAAAATGGGTTAGTTGCATTTTAACTTTGATAGAATCCTTGCAGGGTTTTATGGCCACCTTCCTTATATATTTTATCTAATCCCTGTAGGCTCCCTACCAAACATCGTAAACTTCAATTCGATTTCCTTTGTCTCATCTTGTTATGTGGCCTGCCAGTCACCCTCAACCATGACCTGTCGTATAATCAACTGTCAAAACCACCTTCCACTATCTAGCAATAGTTCCTACAAGACAGAATACGTACAAACTCTCTTGCATGCCACTCCAAACAATACTTCCGTACCCAGAAGTAATGACAGAAAAGCGCATTGGATCGGTGTAGGTAAAATATAGCAATGTGTCCACTTTACAGTGCCGATGTCACCTATCGAGGCCTACAAGAAGACGTACCGGTCCGAGTCAGCAGTGATGGCCTAGTAGTCTGGAGTGTGGAAACCCTGACCACCACCGTGTGTGATGCAGACCCCTTCTTCTTTCCTTCGGACACCATGGAATGCCACATTTGTTTTTCTGCACACAGTGCTATCAAGCAAACCATTCGTAAGGATTTGTTTGAATATTTTTAAAATTATGTTGTTTTCAATTTGTTGCAGCCTTAAATTAATATTGAGATATTGATATCAGTCGGCATAAGACCCCAGACCCTACTGTTCCACGTGTAGAACTGCTATCATACTTTTTTTAAAGGAAACCACATCTACTATTTGTGTTATATATATTTATTGTCTTAATGTAACGATGTGTAACAATGCGTGCAGTATTCCCCGGTATTATGTGTAGTTTTGTATATGTAATACAAATATACACACACACATATATATATCTATATATATCTATATATATCTATATATATATACATAATATATATATATATATATATATATAGAGAGAGAGAGAGAGAGAGAGAGAGAGAGAGAGAGAGAGAGAGATAAATATCGATATATATCGATATATATATATAGATATATTACAATTGGAGCACATTCTTACGTAAAAACAAGCATAATCATTGGTAGCATAATCATATATTGAACACAGAATGCCAAGGCCAAGAGGACAGCTCTGATGACTGCAACTGTCCTTGTGACAGCTTTTCCGCCGCAAGAATCGAAGGCGAATGGTACAGACAGGACATGATGTTTGCAAAAGACAACAAAGAAGCGTGCTTTGCTCTACACCTGTCACGGGCCCCCATGTTCCACATAGCCACTACTGTCGGGCCCTGCATCATCCTGGTTGTAATGATGACCATCACATTCGTCATGCCCTTAGACAGGGGCGACCGGATCTCGTTCGGAGTGACCATTCTACTATCCATGGTCGTGTCCCTCGTATTTGTAACTGACGTACTGCCTGTCAAAGGGGTATTGCCATTTTTCGGTGAGTGAAATTTCATTTGATCCAACTGTGTTACTCTAAAAATCTGTTTAAGCTGGTTGTAACAAGAGGCTTTTAAATAACAGAAATCTAATCTATAATCAATGATGTTACAGCTACGGTGATCATCATGTGCATGGGGCTGATGGGATTATTCCTGTTTTTCACACTGGTCATCATCGTCATTCATGACCGGGAGGGCAGCCTGTCTCCGTCGACAAAGATAATTTTCTTCCGCTACATTTCAAAGTACTAAAAATTCGTTTCAACATTTAAGTTTAATTAATGACATTTTGTCTACAATAATGTTTAAATATCAATATCTTAAATGTTACCTCATCTGCAAATTCTTAAACATTCATATTCAGGTTCAGCTTTCTTTAATAGAGTTTATCTGGTACCTTATTTATTTCTTTTCCTTTTAGTACATAATTTCTGGACATATAACATGTATTTTGTTATAGTTTGTCTGACCCTAAACTCTTAACCCACGTCAATAATCTGGATTGTAATGAATAAGCAAGGGCTCTAACTAACATTAACCAGGCACATAAAGATCTACAAATGATAATGAAGAGCAGACTAACGTAGTATTATAAACATGCATTGGCATCATTATATTTTTTTCTATTATTGTCTGTTCGTAAGGATGCTGCTGTTGGGTGATCTAACAGCGCAGAAGGCAGCGAGGGATGACGAACCTGGCCTGGCCAACCACCCAGCCATAGTGATGACCAACCGTGCCTATGAAGCCGATAACATGTCGGCGATCGACGAAGAAGTCACATATTTCGGTGATGGCAATGAGAGGAACCGGCAGGGGGTTGCTACCGGATCCTCTGGCCTTTCTGAGATAAACGCCAGCGTTAAAGAGTTGACAAGGGTGGTGGAGACCGAGATTGGAAAGCTGACCAAGGCCCTGAAGAACGAAGAGGAAGTGTCTGACTACACCCTACTGGCCAAAGTCCTGGATAGGCTGTGTGTTGTCCTGTACGTCATCAGCATCGCGGCAACCGTTCCCATGTCTATGTATTTGGGCAAGTAAAGGTTTCGCATTAATAGTGATTAAACTAAACAGTTGCTTACCTGAAGCAAGACCCAATTACAACCTCCATTTGGACAGTTTAGTCACGTTGGCAATCAATATATGAAATTTACTACTGTCTAAGAATTTGTTCCAACTTGTGGAACAAGCATGTGGAGTGAGCATTTACACATTCTTATTGGATATCTGATACTTCTATTTACTTTATTTGACTTAGTATCAGATTTTATGTAATTTTACAGTTATATACATCGGCTACAGCTGGCTTTATGGATGAGATCCTTAGATACCTTAAGTGTAAGCAAAAAGGCGCGCAAGAAAAAGGGGCTTATCAATTTAATTCTAAATCATATTAGGAGGTACATAGTCCTATTTCTGTACATTTTATGACCAACTAACTTTACGAGTGTTCTTGCAGGAGATAGTATTGCATCCAGAACCGTGCGTATCTAGTTCTATATATGCCTAAATGTTAAGGACTAGAATCAGGTGTTGTTGTGGATAGCCTCCGTGTATTTAAGAACACGCCTTAGTCACGTTCTCGATACGCGTGGACCAACCAGAACCGTGCCTGATCTGTATACAGCATTACGTCACATCGTTTAATAAGATGCTGTAGCAAGCCAAACTCATATTCACTTTAATAAAGTAGGCTCTCTTATTTTAGAATACGGTGTAACAAGTTAAACTCTTTACTTGTTTTTTAGACTCGATGCGAAAAGACACAAGTATACGTCTACACACTCTTAGGAGGTACGTTCGTCTTCTTTAGTAAACTGCGTAACAAACTAACTTTTTGCTTGCTTTTTCAGGAGGTGTCCTGTTTCAGAAGCCTGTGTAACAAACTGCTTCAAATATAAATTAATTCACGAATTTCCGCAACAGTATTTTGTAGCACACTAGTAACTAACCTGCCAACTGAATAAATTGGCAACATTATGAGGTAGAGAAACACATCTCTAGAGTTTAGTTATTTGCTTGCATAAAAAAGTCATATTGGAAAAAAATTAAAGCAAATTTATAGCAAACAAGGATGGGAAAATTACTTGTAGCCTAATTGCATATACACCGATGAAAATCTTTGCGCGCGTAAATCTTATCCATAAAATCAAGTTAATGTGGCCTTAGTGATAATAATAATTAGATGATGGTATGGATGTTAACATGTTATGATAGATTTGTGTATACTACATATGTGTGATTATCATAAACGGAATATCATGTCTTTTTATAATTATCAGTATATGAGTACTGTTTAAAGACACAATAGCATCAACACGTGCATACGCCTAGATCAGTGTACAAAAACTCTTATAATTCCAACGAGACATAAGTCTTGTCATACAGACAAAATATTTTGTATTAGATTTAGAGACACCAGAAGGACATGATATATTTAATCAAGTACATCTGTAAAATCAAGTTTATCTAAGTTACATTGCTTATTATTAAGTACTTTAACAATAAATAGACAGTGGATTATAAAACTTTATTGGATTGGCTCTAGATAATTAGGAACAAGACAATCACATGAAAAACATTGGACACACAACCAGAGAGGATTCACTTATATTGCTATTACAATGGTAAATACAGTAAATAAACAACATCATCTATCTGGGTTGTGCTTAACCCTCAACAGTACACCTTCCCAGACTGATTAATCTGTCCACCTAGGGTCCGCACGGACCCCAAAACAGTTTTTTGCTAATTTTTAGAAATTATTAGTATGCTACCAGCTCAATTGTTTTGCTGAATCGATGTGTGAATCTCTGAGTCAACATTACGTACAAAAGTCATACATTTTTACCTTTTCCAATTTTTTGGTAAAGAAAAGAAGGAATCAAGAAATACCCGTTTTTAAAGTTTTTGAGGCTCGTGGGACTGGGGGAGGGGACTTATTGTCCCCCTCAGAACTCGGGAACGGTATATTGTATGGCCACCAAATTTTCAGAAGATGGTGTACTAGTGAAAATTAATCAATACAACAATTTTGATGTCGTTATGACGTAGTATGACGTCATTATGACGTCATTCATATTATTTTAATGGCTAAAACCGTTATAAATAGGTTATTCTCTTAAAACTAACGGTATACAACGCAACTTTAACAAAAAGTGTTTATGATAAAATGATAAGGTCTGCTAAAGCTTATGTTGCCCTTAGCAACACCAGTGACGTCATACAATGATGTCATACATATTTTATTATCCACCATCTTGGATCTTGGTTTTCGTCATCAAATTAGCATAAATTATTAATAAAAATCACATCAAATTACATAAAATGTTATTAATGTTAGAAGGCATGTGTCACTTATCATAAAAGCCTGAAAATAAAGTAAAGTATAAGAAAAAAAGTAAAGTATAAGAACGCCAGTGTATCTATTACGATTGAGAGCCGGCTGGGGTCCGCGCGGACCCCAAAAGAAAATCAGATACAATTTTTTTTTAAATTTGGGGAAACGGAATTTTCTGCACTGTGTTGAGGCACAACTTTGTGGGTGACAATTACCTGAAATTTCAGAAAAAAATCTTTAGAAACAAAAAAAATATTACAGAATATATAGTGCTGGGGTCCGCGCGGACCCCAGGTGTACTGTTTAGGGTTAAAGGACTTATAGATGAAAAACATCAAGGTGGTATATATAATGAAGTTATATATGAAGCAAAAACGTTTAAACGAAAGTTTTAATAGTTTCCATGGGATGCAATGATATACGATTTCGATATCTCTTTTTACTGTCAATGTGAAATATAAATAGCCCAGCATGTATGTTATTTAATTATCTTTAAGATTAAGGCATGCTTGAAACAGAAAATTGTAAACAAAAAATGCTGTGCCTTGTAGATTATCTTGCGATATCTTTTACATTACAATGAAACAGTAAGCTATACATTTCTGCTGCAACCTAGTCAATGTTGCTACTAAGCTATTTCCCGATATCTTTTTTTCTCATGGTTTACTGTGCACAACTTAGGAGACAAATTTTATCATCAAATAGCTAATAGTTTTACGCTCTGGTAATTCATGGTTAAAATAAATCACCTAAACGTTTTTTAAACGCTCGCATTTTTTTAAAGGCCTCGGGGATAAACTCTGCTAAACTCTAAGCAAAGTTCAAGATTCTCTATGCCAGATTTGCTGTAATTGTTGAATTTGAATTTGTTATTTCTAGTATATAAGCTCACCATCAAGACTTGGACAATGGAATGTGCTTTACTATCATATTAAGAGAAGTGAATGCTGTTCTTCTAAACTTAGACAGACTGCAGAAAGCTCTGTTATCCTACCGGTAACAGTACGGTCTCCCCACATCAACTCTTTCTTGTTAACTTTATAGTCATATCTGCAATAGGTTGAACTTAGTGCAGTAAACTGTGTTATCATATACATGAAAGTGTAAGCTCTCTGGTGACGCTTAGTGGCTTAAGCGATCAGCTAAGGTGAACTTGTGACTGCTCTAATGTTTAATACTAGCTTATACCTCTTTGGTAACGACTTGATGGTTTTCTTACGTTCGACCAGACTCTGGTGCAGAAAAAATTGCTTTCTCTACGATATTTCGCCTAAGGTTAGACATCAATGTAATGAGATACACACGGAGATTTTTATTTAAGCAGCTCAAGTAAAACAATATTTTTAAGTTCCTGGACTCAAAACAATATTTAGTTCCTGGACTCAAAAAAACAGGAGCTAATTGACTCATTAGCTTAGCTTGTCTTACTATTTAGCGTCTGATAGACATTCTAAATTATCGTTGAAGAATCTTTCTAATTTTTTATTTTTTCCTTACATTGTAGCGGCAAAAAGTGGTAACGTCACCATGACTTTTTTTATGCAGAATACAGGGTTATTGCGACATAGTTTAATTATCAATATCCATATTAGACTTAAAACTGTATCAATAATCCGATATTATTTCTCCCCTGAAGGTTGTATTTGGATCTGCAATTGTGACAATGACATGATATCATTGGGGTGGATGTATCTAAGCAATAGCTGTTAGTAAACTGGTTCTGTATACTAAATCTAGATACTGAGAGCATACATAGAATAACTTATACACGTAGATATTTAGAAATTCTGTTGACAAGTGAACTGTTGTCACCTTATTACTGTGTTGTAAGATGTAGACTGTCAAAACGTATTCTGTCTTCTAATGAGACATGGGAACATCTGGAGATCTGTGTTTACGGAATAAAGCTGAGTCATGGTGCACCACGTCTGTTGTGACTGTATTTTGTTGAACATTCGGTGCCTTTCACACTAGCGTCAATGTCTACTTATGTGTATGTATATTATGTTATTTGATCGAAGAATGCTACCTGTCACATAAGAGCTGTACCATACATGAAGCCCCTCCCCAAGTAACAAAACGTATGAAGTGTACTGACGACCAAATTTTATGGGGCACTGTTATGGTAGAATTTTTGACAATGACTTGTAGAATCTGTATAATTTACTCAAGTACATGAAATAAGACATACCCTTCCTCGCGTTTTGACTGAACCCACCCCATACATTTAGCCCTGTTCTCAGGACTCATACTGTCAACCCCGTAGAACTGAACATCCGATAACGGCCCAACATACTCCATACGATCCAGAGAGGCAAAGAGGTGAGGAAACCAGCCCTTGGATTTGTCCTCAAACCGGAAGGTTTTCGGAAACTCTCCCAAGGCCATTGGAATGAAATTTAAACTGTCAATGAATTTGATCTTGTGTCGATGTACTTTGATGAACATAAGCATGGCGCCATTACGGATGACTTCAGGCTTGACTGCAGAACCGAGAAGTTATCTTATAATGAAATGTCCGTCAAATCGTTTAAGATTATGTGCTATTAACAACTCGTTTCTGTGTTTCTCGAAATAGCCAATTGCCAAATTCTGTGGCAGTGTCAGGACCTTTGAAGACATAGGCTTTGTTTGTACCAGCCTGCCTCACGATCACACAGATAGTAACGTGCACACTTGTTTCTTGGGAAGTTTCATAATCGATAAAGACCAAAGGTCTTGTTGTGTTTTCTTCGTCTTCTTCAATCAAATGGTTTTTTTTTTTTTTCTTAGGAACATCATCTCAAACAATTTCAATCAGTCCCATTTCGTCATCCTCAAAAGTAGCTACCTTATCTGCAATCTTCGCAGTACTGCCAGTCGATCCTGCTGTCGGACAACCCGTACGCAATTTCGACCTTCGCAAAATTTGTAAACATTTAAGAGAAAATAGTAGAATGACCTTTTTGTTAAGATAACCCTGCCATTCGGATGAGAATATGATCAAGTGATGTTATTCATGATGGTCTGTTACGCCGAAGGGTGGTTATACCGGATATACAGATACAGATGCAAATGAGGATTTTATTTGCATAATTTGGGGGAAATCTACAATTCGTCAGTCATAAAGCAAAAGTATGAGGCCATGGAACTCTAGTGTTATAATATTTTTCCAACAACACGCCAAATTATTCCACATCATGCCATATGTGCATGCTACCTTATATTTGTAATATAGGGGGACCTTCAATCATTCTCAGGACTGGCCGTGCTTATTAATATTTTAAATATTATCAGTGGGTGGCATGCCCACAGATGTCGTGCATTAAATTTCCAATAAAGCAGTAGGAAGCCAACTAAAGGACTAATCAAATTTACCACCAGCACATAAAATACATATGGATTTTTCATGCCCTAGCCAGAGAAATCCGTCATTACAAACACCAGAAAACGTCTGAAAAGGACATCTCCAGTCTGTGTTGTTAGCAACCGTTATCACACTAGCGAAGCTATTAGGGTTTCTGATAGTCCTCGCGTAATCGATGTTATTCCTACTCAATTTAGCGTAACGTAAATATCTCCGGAAATAGGCTGCTACCTACGCTATGAGGGGAGTTGGAAGAAAAAGAGAGGGAGAAAAAATATAACAACTACACATACGCAGGTTATGAAATAATAGTAAAGTATATGACCATCATTATTACATGTTTGTCTGTCACGGTGTGTGTGTGTGTGTGTGTGTGTGTGTGTGCTTCTGTTTGTGTGTGCGTGTGTGTGTGTGTGTCTGTGTGTGTCTGTGTGTGTCTGTGTGTGTCTGTGTGTTTGTGTCTGTCGTTCAAGGGAACCTTCAACCATTGTTCGGACTGGCCGTCCTCATATTGAGCAATGGAAAGACCAATGGACAGAAAAAGAAAGAGAGATAGATAACGTGGTGAATAGAAGTTTGTGGAAAGGAATAGTGGGAGAGACGGAGAGAAAGGCCCCAAATAATATAGTCTTGTTGACATCAAAAGGAATAAAAAGTATACGATATATATCGATAAAGGTAAATCGGTGGTTATATTTAATTATGATATTTATTTCAACCATACGTCACCAATTATTCCACATCAAGTCACATGTGCATGCTATCCTATCGTTTGTAATGTAGGCGGACCTTCAACCATTTTTCGGACTGGCTGCGCTTATTAATATTTTAAATTTCATCAGTGGATGACATGCCCACAGATGTCGTGCATCAAAATTCCAATAAAGCAGTAGGAAGCCAGCTAAAAAACTAATCAAATTAACAACAAGCACATAAAATACATATGGATTTTTCATGCCCCAGCCAGAGAAATCCTTAATTACAAACACCATTGTATACGTACGTCTAAAAAGGTCTTCTCCAGTCTGTGTTGCTCGCAACCGTTGTCATGCCAGCGACGCCATTAGGGTTTCTGATAATCCTCACGTAATGCGATATTATTCCTATTCTATCCATCGTAACGTCATATATTTCCGGAAATAGCCTGCTACCTACGCTATCAGGGGAGTGGGAAGAAAAAGAGAGGGAGAAAAAAAATAACAACTACACATACGCAGGTTATGAAATAACAGTGAAGAAGATGATCATCATTAGTACATGTCTGTCTGTCACGTCGTGCTTGTGTTGTTTTTTTGTGTGTGTGTCTCTGTGTGTGTGTGTGTGTTTGTGTGTCTTTGTGTTTGTGTCTTTAGTCCGGGAGAACCATCAATCAGTGTTTGGACTGGCCGTCCTCATATTGAGTAATGGAAAGACGGATGGACAGAAAAAGAAAGAGAGTTAAACATCGTGGTGAAGAGAAGTTTGTAGAAAGGAATAGTGGGAGAGAAGGAGAGAAAGACCCCAAATAATATAGTCATGTTGACACCAAAAGGAATGAAAAGTATTTGATATATTTGGATGAAGGTTGATCGGTTGTTATATTCTGATATTTATTACTACCATACGTCACCAGTTATTCCACATCAGGTCACATGTGCATGCTATCCTATCATTTGTAATGTAGGCGGACCTTCAACCATTCTTTGGACTGGCAGTGCTTATTAATATTTTAAATTTCATCAGTAGGTGGCATGCCCTCAGATTTCGTGCATCAAAATTCCAATCAAGCAGTAGGACGCAAACTATAGGACTAATCAAATTAACAACGAGCACATAATATACAAATAGATTTTCATGCCCCAGCCTGAAAAATCATTCATTAACTAACTAGAGGTCAACGATCTCATGCCTTCGTCAAAGGATGTTATCTTAAGAGAGGAGAAAAAGGTAGAAATGATATATTAGTTTCCCTAAATATGGAAGTTGGATTGTGAAAACTACCCCGGCCGAAGCATTGGGCAATCGTGCATTGGGCAAGGGAAAACAGCTGTGCAGGACATGGACTGCTTAATGAATATTCCCTCTGGGACTTTCTCCCTCTGGGACAGCCTGTAGCCCACGTATCACAATGTACTATAGTCCTATCATGGAAAGTAACTGAATTATAGAATTCTTTCATTAATTATGCAAATTAGAAGATAATTTGCATAATTGTCATTTAATTATGTCAGGCATCACTTGAGCTACCTACACACCAAATATCAGGACGATCCGTCGACCGGTTATTAAGTCATCCAACTTTAATCATTTTCATACAAATGCTCCTGCAGTTTCAAAGCAAACCGCTAGGGGGCCCAAACTTATGTCACTTCTTCCAGAGCACAATATCTATCTACCATCCAAAAATCATGACCCTAGTTCCGCTGCAGTACCATAACGAGCCGCCAGGGGGCCAATATTCCTATCACTTCTAGGTCTCATCAAGACCTACCCACCTACCAAATATAAAGACAATCCATTTAAGCCTTCTTGAGTTAATCTGTTGACACACGCACACACACACGAACGTCCCCGAAAACATACCCTTCTTGACGAAGGCAAAAACACCATTTTACGTCTGAAATGTATTTTCCAGTCTGTATTGTTAGCAACCGTTGTCATGCCAGCGACGCCAGTAGGGTTTCTGATAGTCCTCACGTAATGCGATGTTATTCCTACTCTATCTATCGTAACGTTATATATTTCCGGAAATAGCCTGCTACCTACGCTATCAGGGGAATGGGAAGAAAAAGAGAGGGAGAAAAAATTTAACAACTACACGTACGCAGGTTATGAAATAACAGTAAAGTAGATGACTATCATTATTACATGTCTGTCTGTCACAGTGTGTGTGTGTGTGTGTGTGTGTTTCTGTTTGTTTGTGTGTGCGTGTGTGTGTATGTTTTTTTGTCTGTGTGTGTCTGTGTGTTTATGTCTGTAGTCCAAGGGAACCTTCAACCATTGTTCGGACTGTCCGCCCTCATATTGAGCAATGAAAAGACCAATGGACAAAAAAGAAAGAGTTAGCTATCATGGTGAAGAGACGTTTGTAGAAAGAAATAGTGGGAAAGAAGGAGAGAAAAACACTAAATATTATAGTCATGTTGACATCAAAAGGAATGAAAAGCATACGATATATACCGATGAAGGTAGATCAGTGGTTATATTATAATACTTTTTCCAACCATACGTCACCAACTATTCCACATTATGTCGCTTGTGCATGCTATCCTATCATTTGTAATGTAGGGGGACCTTCAACTATTCTTTGGACTGGCTGCGCTTATTAATATTTTGAATTCCATTAGTAGCTGACATACCCACAGATGTGTGCATCAAAATTCCAATAAAGCAGGAGGAAGCCAACTAAAAGACTAATCAAATTAACAACGAGCACATAAAATACATATGGATTTTTCATGCCCCAGCCAGAGACATCCTTCATTAAAAACACCGGTGTACGTCTAAAAAGGTCTTCTCCAGTCTGTGTTGTTAGCAACCGTTGTCACACTAGCGAAGCCATTAGGGTTTCTGATAGTCCTCGCGTAATCGATGTTATTCCTACTCAATCTAGCGTAACGTAAATATCTCCGGAAATAGGCTGCTACCTACGCTATGAGGGGAGTGGGAAGAAAAAGAGAGGAAGAAAAAATATAACAACTACACATACGCAGGTTATGAAATAATAGTAAAGTATATGACCATCATTATTACATGTTTGTCTGTCACGGTGTGTATGTGTGTGTGTGTGTGTGTGTGTGTGTGTGTATGGTTTTTTTTGCATGTGTGGGTTTGTTTGTCTGTGTGTTTGTGTCTGTAGTTCAGGGGAACCTTCAACCATTATTCGGACTGGCCGTCCTCATATTGAGTAATGGAAAGACGAATGGACAGAAAAAGAAATAGAGTCATGTTGACATCAAAAGGAATAAAAAGTATACGATATATATCGATGAAGGTAGATCGGTTGTTATATTCTGATATTTATTCGAACCATACGTCACCAATTATTCCACATTAGGTCACATGTGCATACTATCCTATCATTTGTAATGTAGGCGGACCTTCAACCATTCTTCGGACTGGCCGCTCATTAATATTTTTAATTTCATCAGCACGTGGCATGCCCACAGATGTCGTGCATTAAAGTTCTAATAAAGCAGTAGGAAGCTAACTAAAGTACTGATCTAATTAAAAACGAGCACATAAATTCATATCGATTTTTTATGCCCTAGCCAGAGGAATCCTTCATTAAAAACACCAGTGTATGTCCGAAAAGGTATTCTCCAGTCTGTGTTGTTTGCAACCGTTGTCATGCCAGCGACGCCATTAGGGCTTCTAATAGTCCTCACGTAATAAGATGTTATTCCTACTCTATTTATCGTAACGTAATATTTTTCCGGAAATAGCCTTATACCTATGCTATAAAAAAAAAACTACACATACGCAGGCTATGAAATAACAGTAAAGTATAGATGACCATCATTATTATATGTCTGTCTGTCACGATGTGTGTGTGTTTCTGTCTGTGTGTGTTTGTGTGTGTGTGTGTGTTTGTGTGTGTGTGTGTGTGTGTGTCTGTGTGTCTGTGTGTGTCCGTGTGTTTATTATTATTAGGACTGGCCATCCTCATATTGAGCCATAGAAATACGGATGGACAGAAAAAGAAAGAGAGTTAGATATCGTGGTGAAAAGAAGTTTGTAGGAATGAATAATGGGAGAGAAGGAGAGAAAAACCCCAAATAATATAGTCATGTTGACATAAAAAAGAATGGAAATTATATATTATATATCGATGAAGGTAGATTGGTGGTTATATTATGATATCTATTCCAACCATACGTCCCCAAAAATTCCACATCAGGCCACATGTCCATGCTATCACATAAAATACATATGGATTTGTTATGCCCCAGCCAGAGAAATTTTTCATTAAAAACACCAGTGAACGTCTGAAAAGGTCTTCTCCAGTCTGTGTTGTTAGCAACCGTTGTCATGCCAGTGACGCCATTAGTGTTTCTGACAGTCCTCACGTAATGGAATGTTATTCCTACTCTATCTATCGTAACGTAATATATTTTCGGAAATAGCCTGCTACCTACGTTATCTGGGGAATGCAAAGAAAAAGAGAGGAAAAAATATAACAACTACACATACGCAGGTTATGAAATACTCTCCAAGCTTAGGTTTGGGTTTGGGGCTTTTTTCGGCGTGTTTTAGGCTTTTTTAACTGGCTTTCTTTTTTCACTGAATTTTTTTTTTATTCTAACTATACGTCAACAATTATTCCATATCAGGTCACATGTGCATGTTATCCTATAAATTGTAATGTAGCCGGACCTTCAACCATTCTTCGGACTGGCCGTGCTCATTAATATTTTAAATTCCATCAATAGGTGGCATGCCCACAGATGTCGTGCATCAAAATTCCAATAAAGCAGTAGGAAGCCAACTAAAAGACTAATCAAATTAACAACGAACACATAAAATACATATCGATTTTCCATGCCCCAGCCAGAAATATCCTTCATTTAAAAGCACCAGTGTACGTCTGAAAAGGTCTTCTTCAGTCTGTGTTATTAGCAACCGTTGTCATGACAGCGACGCCATTATGGTTTCTAATAGTCCTCACGTAATGCGATGTTATCCCTACTCTATCTATTGTAACGTAATATATTTCCGGAAGCAACCGTTGTTAGCAACTGTTGTCATGACAGCGACACCAGTTAGGTATTTTGTAGGATAAACAATGCGATGTTATTCCTACTCTTTCTATCATAACGTAATTTATATCATACCCGGGCGGCGTAACAGTGCTCCCGGCCGTGTTGTATTCTCCCGTACGACCGGATGTATAAAACGGGCATCCATAGAACATTCAAACGCGCTTCGCTTGCGCCGCTACAAAAATTAGAACATTCGAACGCGTTTCGCCCCAACCGTGTACGCCGCTTTCGAACATTCGAATACAGGATTCGGACGTTGGAATTGATGTTGCTGCAGTTTTTTGGGCCAGCGACACCAAATTTTCGCTCATTTCGCCTTGAAAGACGTGTTTTCTAAGGTGGGTATGATATAAATAGCATACAACACGGTGTATTCCGCATCGCCCTCGGTCTCGGCCCGACCGCGCGTCGGATCGCCCTCCGGCCTTCGGCCGTCGGGCGATCCGACGCGCGGTCGGGCCGATACCTCGGGCAATACGGAATACACCGTGTTGTATGCTCTATATATTTTCGTCAACGCTTTATTCATACTGAAACATAGCAACATGTTGACCACTTTAATACCACGTCAGGGGGTGGGGGTGGTCTGATGTTAAAATGATTTCAATGAAAAAGTATAAGGTTTATTATGTAACGTCATGCGTGCTTCACAAAGTTTATTTTACCAAAGTTTATTTTGTAGTACACAGCAACAATTTGCAATATGTCAGTAGCTCTGTTCTCACTCTTCTGGAAATGTTTCGTACCCATTTTTGCAATGGTTTGATCCTTCCATTTTAGTGATGTGCATGTCAGTGATCAATTAGCTATTGCTACTACGTTCGTTGTCAATTGTATATTTTTCTCGGAATGTGTGGTCGAGGCAGTAGTGAAAGTCGGACATTGATCAGCTTCATGACTTTTATTTTATCTTATGTGTTCTAAAATTGTTTTATTAAGCCATACTTAACAAGTGCGCAGTCTACAACAAGGCAAGCGGCGCCTTTTCTTTCGTCAAGAATGGTGCGCCTGTATTGTGCTTATTATCATTTTTTTGTGTTGGACTAATTCCGACGGAAAGAAGCCGACGAAAATGTCTGTTTTGCGTCTGCTCTGTACCGTCGGGATCATATGCTGCTGTTTCATCACTACCTGCCGAGGACAAGGTAAACAATTTCATACAACAACCACACTTATAAATAGATAAAAGCATGCGTTGTATCATATCTTAATATACGTTAGCTCAGCAAGCTGCAAAGCTTAAAGAAGAATTTCAGCTGTACATTTTATTATTTTATTACTAAATTTTATTATACGTGTTTTGAGGTAGAAATAGTATAATGTTTATATTTATCGGTTCCTACTGAAAAGATATAATAAGCGATAATACCTTTTGTTAATAAACTTACAGGCCGGCTTTTCCAGAATCAAGGTGTACCAGAGTGTTGTAGCCGAGCAAACTTTTAAGTTTCACATTTTGCCACTTTCAGTGCAGAGAATTGTACTACAAGTTATACCATACATGATGCTTCGTAATGTATGATATAACGATGCAGGTTGCCATTTGTACACCCTGACCTTGGAACAGCCTAGCTTCCTGTTCAACATTGTACCGAAACTATTTTGGACGTTGCGGGTTTCCGAAGCCACATGGTTTAGGGAAACATCGTTTTAGAGTGGCTACATATATTACCCCAAATCCCTGATTTTAATATTTTTCGACGACAAGGAATAAGACAAATAAAGGTGCCTTGGAATATTTTTTTTTTAATTTCTGAATTTAAGTATAGTTTTTTTTTATAACAAGTGACAGGTGACAGGTGAAAAATGACATTTTTCGTACTCAATTGGCCATTATTAGAATTCGAGGGCACTTTTCCAAAATTTCTAAGACAACATACACGGGAAAACCATTACGGTCATATTGAGCCGTTAATAAGATAAGTTAAACACTCCTTGCTTGAGATTTTAAATGATGTTTGAACGTATGTTTTTCGGCACGGATGTGGGGAAATTGATACCGGAGTTGGAAAGAATTGTGATCTTCTTCAGCCACTATGACGGCAGTAGCTTTATTACATGTTACATGTCCAGTATAGAATGACTGCATACTATTAGATTTACTGTCTAGAAAATATTCAATATTTGTAAACAGTTTTTTTTTGTCTGTTAGAAGGTACCCATGTAAAAAAAAGGGGCTGAAGACCCTAAAGCTGGTGGGGACATCGGGGCCCAAATTTGACCACCATGTGTTGTCATTAATACTTTATTTCAGTCCATACCATGGTATGGACTTAAATATTGTTTTTTTATTCAACTCTCTTCTCTTCCTCCTTGTGCCATTTTTCAAATGGATTCAATTTCTTCATTTTCGGGCCACATGACCTGAAATTCGGTATGAAGGTAGAGTGGGCCAATACCCCCTGGCGTTTGTTTTTAAATATAGGCTTTTAAAATTGTTTTTATTAAGGTTTTTGCCCATATTCACACAGTAGTTTTCTGGGAAATGGAGACCTGGTATTACACCCAAATGATCTGAAATTTCGTGTTGTTGTGCTTTATTCTTCTATCAACAAAACTGCATTATAATTTTTGCATACTTTGCTTAAATTGTACAATTTGGGATTTTTTTTACTGTTATTTTGTCCAAAACCATTCTAAATAGGGGTTTGACCATATTGGCAAGCGTCAAAAGGCATGTAGCATGAAGATGGTAAACTTGATGATTGGCTCTTTGGATAATCAGTTTAACTGCATAAGAAAACCAGGCCAGCGCCAGCTATAATATATTGACTATATGAAGTGCATTCGATGTTTAGTAGGCACGCCTTGCCCTAGCCCAGGAAAGTAGGGCGTGAACTTTTTTTAATGAATTTTGAAAATCAACAGTTTGCATAATTAGTCCTACTGAAAAGATAGAATAATCTATGATACTTTTGTAAACACTTAGTAGAGAACTCTTATAGGGCGTTGTAAATGGTTAGCCGTGGGACCTCGGGGGTGTAATCAAATATCGTCTTGAAGTAGGAAAAAAATCAAAACACCCACTTTTACATATTCTGTTATATTATGTTAGTGCAAATCACATTAACTTTACATGTGACATGTCAAAATGTCGTTTTCGTGAGCATCACATCCATTTCACATTTCTTGGCTTGACAATCTTTTTACATTTCTGTAATCGAAAGCATTTCACATATAACTTCACATGAAGACACTTTTTAGTAAAATGTCATCTGATTTAATGTAACATTATTAAGAGCACGTTTCATTGGGAGCACGTTTCACATAACAACAACATAGATACAGGCGGTGAAAAAACACATGGGCAGTCACACAATTAGACATAATGGCTGCACAGAAAATGTCAAATTTAGACTACATGTTTTCTAAATGTGATTTTTGGAGACCGTTTACGGAAAATGTGAATAAATGTGATGCAAAATGATAACATGTTTCTCATGTGTCATGCTTCAGAAATGTGTCATGAATGCTATTCTATGTTGCTTCTCTGTCAACTCATGTGATAAAATGTAAAGGTGTTAAACCTTAAACATTTTCATATTAGAAGTCAGTATTTTCCCAAATGCTGTACTTCATAGAGATCAGACGGTCGTAAAATATTACTGTTGAACTATTTTCTGACCGGGTCTAGTCAACCGTTTGGGCCTTATATAAATGTGGAGACCGTAAAAAAAAAACAGCCGTTCTGGGTGCTTCATATGGACTGCCTTCATAGCATGTTTCCTTTCCACTTTTCACGCAGTCAAATGTGCTGTGTGGCACACTTACATAGCTCATTGAAACGTTCCCGATTCTGTAAATAACCACCAGTGCCCCCTCATGGTCTCCAATTACGTGTTTCTGAAGTAATACACAAATCATCTATAGATACAGATTCATTAAGCTAAAAATCGTTGTTGTTTTTTTCCAACAGGTTGTCCAAGAGAAGGATACGTTCGTTATAACGGAGTTTGCTTCAAGAGCTTTACAGAGCGGAAGACGCTCAGTCAGGCTAGACAGGTGTGTGAAGCAGACGAGGGGACTTTAGCCATGCCGAAGGACAATGACACCAATACATTTCTCGCTAATCTAGAAGAAGTAGCAAATGGTCGCTTGATTGGGCTGACTGACGCCAACAATGACGACCAGTGGGTATATGAGGACGGCGATACCCTGACATCATCCGGCTATTCCAACTGGCTCCCTGGTGAACCGCAACCAGGCAATGTTCGCGGTGGCTGTGTGGGATTTTGGTATAAAGAACCCTATTGGAATGAGAAACCCTGCAACGGAGGAAGGGGATTCATCTGCCAGCTGAAAGAAGGTATGCATCCTCTTCACGAGCATAACTTGTAATAGGATAAGGTAATAATTCTAAAACCCCGTTTAGTCCTACTAGCGACCATATGGTAGATTCAAGATTCAACAGGTAAATGTTGCTTTTGTTTCATTTGAAAAAAAAATTGTTTGTGGGCATAACCGTAATCTGAACAAATACTACAACATACCCAGAAGTAATGAGGTCCGAGTCCACGGCCGTTGGAATTTGTCAAACTTCCCAATTTTATAGCTTCAGGCTCAAAGAACACAACGAACAAAAAAACAAAAACAAACTAATATTAGTTTTACAGACCCAACTGTAGGCGGGTCTATTCAATAATAAAATTCCACAGAAGTACATGTATATAACCATTGTGATTAATATCATAATTTCTGTGCCAAAATAACATACGTAACAACGTACGACACAACGTAAACTGATGACGGCACCATTTTACGTTCATCCCAAACCATGCACAACGTTAACTGATGACGGAATCACTTTACCTCCATTTCAAACTGTGGACAACGTAAAATGATGACGACACCATTTTACGTTCATCCCAAACCATGCACAGCGTAAACTGATGACGGAATCACTTTAAAGACCAGAAATGAGGTCATCTACTTGTCCTGTCAGAATGTTAGTAGCTAAATTGACCCCGAACACCCTCCCAACATAAATGGATTATAAGCCGCGGGGACTCTACAACAGACTGTCTCTGGAAACAATGACCCCGTTCAAACGAAATCGCTCAAAGCGGGTTCGATGTGGTTTGGCCGGATTCTGGATTCATGTGGCTCCATCTAAACGCTCCGAATTGCATTGAAAGCGCCTCGATCCCGAACCACATCTGGAGGTGGTTTCAAACCGTCTTGGGAAACCCAAATTTCATATATGATTGCTAATGTATCCAAACGAGTGTCCACTCTCAACAAGTTGAAATTCAGATTACCACGCACTGTACTTGATGTTATTTATAAATCTTTTATTCGACCTCTTCTTTAATATGCTGACATAATATGGCATGGATGCACTGTGTACGATTCTCAACGATTAGAACGAGTTCAATACGAATGTGCACTTACAGTTTCAGGGGCAGTCAGAGGGTCTTCTTACTCCTCACTCCTTATTGATTTTGGCTGGGAGAGACTCTCTGATCGTCGCCATGTTCACTCACTGATCATGATGTACAAAGAAATCCATGGCCATACCCGTCAGTATCTCTCCCGAAGTTTCTTTTTCGACTTCATATGATCTTCGTAATAAATCTAATTTACCACTACCGCTTTGTCTTACAACTAGGTATAAAAAGTCGTTCATTCCATATGCTACGCATCACTGGAATGGTCTTGATGTAGCTGCTCGATCTCTGAATCTTTCATTGTATAAGAAGCATTTAGTGAAGTCAGTACGTCCCCTTTTTTACCAACATTTTAGCACTGGCCCCAGGTACACCTGCGCACTACCCACGCGTCTCCGCATCGGGACCTGTAGTCTTAACCATAACTTATTCTTAAGAAATTTAGCCCCTAGTGCTGCTTGTATCTGCGGGTTTCGTTGTGAGAGTGTCATACATTTTCTTTTACACTGCCCTTTATACAATCAGCAAAGAGTCACCCTACTCAGCAATCTTCAGAATTTGGTAGGCTTTGATTTTGATGTTTACAACATGTCTGAACAATTGTTATGTAATATTTTACTTAGAGGATTACCTGATTTACACTCTGATACAAAATGTAATATCTTGCTAATTACTCAAACTTATATTATTGATACCAAATGGTTTGTACTAGATTGATTTACTACACAGCCTACCAATCATTTCTTTTTACTATTTAATGACCCATTCCCACCCATCTGCTGTTCTCTGTTTTTGTTATGTACTGTTATTGTATTCTATGTTTGGTGGTGAGGCTAAAATTAGCTATAGCTAGAGTACCTCATCACCATGTTTTGTATTGTCTATGTTGATTCCGCAAATAATAAAAAAATAAATAAAAAAACGCCTTGACTGGATCGCGATTTGCGTCTGAACGCGCCGATGCACTTTCAACAGAATTACTTTGCATATTAACCCGTCATTGACCTCGGGGTCCGCACTTAACAAGCGCGGCGTCAGCAACGAATTCTTGCAAGGGCCACCCGTAGCCTGCGTCTCCTTCGTACTCCTCTGAGCCAGTTGCAAGCGATTATCCATAAGAAAAACACGACAACTTCTAGGTCAGGATGCACTTCCACCCCTAACCTCTAACATTGGCAAGACGCCACCTTGCGTGTTTTAATAAAACAACAATGAATGTAGTTTAGGCGAATCGTTCTGGGGCACGGTTAAGAAGGAACGTGTGGCACATGGACCAGATGTGAGGAATGTGGTTTACCCGAATCACGCTCAATTTTGTTTGAACGGGGCCTATAGCAGACGACAAGAAGTGATTTGCATAAAAACTGACATCTGGAAGTTTTAAAATGCTAAATTTTCTTCACTAGTTTTAACAAAACATTGCCACACAATGAAAAAAATTCCAGCTAGTAGCACAAACACACACACACACACACACACACACACACACACACACACACATACACATACACACGCACACACACACACAAACACAGGAACACACACAGGAACACACACAGCAACGGCCATTAAACGTTTTCAATATGGACGGCCAAAGAGACCAATGTTTCAGGGATATCTTTGAACTCCTGCTAGGCTCTGTAAGATATAAAACATACAGACTCAATTAAGTTATAAAATGTCGTGTGTTTTTTTTTTACCTGTCTACAGGTTGCATAACTGGCTACGTTAACTTAAACGGACATTGCTACAAGAGCAATTCCGAACCAAAAACACGCGATGGGGCTAGACTGTCTTGTGCGGCTGACGGTGGGACTTTAGCCATGCCAAAGGACAGTGCAACCAACGATTTTCTCGCCAACCTACAGCCGGTGACGAATGGACGCTGGCTTGGGTTGACTGACGCCGACGGAGACGGCCAGTGGGTATTTGAAGATGGCCAAATCCTGACGTCATCCGACTACTCCAATTGGCAACCCGACGAAAATGCGACCGGCTGGGGCTGTGCTGCATTTAAGATGACTGAGTCCGTATGGGTTCCAAGAGGCTGCGAGCATCTAGGGGGATTCATCTGTCAGATAAATAAAGGTATTCATTTTGATCACTCTCTCTCTGATTGCATCATTGTATTGTACTAAAAACCTGAAGATCCAATACATACATAGAAAATAGTCTCAAGTGATAGGCTAAAGTAAAACAAGTTTGCATTAGGCAGAATTTCACGTATCTTCTGTCATGCGAGAAAAATAAAGCCAAAAGCGCACGTATTTTACGTCAAGATCAAAACGGGTTGTCCTTCTCTGTGATTTATTACGTCACTGAGCAGCTAAGCCGAGTTACAGGAGTTGTAGAGTTTCCCCTGCGGGAACTGCACCATGCACGAGGTGCAGTTCCCGCATGGGAAACTCTACACCTCTACACGTGGGAAGTACGGGAATGTCACCACTTCGGGCTAACATCGCGCAAACGGGAATGTCACCATGATGTCCTTATATTTGATTGGAGATCATTATTATCATAGCTTGCCGCTCCAAGATTATTCAACACCGTGCGTTCGTGGATCTACGCAAACTACGCGACCATGTGACGGTAATGACGCATGTGTTAACAGCATTTCCCTTCACAAAGTTCTTATGATCATGTCATAGAACAGTAGGCGTATTGCAAGCAGTCGTTTCTGTGACTTACTTCTTTCAAAGCTGTTTGCGTGACACTCTTTGTCCGTGACAGTTTTGTTGGAGAATAGTGCTGTATGGGGTCTTGTATGCCCATAATAATAAATAGACGGGTAGGGAAACGGCGGCACAAACGAAATCAAGGCTCGTTTCACGCGCAAGGGTTGACGGGTAGACTTTTTGGCGGAAGAATTAATTTTTTTCTATTCTGTGGTTTGTTCTACACTGTTTGAATCTTCCTAATATACTACCTTAACGACTTTCTGGGTTGTGCTTGGTGCTTTCTTTGAAATTTACTTCAATTACATTTCTTGGTACTGGTGGATGTGTCAAACAAAACAGGTATTCTGTGAAGTACTCAAATGAATCCACTGTGCAGAATCTCTTAACCCTCAACAGTACACCTTCCCGGACTGATTAATCTGTCCACCTGGGGTCCGCACGGACCCCAAAACAGTTTTTGCTAATTTTTAAGAAATTATCAGTATGCCACCAGCTCAATTAGTTTGCCGAATCGATGTGTGAACATCTGAGTCCACATTACGTACAAAAATCATACATTTTGACCTTTTCCTATTTTTTGGTGAAGAAAATAAGGAATTAAGAAATAGCCGTTTTTTAAAGTTTTTAAAGCTTTGGGGGTTCGTGGGACTGGGGAGGGTGGCTAATTGCCCCCCTCATAACTCGGGAACGGTATATCGTATGGCCACTTAATTTTTAGAAGATGGTGTACTAGTGAAAGTTAATCAATACAACAATTTTGATGTCGTTATGACGTAATATGACGTTATTATGACGTCATTCATATGATTTTAATGGCTAAAACCATTATAAATAGGTTTTTCTCTTAAAACTTAATGGTATACAACGCAACTTTAACAAAAAGTGTTTATAATAAAATAATAAGGTCTGCTAAAGCTTGTGTTGCCCTTAGCAACACCAGTGACGTCATACAATGACGTCATACATATTTGATTATCCGCCATCTTGGATCTTGGTTTTGACCAATGACGTCATCAAATTAGCATAAATTATTAATAAAAATCACATTAAATTACATAAGATGTTATTAATGTTAGACAGCATGTGTAACTTATCATAAAAGCCAGAAAATAAAGTAACGTATAAGAAAATAAAGTAAAGTATAAGAACGCCAGTGATCCATTACGATCGAAAGCCTGCTGGGGTCCGCGCGGACCCCAAATGAAAATCAGATACAAAATTTTTAAAAAATGGGGGAAACGGAATTTTCTGCACTGTGTGGAGGCACAACTTTGTGGGTGACAATTACCTAAAATTTCAGAAAAAAATCTTCAGAAACAAAAAAAATATTACAGGATATATAGTCCGCACGGAACCCAGGTGTACTGTTTAGGGTTAATGCATTACTAAATCTATGGGACCGATTTTTTAACAGAACAACTAAAGGTTAAGAATATTTCAATTTGAAGTTGGCTAACTAGGAAGGTAGTAACTTTCTTTTTTTGGTAGTACCAAAAGATTCATCAGCCCATTGGAACTTAATATTCATCAGTGTGCATTACTAATTCTAATTTTTTTTTTGTATTACATTTATTCTCATTCTCTATTGATACCCCAAAACCTCAAGTGGTAAAAAATGTTTTCCTGAAATCCAAACAGTCATGAATATCATTTTGATATCATTTATCAGGAATTTCGAAGGGGGGAGGGGGGCCAACCTGGCCAATGTATCACACTATGTGTATCATTCTCGTATGCTAATGTTTCAGGTTTATAGGCATGCATCTCTTTCAAATTACAAAGAATGTTAGAGGGATATATGTAATACTATTCTACTTTAATTGGGAAAAGATGAGTTGTTTCTTTTAGAATTTCTTTCAAGGCTTATACTTCATGTCCAAAACAGTTTTGAGTGTCAACAATATGGAGGACAAGCCTCCCATAAACCATTGTGTTTCCCTACCCATCTATCTATTACCATGATATGACTTTCTACGGCAAGCTTGGCGAGTTAATTTAGAAAAAGTCACAGAAATTGATATTCAAAAATTACTATTAATATCAATCTTAACCCTAAACAGTATACCTGGGGTCCGCGTAGACCCCAGCACTAAGTATTCTGAACTATTTTTTTTTTGTTTCTAATTTTTTTTTTCCTGAAATTTCATGTAATTGTCACCCCAGCCGGGTTTCGATCGTAATGGATACACTGGCGTTCCTATTCTTTACTTTATTTTCTTATACCTAACTTTATTTTTAGGCTTTTATGATAAGTTACACATGATTTCTATCATTATTGGCATCTTATGTAATTCAATGTAATTTTGGATGGCGTCACTAATGTTGCTAAGGGCAACATAAGCTTTAGCAGACCTTATTATTCTATCATAAACACTTTTTTGCATAAGTTGTGTTGTATACTATTGATTTTTAAGGGAAAAACCTGTTTTAACGGTTTTAGCCAATAAAATCATATGAATGACGCCATTATGACGTCATATTATGAGCTGGTAGCATACTGATATTTTCTAAAAATTAGCAGAAAACAGTTTTGGGGAACGTGCGAACCCCAGGGTGACAAATTATTCAGTCCGGGAATGTGTTGAGGGTTAATTCGTCACCAGTGCTCCTTTTTCTGAATTGTCTAGATATTGAAGAACTGAGATTATCAAGGATACGTATAATGCCATGCGTAATTTGACCTTTGCACAGAAAAGCCGCTCAGCGGCTCGGGGGCGTCCAAATGTGCGTTAATGTATTTATGGCTTAAACGATATCAACTCCAGATCTACTACCTTTGTTTGAGCGAATTAGTTTTATTGTAGTTCATCGTACCTACATTCCACAGACAAACTGCGCGGCCAGTAAACCCCAAGTCGGCCAAACTCCCTCTGCAAATATTTTCCCTATGATAGCCAACGTAGTTAGTCTGGTAGAGACTAGCAGGCCTGCTCTACTTCAACATTATGCATTGTCGATAATTCCTGTAGTGTTATAATCGCTTTGATTCTAGGTAGCACATTAATTTGTAGCCAATTCTCCTCTGGCATTGCGATAGAAAATTCTCTGAATTTTATTTGAGTTACTATCCCATTCGAACCCATTTTAATGTTGGCATCATTCCCATCATTCCTATACATGTCGGTCTTTATGGGACTGGTGGTTATTTATTTACCAGACTAATGTTTCTTTTCGATTTTAACCCTAAACAGTACACCTGGGGTCCGCGTGGACCCCAGCACTATGTATTCTGTACTATTTTTTTTGTTTCTAAAGATTTCTTTCTGAAATTTCAGGTAAATGTCACCCACAAAGTTGTGCCTCAACACAGTGCAGAAAATTCCGTTTCACCCATTTTTAAAAATTTTGTATCTGATTTTATTTTGGGGTCCGCGCGGACCCAAGCCGGCTTTCGATCGTAATGGATACACTGGCGTCTTATACTTTACTTTATTTTCTTATACTTTACTTTATTTTCAGGTATTTATGATAAGTTACACATGCTTTCTAACATTAATAACATCTTATGTAATTTTTATTAGTAATTATGCATAATTTCTGCTAATTTAATGACGTCATTGGTCAAAACCAAGATCCAAGATGGCGGATAATTAAATATGTATGACGTCATCGCATGACGTCACTGGTCGTTGCTAAGGGCAACATAAGTTTTAGCAGACCTTATCATTTTATTATAAACACTTTTTTTTTAATTTGTGTTGTATACCATTAAGTTTTAAGCGAATAACCTATTTAGACAGTTTTAGCCAGTAAAATTATTGAAATGACGTCATAATGACGTCATATTACGTCATTACGACATTAAAATTTGTTGTATAAATTTATTTTTACTAGTACACCATCTTCTGAAAATTTGGTGGCCATACGATATACCGTTCTCGAGTTAAGAGGGGGGCAATGAGCCCCCTTACCCAGTCCCACGAAACCCAAAGCTTAAAAAACTTCAAAAAAACGGGTATTTCTTGATTTCTTCTTTTGTTTACCAAAAAATAAGAAAAGATCAAAATGTATTGCTTTGTACGTAATGTGGACTCAGAGGTTCACACATCGACTCAGCAAAACAATTGAGCTGGTAGCATACTGATAATTTCTAAAAATTAGCAAAAAACTGTTTTGGGGTCCGCTCGGACCCCAGGTGTACAGATTAATCAGTCCGGGAAGGTGTACTGTTGAGGGTTAATAGTTATGAAATTTCACGTATTCGGTTGATATTTCATCAATAAAAATGTAGTCTTTTAGAAAGTCATGTATTTATTGAAGCATAATCTATTGGAAAAAAAAACACCCCCTTCTGGAATTTATAACTCTTTTAACTGCATATTTAATTGGAGTCTAACTGATGCGTTGAGTGACTTTCAAAGAAGACCTCTACAACCAAACACATTTTCTTTTCTCAGGATTTTTTTCCGCTTGATTCAACTGCAGACTGCAATCTTTTAACACATGTATATCCTTGTACACTTTTGTTGTTGTTGTTTTCTCATGACACTGTGCACGTCTAGTTCATGATCCTCGGTTTACGTCTTTCGCCAGACAAGTCCCGGAATTTTAACTGGTCACCTGATATGGTAAAACCGTTGTTTGGAACGAAAGTGCGCCTGCTGGCGGCTGACTATATGGCATTAAACGACTAACCAAACCTAAACCACTCATACAATTACTTCAATCAACGTAGTGGATCTGAAGTACGCCGTACTTCGTGAACTAGGGTGTAGTTCAGCGAAGTACGTCGTAGTTGAGTTTTGAAGGGAATAGAACCATAGTCGTATATGACCTAAAAACGTGACGATTTTGACGTACGTGATTTTGTCACGAAAATTACAGAACCAGATGCACTTAACGCATCCGTACGCTTTGCAATACGTGACGTAGGCCTGGCATAAGTGACGCTTGACCAAAAAAAAACTAGACGTATTGACCAAGAAACTTGAGTGTTTTTACGTATGTAATTTTGACACGCGTACGGAAATAATGCCATACGTATGCCAGGTCAACGTCACGTATGGCAAAATGCACGGATAAGTTACGTCCACGTGGCTCTGAAATGTGTGTCAAAATTACGTACTTCACGTTTTCTGGCGTCGATACGTGACGTAAGCCAAGTGAAACGTCATTTATGTCAAAATGCAACCATTCCGTCAAAACTAATCTTATTCACTGCTTCGATCTTGCATCAAAATGGCGATTGTCTACAGGTGTATCAAGCACAAGTGCATGCAGTTGAAATACTAACCTTATTTATTCGTTCTGAAATAGATTGCCCAGAGGGGTACTTTTACTATCAACCAAGTCGTCTGTGCTACAAGGCCTTCTACGACAGGACAAACACCAACGGTGCAGTCAGAAGGTGTTCTTTAGACGGGGGAACCCTTGCCATGGACGGCGGCGACAGTGCAACCAAGAAGTTCCTCATGGATATGAAAAATAATGTCAACGCTTATTTCTGCCAAGTCGATCCATCAGGTCAGTTTAAAAATATCGACGTTTGCGCTTTCCATTTTGGAACTTTTGGAGTTGTTACGTACATTGTCGTACATTTAGTGTCTAGTCTTTTTGTTTCCACAGAGTTGTGCCAGTATAAATTAACCCTAAACAGTACACCTGGGGTCCGTGCGGACCCCAGCACTATATATTCTGTAATATTTTTTTGTTATTTCTAAAGATTTTTTTCT
This sequence comes from Branchiostoma floridae x Branchiostoma japonicum, assembly GCA_013266295.2. NCBI lineage: Eukaryota > Metazoa > Chordata > Leptocardii > Amphioxiformes > Branchiostomatidae > Branchiostoma > Branchiostoma floridae x Branchiostoma japonicum. The sequence continues at coordinate 11,596,959 of CM023838.1, forward strand.
GAAATTTCAGGTAAATGTCACCCACAAAGTTGTGCCTCAACACAGTGCAGAAAATTCCGTTTCCCCCATTTTTTTTAAATTTTGTATCTGATTTTCTTTTGGGGTCGGCGCGGACCCCAGCGGGCTCTCGATCGTAATGGATACACTGGCGTTCTTATACTTTACTTTATTTTCTTATACGTTACTTTATTTTTAGGCTTTTATAATAAGTTACACATGCTTTCTAACATTAATAACATCTTATGTAATTTAATGTGATTTTTATTAATAATTTATGCTAATTTGATGACGTCATTGGTCAAGATCCAAGATGGCGGATAATTAAATATGTATGACGTCATTGTATGACGTCACTGGTGTTGCTAAGGGCAAAATAAGCTTTAGCAAACGTTATTATTTTATTATAAACACTTTTTGTTTAAGTTGCGTTGTATACCATTAAGTTTTAAGAGAACAACCTATTTATAACGGTTTAAGCCATAAAAATCATATGAATGACGTCATAATGACGTCATACTACGTCATAACGATATCAAAATTTTTGTATTGATTTATTTTTACTAGTACACCATCTTCTAAAAATTTGGTGGCCATACGATATACCGTTTCCCGAGTTCTGAGGGGGGCAATAAGCCCCCCTCCCCAGTCCCACGAACCCCTAAAGCTTTAAAAACTTTAAAAAACGGGTATTTCTTGATTCCTTATTTTCTTCACCAAAAAATAGGAAATTGTCAAAACGTATGATTTTTGTACGTAATGTGGACTCAGAGGTTCACACATCTATTTGGGAAAACAATTGAGCTGGTAGCATACTGATAATTTCTAAAAAAAATTAGCAAAAACTGTTTTGGGGTCCGTGCGGACCCAAGGTGGACAGATTAATTAGTCCGGGAAGGTGTACTGTTGAGGGTTAAGAAGGTCTTGGGAAGACAAAGGTCAATACCGTTTTTGTCCTCCTGACGGTTGTCCTTTGTTCTTCGGTTTTTGTATCTTTTGCCCTGGACATGCTAGTTTTTAATTATTACCTCCATTAAAAATGGGCGGTATTGTTTTGGTACTGTATGTGCGTGCGCGCGCGTGTGTGTATGTGTGTTTTGTTATATTTGTTGTCAGTGGTCAAAGTGGTAGTAGGCCTGTTACACTAAACATAGGGGGGGGCAAAGATTGTTAAAAAGACCCCATATTACAGAGTAGATTCTTCCTGTCAGAATGCTTCTTTTCGCATAAATATTGGACAAAGTTGAGATTTTCTATAATTTTTTACAGTTTACGATTTTGACGATTTCATTGGACAATGCTTAAGTATTGGTTCTATGGGAATAAGCTAATAAGTCATGGCACTAAAAAGACCATAGATCAACAATATCTAACATGCATTTTATTGTAACTCTAAAACTTTCAAATTTTCAGCATCTTAGGATCAATCAGTTTGCCCCTCCTAAGGGCCCTGCCGTGTATTTCTCCGTTCTTGAATGCTATATTTGCAGAATCGTAGACGTATTTGCGTTTATTTAGTTTACCTTTTTAACCCTCAACAGTACAACTTCCCGGACTGATAAATCTGTCCACCTGGGGTCCGCACGGACCCCAAAACAGTTTTTGCTAATTTTTTAGAAATTATCAGTATGCTACCAGCTCAATTGATTTGCCGAATCGATGTGTGAACCTCTGAGTCCACATTACGTACAAAAATCATACATTTTGACCTTTTCCTATTTTTTGGTGAAGAAAATAAAGAATCAAGAAATACCCGTTTTTTAAAAGTTTTTAAAGCTTTGGGGGTTCGTGGGACTGGGGAGGGGGGCTTATTGCCCCCCCCCCTCAGAACTCGGGAACGGTATATCGTATGGCCACCAATTTTTTAGAAGATGGTGTACTAGTAAAAATAAATAAATACAACAATTTTGATGTCGTTATGACGCAGTATGACGCCATTATGACGTCATTCATATGATTTTAATGGCTAAAAACCGTTATAATTAGGTTATTCTCTTAAAACTTTATGGTATACATTGCAACTTTAACAAAAAGTGTTTATAATAAAATAATAAGGTCTGCTAAAGCTTATGTTGCCCTTAGCAACACCAGTGACGTCACACAATGACGTCATACATATTAAATTATCCGCCTTCTTGGATCTTGGTTTTGAGCAATGACGTCATCAAATTAGCAAAAATTATTAATAAGAATCACATCAAATTACATAAGATGTTATTAATGTTAGAAAGCATGTGTAACTTATCATTAAAGCCTAAAGATAAAGTAACGTATAAGAAAATAAAGTAAAGTATAAGAACGCCAATGTATCCATTACGATCGAGAGCCGGCTGGGGTCCGCGCGGACCCCAAAAAAAAATTAGATACAAAATTTTTAAAAAATGGGGGGAAACGGAATTTTCTGCACTGTGTTGAGGCACAACTTTGAGGGTGACAATTACCTGAAATTTCAGAAAAAAATTTTTAGAAACAATAGAAATATTACAGAATATATAGTGCTGGGGTCCGCACGGACCCCAGGTATACTGTTTAGGGTTAAAAACATTTTTTGAAACGGAAATTATGCTATCAGCTACCTTTCTCCAAAAATTGAGGACCATAGCCTGTCCAGAAGAAATAATACAAAAACTGGTTAATTTGCACCAAGGTCAGCCAGAAGAAGGCTGGACTTCCTAAGATTTACTAACTTACTGACAACAGTAGTAAATGTGTCTTCATGCACACTTTTGCTGGAACCCATCACTGTTGGGATATTGGGATAAACAGGTCAATCACAAGGTGGGGAGAGTTTCTAGAAGAAATTAATTCCTAAAACGCCTCAAAGGGTTCAACGTCTCCCACAGTGACCTCACAACCATGTACACAGGGTATATTAGACCTATCCTCGAGTATGCAGCCCCTGCCTGGACCCCCGCCCTCACTTAAGCCCAAGAACGTAGTCTTGAGCGTGTTCAAAGGCGGGCTTGCCGCATCATCATGGGAACCACCTACACAGGATATGACCACGCACTGCAACACCTAAGACTGTCATTACTATCCAAGAGAAGAGAACTGTTGTGTTTTAAGTTTGCTAGGACACTTATGAGGTCAGAGAACAGAGACTGGCTACCTCAACAGAGATAATAAAATATCAGGCCGTAGTACTAGAAACAGCGTGATGCTACATTGTAGATAGGCCGAGAGAAAGAACCAACAGATATAAGAACCCTGATTGCTGTCTTGTTAGTGCAGTGTTTTGCATCAATTGTAGTCCTGGAAAATTATATTTGTATATATAAACTGTATTTTTATCGGTTTGTTAATTTTGCTCCTATATAATTTATCTTAGAATGTATAGTACCTGTATTTTTAATGTACGAACGTTTCTGTAAATTAATTTACATTTTTTAAATGCGAATAATAAATAAAACAACATATTGAATCTTGACAAGGATTTATTTCCGCAAAAGATTGATATGGAATATGCCATTTGTGATAGGGAAGGAGATGGAGTAAATATGCTGTAGTTGCTCCCGAACAAATGTCGGTCTTCAGAAAATATAGTATTGACCCGCACAGGCCACTGCTCTCGGGAGTATATGCTCTGCCAGTCCGGATTTGGATGCATCCTATCATGGCGGCGTTGTGACGGACATCCGGACTGCCCTGATGGTAGTGACGAGAAAGATTGTGGTAAATGCAGTATATCTAATATAATTCAATGCAACTTACTTTAAGTTGCTCATAACTAGTAACTTAGAATTACAGTGTTCCATGTACTAGACATGCCGTTTTATTTAAAGAACAACAATACCAGAAAAATGTGAAAAGTTCTCCCAACGCTGTATAACCTATTTAAACTCATGACAGGTTATTACTTTTATAACATTTTGCATCTAAGACACATATGTTTGCATGTACGATATTTTCACCATTCCTCTACGTTTTGTTTAGATATTAACATTAGCGATGTATAAGTTTTCTTTTAGGAGATGGCAACACACTTTAAGAATTCAGTTTCCTTTATCCGTCTAATAAAACGTATTTCTGGAAACCGCCAAGCTGTAAATAAAATAGGTCGATACGTAACAATAGGAACGGTTCTAAGTGTTTTGGAAGGACAGCTTTATTAGCAGTGCTATTTAGCCACGGTCAGTCTTACCCGATTAGAAATTATCAAACAGTCACTGAACATACATGCCCCATGATTCTATCAGCTGGAATACTCAGTATGTTTTTTTTAAATTTTAATTAAAATCTAAAACAGAGCAAACACAGTGCTCACTTAGTTGGCAAGATACTCTCTTAATTGGCATGTCTTTAATATAAAAATGTACAGCTAAATTCAACCAATATTTATCACTTTACAGCTTTAACCCTAGCCTAGACCGGTCTTTTTTCGGATTCGTGGAATGGGGGGGGGGGTATTTCCCGGAAGTCGAGAACGGTATATGGTATTAAATTTGCAGAGGATGGTGTACTAGTAAAATAAATTATAACAACAATTTTGATGTCATTAAGTCGTAATATGACGTAATTGTGACGTCATTCATACGATTATATTGGCTAAAACCGTTTAGATACGCTTTTCTCTTAAAATGGCAAAAATCAGCAAAAAGTGTTTATAGTAGAATATTGATGTCAAATAAGACTTTTGTTGCCCGTTACGACACCAGTTTCATAAAAAATTACTAAATTTTCGCAAAAAATGCCTTTTCGAAAAGTAATAACTTATCTCATTGATATGAAATTGTTGACAGGTATATTTTAGGAAGAGTCATAGAGTTTTGTGGTTCTAGCAGAAGCCGTTCAAACGCTATCCGGCATCAAAGTTGGCACTGGCACTTTTCGCCCCCCTCCCGTCTAGATAAAGTTAAATTGTTACGTTCCCATTACTTTTGAAATATTTAGAAAAAACTATGATATCTACTTGTTCTAAATTTCAGTGTGCCTGCCTGTTCCCGATGGTTATCACCTCAACAATAGACTGACAATGTTACCAAACCAACTTGGGCAGGAGACGTTTGAGGCGATGTTGAATTCTTCTGTCCTGGATCTGCTGAATACTTCTAACGCCATTCTAGAGAACCACCATCCGGAACTAAGAGAGTTCTTAACCACAGTCATTTTCCCACAATGCAATGTCTCTCAGGAGAGCTCAAGTCACTGCTCTTCATCCCCAGATGCAGACAACGCCACATTATGCATGTGAGTTGTCACTTTGACACAGTTGTTTTTGAAATGTACGGAACGGTCACATTTGTCGTAGGGTATACAAGCAGGCTATGACAGCACTAACCATTGACAAGGATCTACGAAAGCCAATTTAGTAACATCTGAATCTACCGACAGTAGTGTGCTATATCGTACGACGATCGTATGACGAATGTCACCGTGTCCTACAAATTGAATATATTTAATGGTGCCATTTTATTACATGTAAGTTACGTTACATCTCACCACGCCTGCGTAAGGTACGTTACGTAGTAAATTTAGTTATTTTTCTTAGGGGTTCACAACTGGTACCATGCCGCTCGTGGTGTGAGGAAGTGCTCAAAATGGCTGATGACCAAATAAAGGACCTGTTTCCTGCATGTGACTTGTTTCCAACATCACAGCACGGCTGTTGGAACCCTGGACCAGCTAGGAAGGAAGAAGAAGGTAAACTGACACATATCATAGCGTTTAAGAGGTCATTTCATATGCTGCAATATATTTAATAATGGCTGGATATCAGAGCCGATAGAATTAAGTAGAGGTATAAGACAGGGTTGCCCATTATCATGTCTGCTGTTTATATAAGTAATAGAAATTATGGCCACTAAAATTAGTCTAAAGACATAAAAGGGATCTTAGTTCCACATAATGAAGGTAGTGAGGAAATAAAAATAAGCCAGGTAGCTGATGACACAACATTAATTTTAGCCTATGAACTTTACTTAGACTTAGTTCCTCCCGTGCATAGCACATTGTCAGCAAGTTTCCTCCACTCTGTTCGGTCATTGGCCAGAGTCTCAGCATCTGCCAGTGACATCCCTCTACTTTCCAGGTCTTTTTGGAGAGTGCGCCGCCATGTCAGTTTGGGTCTCCCTCTTTTCCGCTTGCCTTCTGGTTTCCAGAACATAGATGTCTTGGCATGGCGGTCTGAGGTCATTCTGAGGACATGACCAGCATACTTCATCCTCCTCTCTGTGATGGTGATGCTGAGTGGTTTTGTACCAGTTCTGTGGTATACCTCCATGTTGGTGATCATGTCTCTGTATGTTATGTGTAGAATTTTACGGAGGCACCGTTGTTGGAAGGCATCCAGCTTTTTCCGCATTTTTGTAGTTATCTTCCATGTTTCACACGCGTACAGTACAGTTGGTATTACTACTGACTGTAGCAGCTTGGTTTTCAGTACTATGGATATCTTCCCACTGTTCCACACTGGGTTCATCCTTCTGAAGACTGCTGCTGCCTTACCTATGCGAGCACTGATGTCTGTGTCTGTATCCCCTTCTGCTGTAATGGTGCTTCCGAGGTACGTAAACTGTCTTACGTTTTCGACTGGCCCTCCACTGATGTGCAGGTTCGTGTTCGTTTGTCGGTCTCCCACCTGCATAACTTTGGTCTTCTGGCAGCTGATCCTTAGACCCACTTTCCCCGCTTCTGTTTCTGCTGATGATGTCGTGTCTTGGAGAGTTGGCTGAGACTCTGCTGTCAAAGTAATGTCATCGGCAAAGTCTAGATCCGTGAGGCGTCTGTCTCCCTCCTAAGGTATTCCAAAGTCACTTCTACCCATTGCCCTGCGCATTACAAAGTCTATGGCAACAGTGAACAGTAGGGGGGATAAGACGCATCCTTGTCGCACTCCAGTGACGATGTCAAAACTGTCGGTGTACCCTGCATCTACCTTTACACAACAGGTGAATCCCTCGTACAGGCTTTTGAAGGCTTGTATGAATTTTCCAGGGACACCATACACTTGAAGTATTTTCCAGATCGAGTCTCTGTGTACACTATCGAATGCTTTTTTAAAATCGATAAAAAATGCCTATGAACATTCAGTACTAAATGCAGTGGAAGCTATAACTGAATTCAGTAAGGTAGCAGAAGCTAAACTTAATAAAAAAAACTCAGGCTATGTGGATAGAGGTGTAGGAAAAATGACATAAAATTATTAGATTTAGATTGGACTAAAGAACCATTAAAGCAATTGGGGTGTACTTTGGCCACAATCCAAATGTATATGAGCTTTAAAACTGGGAAAAGAATATACAAAAGTTAAAAAACACCTGATTACCTAATGACAATTTACTGACAACCATGATTTGTTACGTTTCATTACTTTAATTGATTTGTTTATATGATTCATTACTTCTACGTTCAGTTATTATCATATGTTTTATTATTTCCTAAGTTGGAATTTTGACCTCTGACCTCCATAATGACCATTGATTATTATTGTATTTAATTTATGTTAATTTATTTATGTTATATTACTTTTTGTATTTTATATGTTATTTGTCATTGTAATTGGGCTCCCTTGGAAATCAGCCCCTTGGGGTTGAAGGGACAACCCATACGTCCTTAAGATGAATAAAAAAATAAAATAAAAAAAATAAACAGTACACCTGGGGTCCGCGTGGACCCCAGCACTATGTATTCTGTACTATTTTTTGTTTTGTTTCTAAAGATTTCTTTCTGAAATTTCAGGTAATTGTCACCCACAAAGCTGTGCCTCAACACAGTGCAGAAAATTCCGTTTCCCCCATTTTTAAAAAAAATTTGTATCTGATTTTCTTTTGGGGTCCGCGCGGACCCCAGCCGGCTTTCGATCGTAATCGATACACTGGCGTCTTATACTTTACTTTATGTTCCTATACTTTACTTTATTTTCAGGCTTTTATGATAAGCTACACATGCTTTCTAACATTAATAACATCTTATGTAATTTAATGTGATTTTTATTAGTAATTATGCATAATTTATGCTAATTTGATTACGTCATTGGTCAAAACCAAGATCCAAGATGATGGATACTTAAATATGTATGACGTCATTGTACTATTTTGCAAAAATGCAGTTTTTGGTGAAATACAGCTGGAGCATTCAGAAACTACAGTAGGGAAGTCAGGAAATGGGGCAGGATACCTGAGATTGTGTTGGCGTGGAATAGAAAGCAGGAGGAGCTCAAGAAGCAAGGACTTCAGGATAAAGAAATCGCAAATGTCGCTGTTGATCGGCGGAGAAATGACTTACAATCTCTAAAGAACATGGGCGGACCTTCCACATCTGCAGCTGACATAGATTTGTATGTGGCAGCAAGTGATGTGGATGATTCCACAAAGTTAGGGATACTTTATTTGGAAGTACGCTATGCCATGGGCACTTCCCTTTCATTGCCTAAAACAAGTGATCTTTTCCGCCTCACGAAGGATTACAAAAAGCTCCCACTGAACACCTACGTAGTTAACCTAAAACTGTACCTGAACAACATCACGTCCAATGCAGACGTAACCCTACAGGACTTCAACCAAGCCATGAATACAATTTGTAATCAGTAATGAGCTAAAGTTTGAAACAATGTAGGGCCAGGGTTACAAATCAGGGTTACATGCGCTCCTGGCTGGCACCTATGCTTCTTTCATACTTTGAACACTGCGACTGAGAATATGTTATGGATGTGTAATTGGTGTAATGGTCACAACTTTGTTTAATTTAGTGTGGCAGTAGCATTGATACAATGTCCTTTTTTGTTACATCTACGTTTGTGTGAAATAAATTCCTTAACCATGCCAGTTTTCATGCTTTTGATGTGGCCAAATCTAAGCATCTAAAAATCTAACTTGCTTCTCTGTTACCATGGCAACACAGAGTATTGAGCGGAAACTTTAAAGAAAGGTACCTTAAAGGGGTAAGGACCATATCATTACACAAATTGTGCAAAAAGAACGAAGGAATTCCTGCAGCTGCTAGTGCTTGCTCCTTACACATAAAATTCAGCCTTAAGGGGATATGTACAGGGGGGTTCAACAATTGCGACTTTTTTTTACTTTCTGTGCTTCGATAGACCATCTCCATATTGTAGAATGCGTATTTGACAAAGTTCATTCTAATGTACCCCCTACTGGGAGATGAGAGCTCTCAACAGGTTTGGTATAGGCTGCCAGCTAAAGTTTCAGTCTCTCCGTTATGCCTCCAGCATGTCCTCTCCCATAGTGTCCAAGTTCTCTCGGCGGGCGTCATAGCCTAGTCGATCCGCTCCACACGAGTATTGTAGGCATGATTTGCGACCCGACTCATTGGCTCCCGTCGTAGCTGCGGTCTTGTCCATAACCAACCTGGTTGTACGACCTAGCGACGCCACGATCACAACTACCACTGTTACCATACCGACTGATCCACGGCCAGCGGAGGATTTTCTCCCTTTGCCTGTGGTTCTGTCTTCCTTCATTACGAATGGCTCCAGCTTCCAAGCTGCGCAGAACCGCACCAATTTGGTCAGATAAGGAAGGTCTCGCCTGATGAGAGCAGGGAGCGGTACGTTTGTTTTCACTTTCGCGTTGACCACTCGGATCTTTACCGGAGCGGTGGGGCAATTTCTCTCATCTCTATGGACGCATGTGATGCCACCTTGATCGTCGCGTGAGATTTTTATAGCACTCACAAGATCCTCTCGGACCAGCAACGTGTTCCATATGTGTCCAGCGCACCAGTTACTCACTGTTCCTTCCCCTCCTCTAGGCGTCGAAATCTATCTTGTTGTTCTCCTGTTGTTTTTCTGTTGCTTTTCTGTTGTTCGCCTGGATTCGTCCCCTACCAGAGTGTCTGCATTCGGTGATAGAATCCTACATCCTGAAACCACGCTAAAACTTGATTGATAATGCTTGTAGGGATTGATAAGATTAGCAGCTATTTTATTGTTAATTGCCTGCATTAGTTTGCTACCATGGCAATGGCGAAAACTACCGCGGAAGTCGGAGTAAAACTGCATCTGAAGCAGATTGTATGGAGTGGTCAACTGATTACGACATTGATGAGTACTCCTGGGCTAACCTGGACAACAATTATTGTCGGAACCCTGCTGGTATCGATCGGCCATTTTGTTTAACCCAAGACGGTAGCCAGGAGGACTGTGACGTCATGCCATGCAGTAAGTTGTCCTATCAAGAAGGAATACACAATGTTAAAGATGATACTTTGTAATGGGTTTCAATGCAGTCGTGTACATAATACATAATGCGTGATAAATATTTTAATTGTCTTAAGTTATGCATCTTATATAAGAATTGTTACATGGGCTGTCTCGGCTAATGGCTGGGCATAGACCAGGTCTGTTCCAAAATCAGACCATTCTATCCCCCAATACCACACACAGATGAGGATGTCTGCTGGGACAGAGGTCCCCCAAACTACGGCAAGAGAAGTCCAAAGAAGAGGTTCTATTACGTGGGTGAAAGAGTCACATACACGTGCAACGAGGGTTACACCCTGACCTCAGGATACACCAGGGAAGCGATTTGCCCAGAAGACGGCAATTGGCAATTTGACAAGCCCAGTTGTTCAAGTGAGGTTTAGACACGCTTTGCTATTATAAAAAGAATCTTTAAGCCAACATCCTTTTTTTAACATGTGCTAAGTAATTGGCAGATTTCCATTACAGATAAATATAAATAGAAACAAATAGATGTTTTAGGGACCAAAACCTCCTGCTAAGTTACTTAACTTCCTGTACCAAAACAAATGAAACTTCTTTCCTTTGTCCCTAGACTACAAAGAAGTATGTCTAAAGTTGACACAGTTTACGACATACATGTTTATATAAATTATCAGCTAGCTAATATGCTTCCTTCCGTGCCCTAAGCTGACTGTAGGGCCCATGGAAGAAAAAAAAAACATCTGTTGCAATATTTCCGATGTACTTTTGAGGAGGAGGAATACATAATATGATATTTTTTTACAACTATTGGACAAATTTTTTATGTTCTTGTTCCTGACATGTGTGTACAATAAGACAACGAATGACTAGCATCTAGCCGTCAATCTGTCAATGATGATTATCATCATAATATCTGACATTCATTTTATCATTGTTAGTTGATCATAAACGGAGGCTGCAAGAAGAAGTGCTAGAGATCTACGGTGCAGGTTTGGCTCCTGAGAACATTAACATCACCTTTAATGGATCTGTAGAGCAGATCATCGACTTGGTAAGTACTGGTAGCTACTACACATTTGAGATTTTTAACTAGAAGAATAATTAATACAGGCAAAAATGCATATCGACTCATCTATTTATGTTGTTTCAGGAAGAAAAGAAAGAACAGCTAGTCGCATCTCTTGTCATAAATTTCGTAAGTTGATACAGTTTTTAAACCATAGCAGGTTGTGTTAAGAAATTCAACATCATTTCGTCATTTTCATAGAATACTTTATTTCAAGATTTTACATTATTATTTTCATTTCGACAATGAAATAATATTTCCTTTAGAAATGGCAGGACAGTCGGCTGAAATGGGATCCAAAGTACTATGGTGGCGTCAAGACCCACAACGTTCTGGGTAGCAGAATTTGGACACCGTCATTCACTGTGAAAAGAAAGTATGTAGTCTTTCTTATGCTTGATTCAGCTAATCCAATTGAAGTTAATACATGTTACTTATTTTGCACTACCTTAATATGTTCCTACCATACATTGTTGGAGTCTAGTTCTAGACAACTAAAAGGACAAGAAGACATCGGAGAGTTTTGACTGAGAAAAATTTTGCGCTGTCCTGAATTTGTTGAAACAAATCGTATAAATTGAAAATAAAATGTATGGATTTGGATAGAATCTGTGCTACGAGACAGAATACGTACAAACTCTCTTGCATGCCACTCCAAACAATACTTCCGTACCCAGAAGTAAGGACAGAAAAGCACATTGGATCAGTGTAGGTAAAATATGGCAATCTGTCCACTTCACAGTGCCGATGTCACCTATCGAGGCCTACAACAAGACGTACCGGTCCGAGTCAGCAGTGATGGCCTGGTAGTCTGGAGTGTGGAAACCCTGACCACCACCGTGTGTGATGCAGACCCTTTCTTCTTTCCCTATGACACCATGGAATGTCACATCTGTTTTTCGGCACCCACTGCTATCAAGCAAACCATTCGTAAGGATTTGTTTAAATATTTATAAAATTACGTTTTTTTTTTCAATTTGTTGCAACCTTGCCTGAAATTAATATTCAGATAATGATATTGGTCAACATAAGAGTAACCAAACCCTACTGTTCCACGTGTAGACTGCCATCATACTTTTTTAAAGGAAACCACATCTACTTTTTTTTCTACGATGTGTAACAATGTGTGCAGTATTCCCCGGTACTATGTGTATTTCTGTATATATAATACATACACACACACACACACACACACACACACACACACACACACACACACACACACACATATATATATATATATATATTTACTAGTATATATATTACAAATGGATCACATTCTTACGTAAAAACAAGCATATCATTAGTAGCATGAATCATATGTTGAACACAGAATGCCAAGGCCAAGAGGACAGCTCTGATGAGTGCAACTGTCCTTGTGACAGCTTTTCCGCCGCAAGAATCGAAGGCGAATGGTACCGAAAAGACATGATGTTTGCAAAAGACAACAAAGAAGGGTGCTTTGTTCTACATCTGTCGCGGGCCCCAATGTTCCACATCGCCACTACTGTCGGACCCTGTATCATTTTGGTTATACTGATGACAATTACATTCATCATGCCCTTAGACAGGGGGGACCGGATCTCGTTTGGGGTGACCATTTTACTCTCCATGGTCGTGTCCCTCGTATTTGTGACAGACGTACTTCCTGTCAAGGGGATATTGCCATTTTTCGGTGAGTGCAATTCAATTTGACCCAAATGCATTTTTTTCATCATTACTTGTTTAAGATGATATGGTTGTAACTAAAGGTTTCAAAATTGCACAAACTATTTACCATCTATATTGTTACAGCTACGGTGATCATAATCTGCATGGGACTGATGGGATTATTCCTGTTTTTCACTCTGCTGATCATCGTCATTCACGATCGGGAGGGCAGCCTGTCTCCACGGGCGAAGATAATTTTCCTCCGCTACATTTCGAAGTACCTACTATTTATTTTAACATTTTTTCGGTTAATTTAATTATACCTGTGGATACCATATATATCATATATTTTACAACCTAGCTCACCTACAGATTCTTTAACTTCAATAAGTTTCTACATAGGTTCACGTTCAGTTTAATTACTCTATCTGATAAGGCAGGCTTTCACCAGCATTATGGTCTGGATTTTCCTGCTTACCTGTGCTTCTTAATACATTTAATTTATACTTTATCTAATTTTTTTCTTCTATTTTAGTCGAATTTGTCTGGATCACATAACCTTTACTTTGTTATAGTTTGTCTGACTATGGCCTCTTCCCTAATGTCAATAATTTGGGTATTTCATAAATAAACAATGGGCAAACAAGAGTTAAACCTTGCACACGAACATTAGTAATTATTAGGTACCATAAAGAACAGCAGAGAGATGCATTGGCTTGTTTTATTAATTCCCTATTGTTTTCCGTTTATAAGGATGTTGCTGCTAGGTGATCTAACAGCAAAAATGCCAACAAGCGACGGAGTGCCTGGCCTAGCCAACAGCCCTGCCAAAGAGCTGACCAACTGCGCCTATGAACCCGATAACATGTCGGCGGTAAACGAAGAAGTCATATATTTCGGTGATGACAATGAGAGGAACGGGCAGTCATCAACCTCTCAGGGGGGTGCTACCGGACCTTCTGGCTTTTCTGAACTAAACGCCAGCGTTAAAGAGTTGACCACGGTAGTCAGGGAGAAAGGACACCTGACCAATGCCAAGATTAGAGAGCTGACCAAGGCCGTAAAGAACCAAGAGGAAGTGTCTGACTACACCCTGCTGGCCAAAGTCCTGGACAGGATGTGTGTTGTCCTGTACGTCATCAGCATCGCGGCAACCGTTTCCATGTCCATGCACTTTGGCAAATAAAGGACTCGCATCAATCCACATGTACCTAATACGCGCTTTTGTTCTAAAATGGGGTAATACCGGGCTACATGGAAAATGGCACGTATCTCAAGTTTGCAGCGACCAATCGCCTTCAAACTTGACAAGATTTCGGACAAAGTAGCAATAATTCCAAATAATTACTACTTTTTTTAGAAAATCTGCATTACATTTTCATAATTAATAACAATATCGGATCAATGCGACCTGATAAAATCAGCCTAGACCAAACCCTTCTACTCAGAATTGCATCCTAAAACTTTCAGCGCTTTTGTTCTAAAATGGGGTAATACCGGGCTACATGGAAAATGGCACGTATCTCAAGTTTGCAGCGACCAATCGCCTTCAAACTTGACAAGATTTCGGACAAAGTAGCAATAATTCCAAATAATTACTACTTTTTTTTTAGAAAATCTGCATTACATTTTCATAATTGATAACAATATCGGATCAATGCGACCTGATAAAATCAGCCTAGACCAAACCCTTCTACTCAGAATTGCATCCTAAAACTTTCAGAGTATGTGCAGAGAAATGCACTTTACATAATTGGTTTTCAGAAAAGAAGAATATAGCTCAGTTTTAAAAATACATTGAAATATAGTTTGTTTTTATAATATTTTAGCTGGTAGCTAAATTTACGGTGATAAAATAGATATATACTGAAAACCGATTTATATACAACAGCTTCTCACGTATTGTTTGCACCCGCATTTAACTATGTAGCCCGATGGGAAGGGTTTGGTCTCAGGCTTTAAAGTTTAAGAGGTTAGATTTTGGTAGATTACCTTATTTTAGCCTGTCAATCATCTTGACGCCAGTGTATCTCTGAATAGAATGATTTTGCACCTCCACTCGATGTGATTCAGAGCAATTATCTTAATTATGCATAGGGGACAGACAGCAACAGTCTTTACCATAGAGGACTTAGTTTGTAAACATATTTTTCTTACTCTTTGATTAGGAAGTTAAGGTTTTAAATGTAGTTTGTATAGATAGTAGCTGTATACTCTTCAAAAACTGATCTATTCGTTGGGCAGAATTTTTGACAACAAGATATTTTATAATTCATCTGAAGAAAAGGATTTAAATCTGCCATGATCCCAAATTGATTTTTACCCCAGCTAAACAAAAAAAATCTTGTTGTTGATATTGGGTTGTCTGGCCCTAAACATGCACCTATTGTACATTTATACATCCATGCCTTATCACCCTAAACCCCATTATTATACTTGTAGATGTAGTTTCTTGTCAACCTGCCATTATCGTATGATGCATTTTGAGCACCAGTGTTTTCGCTGTTAATCTTGATGATATTTCATGATGACAGCTTTGGAATTAACACTCAGTCGTTGGTCTTTATGGGGGATCATTTTTACAAGAACATCCTAGCACATAAAATGGTCATTTTGAATCCTGTTTGTAAACCGTTAAACTCTGTTTTTTTACCATTCAATAGCAAACAGTTTCAACCTGGTCACAAGAAACTTCATGGGAGAAAATCAAGCGTATACAAATGAATGATGGATTGTCAAGGAAGACAAACATAGCATGTGTGTCAGCCTCCAGCCTGGTTACCAAATTTATTTTAGCTTTCGAGTCCTATAAAAAAAATATATATTATCTCCGCAAATAGCTAGCTATAACTTGGAGACAAGAGTGTATGGGCCTTGCATCCAGGCTATAAGCAAAAAACGGCATCTCCATGCTTTGTTCACGACATGTGGTTACTAGTAATCCTCATTGGTGTATCTATAATATCCTATATGTTTGAACCAAAATTTAATCACAAAGAGTTAATGTCTGACAATCGCTTATTTTCTTTATAGGCTGGGGGTATCATGGCTGAAATGCAGTACCCCTAAAAGAAATGCAAAGCACACCTGGAATCGGGCTTAGTATCCGATTTCTACGGCCCAGTTATATAGTCTTTAGTTAGATTTCTTTGCCATCATATCCTCTATCAGGATTTCTAAAACTGTTATATGGTTACGTGCAGGCTCTATTTAGGAATATGGTAATATTCTTTCTTGCTTTTTAAGTTGTAAAGTCTAAATCTAGCATAGCAGATGACGAATACTGACATTTCAACAGGGTGTGAAGTTAACACATACTAATGCAAAATATAAGGCAGGAGTGGCTGTGAGTAGTGATGTTACAGAAATCATCACCCAGATATTGCATATTTATAATCGTCTACTCTCACCTATGCTCATTTATATATCATTATAATATTAAAATCAGTGCTTTGCTGGTGGTATGTTCAAAGCGTCTTAGGTACATGGAGACAGCGATAAACCTAAACAGTTGTTTAATTGAAGCAACACCTAATTACAACATCCATTTGGACAGTTAAGTTACGTTGGCAATAAATATATGGAATTTACTATCGTATGTGTTCCGACTTGTGGAAGAAGCATGTGGACTGAGCATTTAACACATTCTTATTGAATATCTGATATTTTTGTCGACGTTATTTGACTTAGTATCAGATTTTATGTAATTTTACACAGTTATGTACATCGGCTACAGCTTGTTTTATGGATGAGATCTTTAGATACCTTAAGTGTAGGCAAAAAAGGTGCGCAAGAAAAAGAGGCTTATCAATTTAATTCCAAATCATATTAGGAGGTACGTAGTCCTATTTCTGTACAATTTATGACCAACTAACTTTACGAGTGTTCTTACATTGCATCCAGAACCGTGCCTATCTACTTCTATGCATGAATGTTAAGGACTAGGATCAGGTATTGTTGTGGATAGCCTCCGCGTATTTAAGAACACGACTTAGCTTAAAGTCATGTTCTCGATACGCGTGGACTAACAAGAACCGTGCCTGATCTGTATACAACATTAGGTAACATCGTTTAATAAGATGTTGTAGCCAAACTTATATTCACTTTAATAAAGTAGGTTCTCTTATTTCAGAGTACAGTGTAACAAGTTAAACTCTTGACTTGTCCTTTTAGGCTCGAAGCGATTAGACACTAACAAGTTTACGTCTACACACTCTTAGGAGGTACGTTTGTCTTCTTCAGTAAACTGTGTAACAAACTAACTTTTTGCCTGCTTTTTCAGGAGGTGTCCTGTTTCAGAAGACTGTGTAACAAACTACCTTGAATATAAATCAATTTACACATTTTCGCAACATTATTTTCCAGCACGCTAACTGACAAGCCAGCTGAAAAAACTGGCAACATTATGAAGAAGTGAAACACATTCCTAGAGTTTAGCCAGTTGCTTGATTTAAAAAGTCATATTGGCAAAAAAAGATTTAAAACAAATTTAATAGCAAACTTTCACCTTCACCTTGTCCTATTCTTAATGTAGCAAACACGGGTGCAAAAATTACTTGGAGCCTAATTCTTTATTTACACTGATTGTGCGCGTAAATCCCATCCACCAATACAAATTAATGTGGGCCTTAGTGATGGTAGTAGGTAGATGATTGGAAACACATCGTTTTGATGTTAAAGGCCCATTATGTATGATTTTGCGCAAAAAATTGAAATATTCTAAATATACCAAATCTCTGTGTTATCAACACTTTCTATCACTTTTCAACACTTTTCCGTCATTATTTCACATTTCTGACCTATGTTTTGTGCAAAAAAACAGTCCTTGTTCAGTTGGAGGTGACACCGGTTTGGTAGAGGACAACAACAAACAACATACAGTGGAAGCCCCCCTAGGGGAGATAATTAGTTGGGTACGCCCCATGTATAACGGCCGGGCTATCTAGACAATGGCACATGTTATCATGATTAGCTTCTTGGAAACACTCATATCTTTCAAATGAGGCAGTATATTATTATGAACTTAGTCTATTTTGTTCAGCATCAACAAACTGAGGTCATTATCGCTTTAGATTTGAAGAAAAAGTCTGGTAACGATGAGGTCTTACAGAAACTGGTGAGCTACCAGTTGGCACCCCACTGGGGTGGTAATTTACACAAGGCCTAGCACAGCCAATGTGTGTGTGGCCAGATGTTTGAATGTGAGTTCTTTCACAGTTTTTAAAATCATTTCTATGGAGCAACGATGTTGCATTTTCTCTCCCTGAATATTGTTTTGGAATACTTAAGTGTAAAGTCAACTTACTATGTAAAGAAATGGCCGGAAAATATACTTTTTGTATGGTCCTAAACTTACATAATGGGCTTTTAACATATTATACTAGATTTGTTTATACTACATGTGTGTGATTATTATAAACGGAATATCATGTCACTTTCTTTAATGATTATCAGTATATCAGTACTGTTTAGACACAATAGCATCAATAGGTCCAAACGGCTCGATCAGTGTACAAAAGCTATTATAATGGCAGCGAGACATACACGTGTATAGTCTTGTTATACAAAATATATTCTACTAGAAAAACCAGAAGGGAATGATATGATTAATCAAGTACACCTGTAACATGAAGTTTATTCCGTTTACCTTGTTTGTCATTGAAAACTTTGACAATAAAATAGACAGTGGATTATAAATCTTTACTGGATTGGTACTAAAGAATAAGAATCTTTATATCATACCCGGGCGGCGTAACAGTGCTCCCGGCCGTGTTGTATTCTCCCGTACGACCGGATGTATAAAACGGGCATCCATAGAACATTCGAACGCGCTTCGCTTGCGCCGCTACAAAAATTAGAACGATTCGAACGCGTTTCGCCCCAACCGTGTACGCCGCTTTCGAACATTCGAATACAGGTTGCTGCAGTATTTTGGTCCAGCGACACCAAATTTTCGCTCATTTCGCCTTGAAAGACGTGTTTTCTAAGGTGGGTATGATATAAATAGCATACAACACGGTGTATTCCGCATCGCCCTCGGTCTCGGCCCTCCCGCGAGTCGGATCGCCCTCCGGCCTTCGGCCGTCGGGCGATCCGACTCGCTGTCGGGCCGATACCTCGGGCAATACGGAATACACCGTGTTGTATGCTCTATATACAATCAGATAAAAAACATTCAACACACCACCAGACAGGATTTTACTGATTTTGCTCGTACCATAGTAAATACAGTCAATAAACAGCATCATTTATCTGGGTTATGCTTAAAGGACTTACAGATAAAAAAACATTTAAGTGGTAGATATAATTAGATTATGAATTAAGCAAAAACGTTGAAACGAAAGTTTTAATAGTTTCCATAGGATGCAATGATTTACAATTGTGTAATCTCTATTTACTGTCAATGTGAAAGAGAAATAGACCCGTGGGTATGTTATTTAATTGTCTTTTAGATCCATGCATGCTTGAAACAGAAATTTTCATTTATTTAAAAAATGCTATGCCCTGTAGATAATTTTGCGATATCCTTTACTATTACAATGGAACAATAAAATATTCATTTCTGCTGTAACTCGTAGTCAATGTTGCTAGCTACGTTCCAATTTCAATATCTCTCATAGATTACTGTGCACAACTCAGGAGGCAAATAGATAATAGTTTTGCGCTCTGGTAATTCATGTTTAAAAACCAATCACCTAAACATTTTTAAACGCCATGATTCTTTTTTAAATGGCTCAAGGATGAACATTTGGAACATATTGGTTTTCTAATTACATACTGCTAAAAACTAAAAAAAAAAACATGAAGATTCTCTGTGCTGTAATTGTTGCATTTTATCAATTTGTTATTTCTAGTATATAAGCTCACCATCTAGACTTGAACAATGAAATCTGTATCTGTATCTGTACATGTGTAACGTAACACACCAGCTTCGCAGGCACGCGGCGCGGCGGCAGCTGGCTACAATACACCGAACGACCTGTTACACCTAACCTTTGGACGTCTAACTCTAGACATTGTTTAAAACTATCTAGTGACGACGCCCCTACTGTAGTTGGAGGCAGCGAGTTCCACTCTACGATTGTTCTAGGGAAAAATGAGTTTTTGAACACCTCAATACTTGGTTGATAGCTCTGGTACTTGAAGGCATGACTATTTCTTGTTCTTTTCTGGGCTGGTATTAGGTACTTGGTAGTCGGTACATCCACCAGTTTATTAGTCATTTTGTACATCATGCATAGTCTGGACATTTTTCGCCTGTCGTCCAGAGACGCCCACTGTAGGTTTCTTTTCATGTCCGTGACACTGGCACCCCTTTCGTAGTTGTTCGTGCAGAAATGTGCTTTATTATCATATTAAGAATAGTATAGGCTGTCTTTCTAAACTTAGACAGACTACAGGAATCCCTGTTATCCTACCAGTTACAGTACGGTCTCTTCATATCGACTTTTGTTTTAAACTTTATATTATTATATCTGCAATAGTATAAACGTAGTGCAGAAACTCTGCTATCATATCCATAATGGTATAAACTCTCTGGTGACGCTTAGTGACTTAAGTAATCAGCTAAATTTAACTTGTGACTGCTTGCAATGCTAGCCTGACGTCTTGAGGCTTTGCTTACGTTATGCCAGAATCTAGAGGGGGGATGACAGAATTGCTTTTTTATCTAATATACGTCGACGAAGACTAGAAATCCAGATGATGAGATACGCACGGAAATTGTTATTCAAATAATTGAAATAAGACAACATTAAGTTCCCGTACTCGAGACAATATTTACCTCCTGGACTCAAACAACAGGAGCTGAATGACTCATAAGCTTAGCTTGTCTTACTGTTTAACTTCTGATGGACATTCTAAATTATTGTTTAATCTTTAGGGTATTTCTTACATAATACCGGTTAAAAAAAGTGGTAACGTCACCATGACTTCTTATGCAGAACACAGGGTTAATGTGACATAGTTTACTAATCAATATTCATGTTAGACTTAAAACTGTATCAATAATTCCATATTATTTCTCTCCTGAAGGTTGTATTTGGCTCTGCAATTGTGATAATGACATGGTATCACTTGGGCGGAGGTACCTAAGCAATAGCTGTTAGTAAACTGGTGACGTATACTAAATCTAGATATTGAGAGCATACATAGAATAACTTATGGACGTAGATATTTAGCAAAGTCAGTTGACAAGTGAACTGTTGTCACCTAATTACTGTGTTGTAAGATGTAGACTGCCAAGACTGTATTCTGTCTTCTGATGAGACATGGGAACATCCGGAGATCCGTGTTTTCGGAATAAAGCAGAGTCATGGTGCACCACGTCTGTTGTTACTGTATTTTTGTTGACCATTTGGTGACTTTCCCACTAGCGTCAATGTCTATTGATGTGTATGTATATTATGTTATTTTTTCGAAGAATGCTACCTGTCACATAAGAGCTGTGCCAAACATGAAGCCCACCTCCCAAGTAAGAAAACGTATGAGGTGTACTGACGACCAAATTTTATGGGAC
Source organism: Branchiostoma floridae x Branchiostoma japonicum (assembly GCA_013266295.2). NCBI lineage: Eukaryota > Metazoa > Chordata > Leptocardii > Amphioxiformes > Branchiostomatidae > Branchiostoma > Branchiostoma floridae x Branchiostoma japonicum. The sequence continues at coordinate 11,618,313 of CM023838.1, forward strand.
ACTGCTATTGTAATATTTTTGACAATGACTTGTAGAATCTGTATAACATACTCAAGTAGATGAAATAAGACATACCCTTCCTCGCGTTTTGAATCCACCCCATACATTCAGCCCTGTTCTCGGGACTTATACAGTCAACCCCGTAGAACTGAACATCCAGTAACGGCCCAACATACTCCATGTGATCCAGAGACGCAAAGAGATGAGGAAACTAGCCCTTGGTTTTGTCCTCCTCCGAAAGGTTTTCGGAAACTTTGCCAAAGCCATTGGAATAAAATTTAAACTGTCAATGAATTTGATCCTGAGTCGATGTACTTTAACCCTCAACAGTACACCTTCCCGGACTGATTAATCTGTCCACCTGGGGTCCGCATGGACCCCAAAACAGTTTTTGCTAATTTTTTTAGAAATTATCAGTATGCTACCAGCTCTATTGTTTTGCCGAATCGATGTGTGAACCTCTGAGTCCACATTACGTACAAAAATCATACATTTTGACCTTTTTCTATTTTTTGGTGAAGAAAATAAGGAATCAAGAAATACCCGTTCTTTAAAGTTTTTAAAGCTTTTGGGGTTCGTGGGACTGGGGAGGGGGGCTTATTGCCCCCCCCCTCAGAACTCGGGAACGGTATATCGTATGGCCACCAGATTTTCAGAAGATGGTGTACTAGTAAAAAAAAAATCAATACAACAATGTTGATGTCGTTATGACGTAGTATGACGTTATTATGACGTCATTCATATGATTTTAATGGCTAAAACCGTTATAAATAGGTTATTCTCTTAATACTTAATGGTATACAACGCAACTTCAACAAAAAGTGTTTATAATAAAATAATAAGGTCTGCTAAAACTTATGTTGCCCTTAGCAACACCAGTGACGTCATACATATTTAATTATCCGCCATCTTAGATCTTGGTTTTGACCAATGACGTCATCAAATTAGCATAAATTATTAATGAAAATCACATTTAATTACATAAGATGTTATTAATGTTAGAAAGCATGTGTAACTTATCATAAAAGCCTGAAAATAAAGTAACGTATAAGAAAATAAAGTAAAGTATAAGAACGCCAGTGTATCCATTGCGATCGAAAGCCGGCTGGGGTCCGCGCGGACCCCAAAAGAAAATCAGAAACAAAATTTTTAAAAAATGGGGGAAACGGAATTTTCTGCACTGTGTTGAGGCACAACTTTGTGGGTGACAATTACCTGAAATTTCAGAAAAAAATCTTTAGAAACAAAAAAAAATATTACAGAATATATAGTGCTGGGGTCCGCACGAACCCCAGGTGTACTGTTTAGGGTTAATGGACATAAGCATGGCGCCATTACGGATGACTGTAGGCTTGACTACAGGACCGAGAATTACATTATGATGAAATGTCTGTCAAATCCTTTAAGAAGATGTGCTATGAACAACGCGTGTCTGTGTTTTCCTAGAAATATCCACTTGCCAAAGTTTGTGGCAGTGCCAGGACCTTTGAAGACACAGGCTTTGTTTGTAACAGCCTGCCTCACGACCACACAGATTGGAACGTGTACACTTGTTTCTTGGGAAGTTTCATATTCGATAAAGACC